>CM076573.1:401247271-401548644 GCA_034641835.2 Pinus albicaulis
CATCCTTGGCATGCAAACAATACATTCCTCTACGTGACATCATTACAACTGCTTACGACAAGTGTGACATCAAAGATGGACTTTACGACAACTATGAAGACACTTGTGTGATAGTGCTCAATACTTTGTAATTGAGTGTGACAGAAATAAACAAGGTTATAAAAACTAATTTACACAAAGGGAACCTCTTAGAATCATTAGAAAAATATCATACATGCAACACAACAACCATTATGCTAGAGACAACACTTTTCTTATCTTGCGAAAGGGATCATAACACTGTGAGAAAACCAATGAAATTAGCTTCAAAGTTTACAACAGAAATAAGTTTGGAGGGTGTTGTAGTAGCTACAACACTTTGCGACACACTGGTGGAATTCCAGCTTCTCTGTTTCGGTTAACTTCTTTTTTGTAGGGCATTGGCCCTTTGGGGAGTATTGATTCATCGTGCATATAACTTTGGTTTCCTAGATTACCCCGTGAGTAGACTAAGTCCTAGTCATTCCAATTTGCTTTAACCTAGCAAATATTCAACTTTATCTCAATTTTTCAAGCAAGGAAGGGTAATGAAGCTTACGAGTTTAATATTTTCATAGTACAGTTTTTCATCTTTGGTGTTGCTTCGCTGCCAATAGGCCTGGATAGTACCCCGACAAAGTCACTTCAAGAACACAAAAATTACTCCACTTCCAACGAGCCTGAACAATACCCCAATAGAGTTTATTTCTTCACCTCTCCGTATAGGAATCCTTTCTCTTCTTTCACATTTATTTATTTTTAGAAAGAGGATTGTGCATTGGCACTTGTTGTTTTTGGGCAGAAGAGGGATCCTGACTTATTAAGATTAATAGAGGTTGTTCCTTCAGCAAAGTATATAAGTACCTGTGATTTTTTTTCTTTTATATTTTCCCCATCTCCTTTATACTAATTGGAAAATCATGAGAACACGTAATAAAAATACTAAATACAGGCACACGGTTTCTCGTCTAGATGCGAGTTCATGGTTTTCCCAAAACTCTCCTTACGAACAGATCGCATTTTCCATCAGAGCTTCATCGGACAAAAGATATAACCAACGTAAGGAAGATGGACTGAAGGCTAACCAAATGTTGAAGTGTCACAAGACTCCTTAGACTTCAGCCACACACAATCTAAGAAACCAACGCATGGATAAGGACAACACTTATTCACATGAAAAAACAATAAATAAAGCAAACAATGAGAAAAGAATAAAAAAATATATATAAAACTATGTACATAGTGTAGGGAACAACCCCTGATGGTCATTGAAAGTAGTGTTTGAGATCCTGGCCATTAACAGGGAAAGATTCAATCTTCTCATCAAGTGATTGAAGATGGTAGGTGGGTTGGACAAGCTTCTCATGTAGTGTGAAAGGTCAAATCCACATAGATTGAAATTTAGTGTGTTTGGTTTTGTCCTCATGGGATTTATCCCACTTCAGTACTAAGTCACCAACAGTAAAATTGTTCTTCCTTGCAGACTTTATGTTGAACCACCTCTTGATATGGTTTTGGTGAAGTAAGAATTTTTATTTGACTTTCAATATTTCTTCCTAGATTGTATGAAGGGTATCCATCCTAAGCTATACTAACAAACACGTCTTTCCTTGGGAATCTTGGGAAGGTTGAAGAGCAGGCAAGTATATTTTGGAAGGGAGGATCACTTCTTGTTCATTTATCAAGAAGTAAGGGGAGTTGTTCAAGGAAGGCTTAGACATGACTCAGTCAGCCCGTAGAGATGCTATCAAATCATAGTGTTAGTTTCTCTGCTTAGAGGATATGGTCCTTTTTAATTATGCAAATCAAAGCTTTATTCATGGATTTGGCGAGACATTCCCCTGATGGTAGTAGTTAGAAAAATTCTTCAATACAATTCCACTTTCCAATGTAAAATCATAATGCTTCAACGATGAAAAATATGTTACATTGTCAAAAACAGGTGATGTATAAATGTTGAACCTGGATATGATGTTTTGTTGCGGAAAATTGATGACTTGATGGTCATTCACTTGTTTGACGAAACTGTTTCTATCCGTTGTGTGAGGTAATTTGTAGAAGTGAAAATGTAGCGGTGTTGCTCTAATGAACATAGAAAGTTTTTTCCAATAATATCCCAGCCCCATTGTCAAGATGGTTCTTGTTGGGTGTGGAGCCTGATTATCTTGTTTATTTTGTATCATAGTGTTGGACCCCTGTACCTTAATGGGGGTGACAACACCTCTTGTAATTAAACGCTACCTGGGGGGTCTAGGGGGGGCAGATGCGACTTTATGGAGCCCCCCCCTGACGGGGGGTTTTGGGGGCAGTGCCCCCAAAGCTAAAACAGATGTAAAATTACCTTGTAAAAGTATAGTAATTTCTATTGAATTTGGGTCGTTCATTAGGTGAATGATCTTACGGTAGAAGTTATGTTTATTTTAGGGTTTTTTGCCCTAGAAGGCAATCCCTCTCTTTGTATGAGGGCATTGTATTGCGGTTGTGTATGGTATGAGTAATTCTCAGAGCGAGAAATAGATAGGGGGACTTTGAAAGAGAATAGAGGATATGACAACGGATCTATTGTAGGTTGTGTCTCTTCATTTTACTAGATAATAGAAAGGAAGGACTGGTTTTTTGGGGTGGACATAGCCCAAACTAGGTGAACCACGTATATATGTGTCTCTCTGGTTTTATGTGTTTTGTGTGCTTGTGTTTTCCTCATATTTTATGTGTTTCATTGCTATGTAATATATAATTTTCAAACAACCGGTATCAGAGCCGAAGGTCTATTTGGCTGATAAAATTGCAGGAAAGAAGGGTTCCTAGTTCGAGTGGGAGCAACGACGGAAGATGGTAAATTTAGGGTCGAGAAATTTAACGGCCAAAACTTCCCATTGTGGAAGATGCAGATGGAAGATTATCTGTATCAGAAAGATCTGTAACTGCCATTGAGCGGAAAAACAAAGAAGCCGACGGCTATGACAGATGCAGAATGGGATATTCCCGATAGATAGGCACTCAGAACAGTACGGTTGTGCCTTGCGACGTCGGTAGCCTTCAATATTTCGAAGGAAACAACAATAGAGGGTTTAAGGCATTGGAAAAATAATATGAAAAATCCTTGGCCTCAAACAAGTTATTTCTCATGAAACATTTATTTAATATGATGATGTCGGAAGGTGGATCTGTTGTAGAGCATTTAAATTATTTTAATACAGTTACCAGTTGGTTAAGTTCTGTAGGGGTAAACTTTGATGATGAAGTTAGGGCTCTTTTATTTATGTGCTCATTGCTATAAAGTTGGAACGTTTTAGTTATGGCCATTAGTAACTCTGTCTCTGGATTTAGTACTTTAAAGTTTGATGATGTTGTCAGTGCTATCCTTAGTGAGGAAATGTGACGAAAAAGCTCCGGTGAGACATCAGGTAATGCTTTGAGTGCAGAGTCTAAGGGAAGAAAAATGGAAAGAGGAAAGAGCGCAAGATATCGCAATAAATCAAGGAAAGGCAGATCTAAATCCAGATCGGGAATAGTGTGCTGGAAATGTGGAAAGAACGGACACTTGAAGAAATACTGTAGATCTCGGAAGGGAAAAGAACGAGATGCACAACAAGAAAACAATCATGAAGAAAATGTGACAGGTGATGTGTTACAAGATTCTTTGATTCTTTCTTTCAAAAATGTTACTGATTCTTGGGTTGTAGATTCAATGGGCCTCATTCCATGCCACAGTTGATAAGAAATATTTTCAGGACTATGTTCAAGGAGATTTTGGACAAGTCTGTTTGGGTGTTGATAAACCCTGTAAAATTGTTGGAATGGGTAAAGTTCTTGTAAAACAATAGAATGGAAACCAATGGCTATTAAATGAGGTAAGGCATGTTCTAGATCTGAAGAAAAATCTAATTTCAACAGGGCAGTTAGACAGTGAAGGTTGTGTGACAACTTTCACAGATAAAACTTGGAAGGTCACCAGAGGAGCCCTGGTAATAGCAAAAGGAGAAAAGGTTGGTACATCGTATTTATGCAATGGTATTTCTAACTCTATTAATGCTTTAACTTCCAAAGGAGGAAATGCAACATTATGGCATCATAGGCTCGGACACATGAGTGAGAAGGGGATGAAGATTCTTCACTCAAGAAATTTGTTGTCACGTTTGAAGAATTTTGATTTGGCTTTCTGTGAGAATTTCATTTATGGAAAACAGAAGAGAGTCATATTTATCAAAGTTGGGAAAGAAAAGAAGAGCGAAAAATTAGAGCTTGTGCATACAAATGTATGGGGACCTGCTCAGGTATCATCTCTTGGTGGCTCTCATTATTATGTTACTTTTATTAATGATACAACTAGAAAAACTTGGATTTATTGTATTCAGAATAAATCTGATGTATTTGATACTTTCAAGAAATGGAAAGCTTTGGTTGAGATTGAGACAAGAAATAATTTGAAGTGTCTCAGATCAGAAAATGGAGGTGAATATTGCAGCAAAGAGTTTGATAGGTACTATTCAGAGCATGGAATTCATAGAGAGAAGACAGTTCCAAGAACACCACAAGAAAATGGTGTGTCAAAAAGGATGAACACGATAATCATGGAGCGTGCAAGGTGCATGAGATTGCATGCAGGATTGCCTTTAAAATTTTGGGCAGATGATGTAGATACTGTTCTTTATCTAATAAACAGAGGGCCTTCAAGTTCCTTGGATGGTGGTATTCCAGAGGAAGCATGGACAGGTAAAAAGGTAAACTACTCTTTTTTAAGCCTTTTGGTTGTGAGGCCTTTGTCCATATTAATAAAGAAAACAAAACAAAGCTTGAGGAAAAATCAAAGAAATGTACCTTTATTGGATATGGTGTTAATTATTTTGGTTATGGCTTATATGATTATGAAAATCAAAAAATAATTAGGATCAGAGATGTAATATTCAATGAAAAGGTATTGTATAATAATCAGTTGCAGGAAAAAGAAAACAAAGAATACACAGTTCTTGATGAGATCACGGAAAAGGTAAAGGTGCCTGAAAATAATAATAATCAAGAGCCACAACAAAAACAACCACCACAACAGCAATAGGCACCTCAAACACCTGAAAGTGGTGTTAGAAGATCTACTAGGATAATTAGACCTCCTGAACGATACTCTCCTTCATTATATTATTTATTGTTGATTGATTCTGGTGAACCTGAATGTTATGAAGAAGCAATGTAGGTTGAAAGCATGAAGAAGTGGAAGCTAGCCATGGAAGAAGAGATGGACTCCTTAATGCATAACCAGACCTGGGACTTAGTCAGGTTTCCTGCAGGTAAAGCTACATTGCAGAATAAATGGGTTTACAGGTTGAAGGAAGAAGATGTCAAGGAAAACATAGGTACAAAGCTAGACTTGTGGTGAAGGGTTTTGCTATAATATTCCTAATTTGGAATTTTCTGCTCCATCGGGAATATCTTAAGATATTCCAATTCTTCTTCAGTGAGCTATCACAAGTCCATTTCAGAGATTTAATGTTGGGGAATTTATAGGATATGACACCTTCCAAAGAAGGGAGAAATCTTGAGGCTAGCTGGCCCTTCACAGACTCTATCTATGGATATGCAATATTCCACCTCGGGAATTTCTGCTACAGGGTCCTTGAGGACGTTGTATAAGGAAGCTGCTGCAAAAATAAGACAATCCACTATTGGGATGCCTTAGAACATTCATCATACAAATCCTACACAAAATATGAGCTCAAATAAATAGCTCTATATGTGTTATTCAGATCTCCCCAATCTAGGTCTCTAAAACAATGCTCAATGAGAGAGCTTACAACAATATATGAACATAAACATGAACTCTGCAACTCTGAATACATCATGAGAGGGAAATGCTACAGCCATCATTATATTATGATATATCAGTAGAAATATACAAGAGATAGTTGAGGGACAAGCCACTCAAGCTTTAAGAACAAACCTCCAATGAATAAGAAATGAAATACAAGAGTTGCTGCAACTCCACAAAATGTTGGAGAGCAGTGACTGTGCAGTGTATATGAAGGTATAAGCTGTTGAACATGAATAAAATTCATATGTGGTTGAAAGGTACAATAAAATAGCCCAATAGCAAGGATATGGGTTGAAATACAAGATTTCTAGCCAATCTATGAAGATTGCTAGAAATGCGGGAGAAAACCAAAAATGTGACAACCTAGTTGTCACTGCAACTTATAAAAAATGAGAATGAGGTTGTGGCTGATCTGAAATATGATTTCCCTCCTCTAATCATGTCTCTAACACAATTTTTTGATCACTTTGTCTCAGAAACACACCCCTCTGAAGCCTAGAACCCCTCTCTCACTGCCTCCTCCAAAATAACGCAATTTTTGCTATGGATTGCGCAATGGGAGATGATGGAAATGTGGCCTCATGCCACTGATCTGAAATACAGCCTGGGAATCCTCCTTGCAGCTTCTCCAATGAATATATCACTCCTCCACTGAAGAAAACTAGCTAAGATGACTCCATGAGTTCCTCCTTTGTTGCCCCCAGCAACACAACATCCTCTCTACTACAGAAATATCGTTGTAGCTTATGGTAGTAGCTGTGGCCAATTTTGGATTGAGGAAAATCAGCTCATTCCTCATCCTTCCTAGGGGAAGAGGTAGAGATTCTCGACCAGGAACACCCTAGTGCTCGAGGGCACAATCACCTTGCTAAGCAGCCCGGGGATGCAAGCTTGCAGACCCAAGTCTAAAACTCTAAACGATAACATAATCAAAATGGACTACCATCTCCTCCATATAAAGAAAGGAACCTCTTCTCCACCATGGTCCCACCAAGTAGGGTTTCCACCCTCATGAGAGTGTCTTCCCTCCAAAACTACGCAGCTTCTCTAGGAAGCCTCTCCTCCTTGGGCAGCGTTGTTGACCTTAGTCAAAGATGACTAATCCAAGTGAGCTAGGTTCCATTCACACCCTTAGGTGTTTATCTAAACCACTTTATTCACCTCCCTTTCACATTAGGAGTTTTATTTCTTCAGTAAAAGATGGCTAAGGTGTCTCCTTACCCATTTTATTAAGCAAAAATAAAATATGCAACTATAATGTTCCATTTTAGCTTGAGGCTAAAATTGGGAACATTACAGTCCTCCCCTCCCACATGTTGCTTGCCCTCAAGCAACTGCATAGAGAGAAAAAAATGTCATCCCCCTTCTTCTCTTGTGGCCTCCTCATCAATGGTCCTACCACTGCACAAATATGTTGCAAATAAATCTGTCCTCCAATGCTCTCTCCCAAGTATGCAAGCTGAAAATGATGCACCTCATGGAAGGATAGAAGGTGTAGTGGAATCATTCTTGCTGAACTATGACCTCCTTAAGGTAGGAGTGATGATATGCATGGGAAAATTCTGCTCCCAATGATGATCCTCTCCTCCATGCTACCATCCAAATGAAAATCTCACCCCTGATTTCTGCAATGTGTTGGGGCTGAATGGAGAGTTGTTTGGTTTCCCATGATGGCCCTCTCTCCATTTGAAGTGTCCATGGGGATGCCTCTTTTCTGGGGCTGAAATGGTATGGCCTCCAAGCATGGCCCAAGCTACCCCACCAAGAAAATCCAACCATGAAATGCCTCCTCAAATCCTCCAAGTGGTCCCTTCCACAAGAAGAGCAAGTAACAATGTGGCATTCATGGTATGCCCATGGTGTCTCCTGCAAAATGAAGCATGTATAATAGGGAGAATCATGCTCCCAATGGGCTATACATACAATAGTCTCCAAATAATTCTTCTCAATAGATATACAATATCAAGAATATATAAGGAGCAATATGCAATAGAAACAAGTTGTCAAATGATAACCGGAGAGTGGTTCCAAATTCCACTCATGGAACCTGCGTAGTTCCTCCTTGGCCTGCCTCAAAATCAAGTAACATGTGCTAAACTAGCCACTTGTTTGCTACCACAACATCTCCTCATAATATGAAACATGAAATCACAAGTTGGTGCCAATGGTGCACACGAAGAAGCATGCAGCTTCCCCCACAACCATCACAAAATTAGCCAAGATCAAGGCTACAAGTAGCTGCAAGTACATCCTCATGAAAAATTCAAGAAGGAACAAGCCTCCTTGATGCATCATGCTCCTCAATCAATGAAAAGAAGTACAATACAAAATATGAAATTATACCTCCTCCATCATGCACTAGAGCTCTTGAGCTGAAATGGCTCAACTGAATGCTCTCCCTCTCCTCCAATGAGAAAGGGAATGGTTGTGCCAACCTCTCCAAAAAAAACTGGGCTCTGTATATATCCATATACTGATGTAGATCATGTTGAATGCCCTCCCAAGTGAACTCCTCTATCAAGGCAAAGTATGCATCCACATGCATAGCTAGGAAGTCCTCATATGTTGCATGCAATAGTGTCTCCTTGAGACTAGAGGCCCTAGTCAAGAAGAGTCTGCCATGATGATAGATGATCATATCATCCTCTAAGTATTTTCCATCTCCATCAAGGCCATCCAAGAATCATGCATGCACCAAGATCCTGGGGAATACTCAACCAAAGCTGAGTCCTCCATCTTGGACCAATCCTCCACATAGACAACGTTGGTGCTCTGCAATATGGTGCTCCATCATGTTGCTTCCTGCTACCTTGACATCCCCTCATGCCAAAGTCATCCTCCAAGTTGCTGCCATGCCATCATGCAGCTGCTCATGCTCAAAGAAATGATTATCTCTGAAAATAAGCATCCCATGAGAGACTATCACCTCCAAATAATCTACCGATCCTGGGCAATGTAAGCATGAGTGGCCTCCATCTACTCCAAAGCATGAAATATTTCTTCCAGAAAGGAAGTAATCTCTCTCTCACTAAATCTATGGACCTGTCATTCCGCATCATGAATATGCCATCCTCCATCCATGCAGCAACTCTATCAGCGTAGTATAGCTGATGAGAATGGGTGAGACTAAAAATGAGAGGGTGTATCCCTCCTCCTTGAGCTTATCCCCAACTCTCTGCGCTATAATGGACTCCTCTAATGTCTCCACCTCTATATAATCCAAGAGTGGTGAACAAAAAAAGCATGATGCCTCTCATCATCTCTAGATCAAGTGACCTCCCAGGTGGAAAACCTTCAAAAAAATTGAGACATCAAGATCTAAAATAGACTACATGTGTGAGTGGAATGATTTGTCCCTCTCTCCTTTGTGTAGTGCAGTCTTTTTTCCCATGTGCAGAAAAATTCTAAAATAGATAAGGGAGAATTCTCATCATCCCTTTCATGTTGATCCTTCTGCTCTCCTTCCTCCATCTCACAATCCCCAGCAAATGCTACATATGGCTTCGGAATTGTGCCTTGGTACCCACATGTAAAATTATTTGGAACTCCTTGCAAAGACACAACTTGAGCTCCTCTAGTGGAAGTAATGACTCCCTTTTTACCTCCATGTGGTGATGGATCTCCTCCTAATGTGAAAGCGTTGTTGATTCTTCCCAATGCATGCCAAGTGTTTGTGATTATGACACAATGAGTTTCACGAATTTTTTTCCATCAAACCCTTATTGAATGCATCACATGTTTTTTATTTTACATGGAAATGAAAAATAGAACCCTCAAACCAACAATCATGAGCCATACATTGAGTTGCAGTGCTGCTCCTCCCATGGCCTCATCTTTTCCTCTACTCCCTTGTAATGCAAGTGAGAAAAGGACTGCACTCTGGATCTGCATGTGTGGCTGAATGCCCACACCCTTCGTGAAAATAGCTAGGATTTGTCCCATCAACAAACCTTCTCAGAAAATTTCTCCAAATTTCCCTTTTCATCAAGGTCTTCAATAGTGTCTTCAATGGTCTAGAAAAGAAGAAGGGTAACCTCCTCTTCCTTCATTCCTCTTCCTTTTTTCCTCTGTCAATCACCTCTCCTTGGAGAGAAGCTCCTCTTGCTGATGGCATTAGATCTTGGGCATAGGCTGATCCAAGATCATGCTCTGATACCACTGTAATATTCCTAATCTGGAATTTTCTGCTCCATAGGAATATCTTAAGATATTCCAATTCCTTCTTTAGTGAGCTATCACAAGTCCATTTTAGAGATTGAATGTTGGGGCATTTACAGGATATGAATCATTCCAAAGAAGGGAGAAATACTGAGGCTAGCTGGCCCTTCATAGAATCTGTCTATGGATATGCAATATTCCACCTCGGGAATTTCTGCTACAGGGTCCGTCAGGACGTTGTATAAGGAAGATGCTACAAAAATAAGACAATCCACTGCTGGGATGCCCTAGAAAATTCATCATACAACTCCTATGCAGAATATGAGCTCAAAGAAATATCTCTAGATGGGTTATTCAGATCTCCCCAATCTAGGTCTCTAAAACAATGCTCAATGAGAGAGCTTACAGCAATATATGAACATAAACATGAACTCTAAAACTCTAAAAAAATCATGAGAGGGAAATTCTACAGCCATCATTATACTATGATATATCAGCAAAAATATACAAGATATAGTTGAGGGACAAGCCACTCAAGCTTTAAGAACAAACCTCCAATGAATAAGCAATGAAATACAAGAGTTGTTGCAACTCCACAAAATGCCGGAGAGCAGTGACTGCACAGTGTATATGAAGGTATAAGCTGTTGAACATGAATAAAATTTATATGTGGCTGAAAGGTACAAGAAAATAGCCGAATAGCAAGGAAATGGGCTGAAATACAATATTTCTAGCCAATTTATGAAGATTGCAAGAAATGCCGGAGAAAACCAAAAACGTGACAACCTAGTTTTCACTGCAACTGATACAAAATGAGAATGAGGTGTTGATGTTGCAACAAGATGATGAGCTTAGTGGAAATAATTTTCCTTGGGCCCGCAGGATATTTTTGGCGCAAAGTCTATTTTTAGACTATGTCTATTTTTAGACATATGGATCATGTTCTATGAGTTGCAGGATGCTATTTGTGGATGGTTAGTCAAGTCGGAAAAAATAGATGGACTTCTATTTTTAGACATACTGGGCGGAATCTATTTTTAGATTGCCAGTCTAAAAATAGATATGTCGAATATTATTAGCTCTTAATAATATTTGGACTCTAAACATTATCTTATTCTCTTGGAACACTTCAGTTAAGTGCACAGATGTGGCACAGGAGCTGACAGAAGGAATTACGCTATTCCTAAGGGTTAAGTGGAGCTATTGCATGGATACTTCAGTTAGAACTCATGTGAGAGAGTTTGGTGGAGTTGATTGAGAAGTTAATGGAGTTGTGTTCAGTTTAACTAATCTAAACATAGTTGAACTAGTTGTATTTAGTCTAACTGATTAATACACTAGTGAAGAGTGGTGTGAATTAATTATTAATTAATTCACTAATTATAAACTCATTAATCAAATAAATAATACATCAGTTAACTTCAGTGCATGGACAGTTTCAGTGGAGACCAGTGCAGAGATAGGTGAAAGAGCAGGTTAACTATCAGTTATGACTATACTATTGCATATTTGCAACAACCAGTGATTGGAGAAGCCAATGAGGATTTCACGTGGTATCAATTGGTTTAAAGTTATTTAGATACATTCTTGACGCATTTAGCACCATTAAGTGACTATCATGTAACAATGAAGTATGTGTTTTGCTAGTCAAACGATGAGTGTGTATGATTAAGGTTGAGATTGAGGAAGCTTGTAGCGAGGGCTTTGTCATGACCGTTGTTACATGATATCTATGACATATAATATACAGATAGTTGGGGGTTTTTTAGCTTTAATATTTCCCATGAAATATTGTGTTCATATGTGTGATTGTTTATGGTTTTAATGTGCGCATGCGATTGTTTTTATTTCTGCAATTAATGATCAATGGTAGAAGAGATTATGTATTGTGCATGAAGTTAAAATAGTGTGTGATAAGGAGAATCTCGGTGAATAATATATCATTTATTCAAATTTCTACATGGTATCAAAGCGATATTGATCATTGGAGCAATTACAAAACATTGAAGCGGTTGAGTTTTGAGCTGGTGGAATTCGAATTTGCAGTAGTGTTTTCTTGGTGTCGAAGTTGAGATGTCTTTCAACGGATTGTGATTGGAGTATTCCCTTGAGGGCAGCTTGAATTATATTGCATGGAAGGACAGGATGGAGGCGGTGCTGGATGAAAATGGGTTGAAGGAGTTCATAGATGCAAAAATTCCAAAACCTACTTCTAGTGATGCTGCCGTACTTGACGCATGGAAAAAGAAGAGAACAAAGTGTCGAAGGATTCTGTTGGAAGGTGTGAAGGATCACATAGTGTCCAGCCTTCATGGTAAATATTCTCCATTCTTGATGTGGAAAGCTTTGACAGACTTATTTCAAAGCAAGAGCGACCAAAGGAAGTTGGCGCTCAAGGATAAACTCAGGAACATAAAAATGGAGAAAGGCGACAGTATGCCCAAGTACCTCACGAAATTCATCCAATGCAGGGATGAGCTGGGAAGTGTGGGGGTTATTGTTGATGACGAGGAATTGGTGAGCTTGGATCTCCTTGGGCTTCTAAAGAGTTGGCATTCCTATCAGGACTCTGTCAATGGTCGGGAGAAATTTCCAGGATGGGAGCAACTTTGGTTGGATCTTGTGCAAGAGGAGATAAGGCGGAGTACTAGGGATGGATCTTCATCAAAGAACTTTGATGAAGAAAATTGTGCTTTGGCTACCAAATCAAGGAAGGGGGAGAGCAAGAATAATGCTTCTCAATCTGGTGTGAAGGGAAAGAAGCAGGACATTCCCAACGTGAAATGCTTTCACTATCACCAACACGAACATTACACCACTAATTGTCCACAGAAGAAGAAAAATAAGCAGGCTACTGGATCTGCAACTGGAGAGGCCTTAGCCTCATAGTTTGAGCTAGATTTTTTGTTGATCGCATGCTTGGTCTCAAGTGTGATGGGTTCAGTGTGGTTTCTTGACAGTGGTGCGCCTTTTCACATGACAGGAGATTGAGATTTGTTTACTAATCTGGATGAGAAAGATCTTGGAGTGCACATCGAGATGGGCGATGATGGTAGATACAGTGCGACCGGTATCAATACCATTTCCTTTTAGAGGGAGTCTGATAAACCCTTCGTATTGAAGGAAGTGATGCATGTTCCAAGATTGAAGAAGAATCTTATCTCTGTGGCGATGTTAGAAGACAAGGGATATGATGTTGTCTTTAGGGAGGGAAAGGCTTTCCTGCACAGTAAGGAAACTGGTGAGACCCAGAGGATAGGGGTTCGAGTTAAGAACCTTTATCAATTTCAGGTAGATGGCTGCGCAGCAATGGCAGGCAAGGCAGAAGGAATGGTGAGCCGGGATGATGGCGAGTTGTGGCACCGGAGATTGGGCCACCTTCACCATGGAGCTTTGAAGATACTGCAACAGATTTCTACTGGGCTTCCCAAAGGTAAACTTGCGCAGTCAGATCAGTGCAAGGGATGTAATTTGGGAAAATTTGTGAAAGCCACCTTTCACGAGAAGGATATTCGCGCCACAATGATCCTTGAGAGAATTCACACAGACGTGTGTGGACCTTTCTCAGTAGCTTCGACAGCAAAGCACAGGTACTATGTGATATTTGTTGATGATTTTTCTCGTAAGTGTTGGATCTTCTTCATGTAGAAGAAGATTGGGACATACTCAAAGTTCTGTGAGTTCAAGGCATTGGTTGATAAAGAATTGGGGAAGCAGGTGAAGGCTCTTAGGAGCGACAATGGTGGTGAATTCATCTCTGGCGAATTCAAGGACTTTTGCAGCGCAGAAGGAATTCTAAGAGAGCTCATAGCACCTCATAACCCATAGCAGAATGGGGTTGCTGAGCGGAAGAATAGAACGATTGTGGGTACTGCATGAGCAATGTTGCATGATCAGGGCCTTCCCATACACTTGTGAGCTGAGGCATGCAATACTGCAGTATATGTGCAGAACCGTTGTCCTCACAGGATACTTGGCATGAGTACACACAAGGAGGATTTTTCTGGTAAGAAGCCTGATATTTCCCATTTGAGGATTTTTGGTTCACCTCTTTACATTCATGTGATGAAGGATGCCAGGAAGAAGCTAGAGCTGACTGCAGAGGTTGGGATATTTTTTGGGTACACTGATACACCCCACAACTATCGTGTGTATTTTCCAGACAGTTGCAAGACTGTTGTGCGATGAGATATCAAATTTCATGAGGAGAAAGCCATGAAGTGTTCGCTTGAGAGGGAGCCACACTTGCATGCAGATGAGGAGCTATTAGTTCCTAAGGATGAGTCTCAGGATGTGGATCAGCCACAAGATGAGGTTCATGGAGTGGAAGAGACCACTCAAACAGCGCCAACCATGGAGAAGGAAATTTTTCAGCTCGCCGACGCTCCCGAATGCGAAGAAAGGTTGTAGGAGCATATCACGGCACGGAGAGAAACTGATCCCACACAGCCAGGTATCACCCAAATCTATGGCTCTTATGAGCAAGTGTATCGTAAATGAAGCCATCCTCTTCATTGGAGGATCATGGGTAGATGCCATGGTGGAAGAGTATGATTCGATTGTCAGAAACAGTGCATGGGAGATTGTCCCAAGGCCAAAAGGGAAATCAATGGTGGGTTGGAGATGGATCTACAAAGTGAAGCAGGTAGCTGACAGGAGTGTGGAGAATTACAAGGCAAGATTTTTTGCCCAAGGCTTCTCACAGATTGAGGGGATCAATTATGAGGAGACCTTTGCACCTGTCGCAAGGTATTCTTCCATACAGACGATTCTTGCTCTCTCAGCGTAGATGGGGTGGCACATTCATCATATGGATGTGAAGACTACATTCCTCAATGGGGTGATTGAGGAGGAGGTGTACATATATCAGCCCGAAGGTTTCAAGATCTTTATTAGTGAGTCACATGTGTGCAGGCTCAAGAGAGCTTTGTATGGGTTGAAACAAGCACCTCGTGCTTGGTACACACAGATAGACAGTTATTTCACCGGACCTGGATTCTCCAAGAGTGAGGTGGATCCTAACCTATACCAGATTGTGGTGGAGGGTAAGTTGTTGATCATTTTACTTTATGTAGATGATTTGATTTTTACAGGTGATGAACTGTTGATACACTCATGCAAGGCTGATCTTGCAAAAGAGTTTGAGATGAAGGACTTGGGCCTCCTTCATTATCTCCTGGGATTGGAAATTTGGCAGCGCAGTGATGGAATGTTTGTTTCTCAAGGCAAGTATGTCCGGGAGATACTGGAGAAGTTCAAAATGCATGGTTGCAAGCCTGTTGATACTCCTCTTCCTAGTGGTTGGAGGAAGGAGGATGCTACTTCAGCAAAGGCAGTGGATGCCACTGTTTATCAACAGTTGGTGGTGTTTCTCATGTATCTGGTCAATACACGACCCGACATATGCTATGCTATTAACCAGCTTTCACAAGCTATGGTTAGGCCTACCAAGCTGTACTGGAAGGCAGGCAAGCATGTATTGAGATATCTCAGAGGCACAACGGGATATGGATTATGGTGCAGACAGTCGGATGAGGTGAAGTTGTGTGGCTTTACAGATGCAGATTAGGAAGGGAGCCCAATGGATAGAAAGAGCACATTTGGAGGGATTTTCAGTATCGGGTTGATAGCAGTTTCTTGGTACAGTAGGAATCAAAGATCCGTGGCACTCAGTTCAGCAGAGGTCGAGTATATGACAACGAGTTTGGCTACATGCGAGGCTATATGGATGAGGAAGATCCTGGTCGGGTTGTTCGGTTCACACTTAGATCCTACTGTGATTTATTGTGATAATCATAGTTGCATTAAACTCTCGGTTAATCCAGTATTTCATGATAGATCTAAACACATTGACATACAGTATCATCATATCAGATATTGTGTGCAGCGGAACATCATGTTACTTTCATACATTCCCACGGAGTATCAGGATGCTGATATCTTGACAAAGGCGCTCACCAGGAGCAAATTCGAATACCATAGAGGCAGGATAGGGGTGGAAGATAATCCTTATCTTGTTGAGAGGGAGTGTTGAGATTGCAACAAGATGATGAGCTTAGTGGAAAGAAGTCGCCTTCACTAAGTGGGCCCATAGGCTATTTTTGGCGCAAAGTCTATTTTTAGACTATGTCTATTTTTAGACATATGGATCATGTTCTATGAGTTGCAGGATGCTATTTGTGGATGGTTGGTCAAGTTGGAAAAAATAGATGGACTTCTATTTTTAGACATATTGGGCGTAATCTATTTTTAGATTTCCAGTCTAAAAATAGATATGTCGAATATTATTAGCTCTTAATAATATTTGGACTATAAACATTATCTTATTCTCTTGGAGCACTTCAGTTAAGTGCACAAATGTGGCATAGGAGCTGACAGAAGAAATTACGCTATTCCTGAGGGTTAAGTGGAGCTATTGCATGGATACTTCAGTTAGAACTCATGTGACAGAGTTTGGTGGAGTTCATTGAGTTAATGGAGTTGTGTTCAGTTTAACTAATCTAAACATAGTTGAGCTAGTTGTATTTAGTCTAACTGATTAATACACTAGTGACGAGTGGTGTGAATTAATTATTAATTAATTCACCAATTATAAACTCATTAATAAACTAAAGAATACATCAGTTAACTTCAGTGCATGGACAGTTTCAGTGGAGACGAGTGAAGAGATAGGTGAAAGAGCAGGTTAACTATCAGTTGTGACTATATTTTTGCATATTTGCAACAACCAGTGATTGGAGAAGCCAATGAGGATTGAGCAGTGCAAGCCAGGCAGTTCAAAGTTATTTATGAGCCATTCTTCAGCATTGATTACGCAATAGAGGCTGGCTATCAGGTGGCAAATATTGGAGCATGTGTTTTCTAGATCTAGCTTGATTAGTGTGTAGCAATTGGAGGTTGTGTTGAGAGCTTGTGAGGAGCTTTGTACAATAATTGTTACATGATCTTTATGACATATAATATACATATAGGTGGGGGTTTTTATCTTTAATCTTTCCCATGAAATACTGTGTTTATATGTGTGATTTTTTATGGTTTTAATGTGCGCATGCGATTGTTTTTATTTCTGCAATTAATGATCAATGGTAGAAGAGATTATGTATTGTGCATGAAGTTAAAATAGTGTGTGATCAGGAGAATCTCAGTGAATAATATATCTGTTATTCAAATTTCTACATGAGTTTGTGGCTGATCTGAAATATGATTGCCCTCCTCTGATCATGTCTCTAACACAAAGTGTTGATCACTTTATCTCAGAAACACACCCCTCTGAAGCCCATAACCCCTCTCTCACTGCCTCCTCCAAAATAACGCAGTTTCTACTATGGACTACATAGTGGGAGATGATGGAAATGTGGCCTCATGCCACTGATCTAAAATACAACCCGAGAATCCTCCTTGCATCTCCTCCAATGAATAGATCACTCCTCCACTGAAGAAAACTAGCTAAGACGACTCCATGAATTCCTCCTTTGCTACCCCCAGCAACACAACGTCCTCTCTACTGCAGAAATAACACTGTAGATGATGGTAGTAGTTGTGGCCAATGCCGAATTGAGGATAATCAGCTCATTCCTCATCTTTCCTAGAGGAAGAGGTAGGGATTCCCGACCAGGAACACCCTAGTGCTCAAGGGCACCATCACCCTGCTAAGCAGCCCGGGGATGCAAGCTTGCAAACCCAAGTCTGAAACTCTAAACCATAACATAATCAAAATGGGTTGCCATCTCCTCCATATAAATAAAGGAACCTCTTCTTCACCATGGTCCCACCAATTAGGGTTTCCACCCTCATGAGAGTGTATTCCCTCCAAAACTGTGCAGCTTCTCTAGGAAGCCTCTCCTCCTTGGGTAGCGTTGTTGACTTTAGTCAAAGATGACTAATCCAAGTGAGCTGGGTTCCATTCACACCCTTAGGTGTTTATCTCAACTGCTTTATTCACCTCCCTTTCACATTAGGAGTGTTATTTCTTCATTAAAAGAGGGCTAAGGTGTCTCCTTACCCATTTTATTAAGTAAAAATAAAATATGCAACTATAATGTTCCATTTTAGCTTGAGGCTAAAATTGGGAAAATTAAATTTGCACAGAAGAAAGGTATTGATTTTGATGAAATATTTTCTCCTGTTGTTAAGATGACTTCAATCAAAACTATTTTAAGTCTTGTAGCAACGGAAGATTTACATATTGAACAATTAGATGTAAAGACAACATTTCTCCATGGATATTTGGAGGAAGAGATCTATATGGAGCAACCAGAAGGATATGAGGTCAAAGGGAAGGAAAAATTAGTGTGTAGGTTAAAGAAGAGCTTGTATGGCTTAAAAAAATGCTCCAATGCAGTGGTATCTAAAATTTGACAGGTTTATGTCTGATCAAGGTTATACTTGATGTCACTCTGATCATTGTGTTTATATGAAAAAGAAAAATGATGACAGGTATATTATATTGTTATTGTATGTAGATGACATGCTTGTTGCAGGATCTAACATGCAAGAAATAAATGTGCTCAAAAGAAAATTGGAAAATTCATTTGCAATGAAGGATTTCGGAGCTGCAAAACAAATCCTTGGTATGAGAATAACTAGAGAGAGGAAAAATCACAAATTAACACTATCTCAGAATGAGTACATACAAAAGGTGTTGAAAATATTTAATATGCATAATGCAAAACCAGTTAGTACACCTTTTGCTAGCCATTTCAAACTTAGTAAGGATATGTGCCCCAAGACCCAAGAAGAAATGGACTGTATGTCTAAAGTTCCATATGCATCAGCAGTTGGAAGCTTAATGTATGCAATGGTCTACACAAGGCCTGATATTGCACATGCAGTGGGAGTTGTACGCAGGTACATGAACAATCTAAGAAAAGAACATTGGATGGCAGTAAAATTGATTCTTAGATATTTGAGAGGTACCACAAATCAAGCATTATGCTTTGGTGGTTCAAAAATTGCTCTACAGGGATATGTTGATGCAGATATGGCAGGTGACAGAGATAACAGGAGGAGCACTACAGGATATGTATTTACTGTAGGTGGAACAACTGTTAGTTGGGTTTCAAAAATCCAAAGTGTTGTTGCACTTTCAACAACAAAAGCAGAGTATGTTGCTGCTACAAAGGCTAGTAAAGAAATGATTTGGTTACAATTTTTATGGATGAATTGGGTAAGAAGCATGATATGGGCACGTTATATAGTGATGCCAAAGTGCCATTCATCTTGCCAAGAACTCAGCATTTCATTCCAGGACTAAACACATATAGCTCAAGTACCATTTCATATGGTCAGTATTGGAAGATGGACAGTTGAAGATGGAAAAGATACACACTAGCCAGAATCCTGCAAAATTTATGGAGCCCCCCCCTTGGCAGGGGGTTTTGGGGGCAGTGCCCCTGAAGCTAAAAACAGATGTAAAATCTCCTTGTAAAAGTATAGTAATTTCTAGTCAATCTGGGTCGTTCATTAGGTGAATGATCTAGCAGTAGAAGTTATGTTTATTTTATGGTTTTTTTCCCTAGAAGGAAATCCCTCTCTTTGTATGAGGGGATTTTATTGCGGCTGTGTATGGTATGAGTAATTCTCAGAGTGAGAAAAATATAGGGAGACTATGAGAGAGAACAGAGGATATGACAGCAGATCTGATGTAGGTTGTGTCTCTTCATTTTGCTGGATAATAGAAAGGAAGGACTGGCTATTTGGGGTGGACGTAGCCCAAACTGGGTGAACCACGTATATCTGTGTCTCTCTGGTTTTATGTGTTTTGTGTGCTTGTGTTTTCCGCATATTTTATGTGTTTCAATGTTCTGTAATATATAATTTTCTAATAGTTCTTCCACTGAAGAAGGTTGTAGTGGGGCAGCAAGAGCACGTAACATCTTCTTTAAATCATGTGCGTCCAAGTACCTAAGAAATACTTCATCATGGTGTTCTTTGAAAAACACCCCGTACACCAACTGATAGGATAAAAATTTTAGCCTAAGTTCCTTCTTCTACCATGTGGAAAAGTGGGAGGGAACTGTGCCATGCTCTAGGCATTGGTGCACATCCGTGTACCAAGAGTTTATGCTGGTAGTGGGGGAGGTAGGTTTTAGTCTGTCAATTTTTGTGACCGAAACCTGGTTGTATCAGGAATAACCAACAAGAAAAGAAAATATCTCAAACCCCAATTTTTTTGTAACATTTTTTCTGTGGATGGCATGGGGTTGTTGTTCTTGTTCGCGACGCAATTCATATTTCATAAATCTATATAGAAGTGGATTTCCTAGGAATTATATCTAATTGGGACCAAATTTGACACCCAAATTGAGTGTCACACCTTGTAGATGATCTGCACATCCATAAACTTCCTTATTTTTTTTGGAAAAGAGGTTCGATCGTGGGATGTACTCTTCTCAGGTTTAGCTAAAGTGGCTTGGCCCCTTCTTTTATTGGTATAACATGTTGAATGATTTGTGTGTTATACGTTTTTAGCCCGTCACATGTCCATGCGAATACATATCAGTACTTCTTGAATAGGTGGATGAAAACATGTCACTCTTGTGGTGTACATCAAGTACTGAGATCAATTTCGAATCATTTTACGTTCCCAAGTTAATATGTTTGTGTGATAGCATGGAACTATAAGTTTGGGAATTGAGAGGTCCCCATAATAATTTTTGTAGATCATACAACTCCTCCAAAGATACTACACCCTTAGGGATGAGGTTGCCTTTACTCATGTTGGATGCATCCTATAGTGTTCCTTCATGCTCATCTTTGTTGATCGCTGCATCTTTGAGTACATAAACGAGTTCCATAAAATGCATTATCTATTGGTCATCATCAGAAACACATGAATTAGTGACATTGTCAGAGACAAATGGTTTATAAAAAAATTCAACAGATAAAATGTTTCCCAATGGTAACAACCTAACAACAACATTGGTTAATGAATCCACAGTTGCGTTGTAGGTTCTTGGAAAAAAAGGAATATCGAAAGCTTGGAAATTCGGAATTAGATTCCATACCTCTTGTTGATAACTCTATAGATGAGGTGACACACGATGAATGGTATTACATACCTTCCATACCACTATTTATGAATCACCTACTACTTTTAAGGACGTGATATTGAGGTCAATGGATCTTCGTAAGCCCAACATGAGTGCCCCATACTCAAAAGTGTTATTCATACACTTGAATTCCATGTGGCTTGTGATCAATTATTTCCTTCGTAGCGTGTCTTCTAAAACACAACCACCTTCAGTGCCTTCCTATGTATTTGAACCATCAAAGTATAAATTCCATAAATAATATGTACAAGGGTTATGAACTACACTAGTAATTTTACTAATAAGGCTACTATTAACTGTACATAAGTCATTTGCACTAGTTGGACTAGGAAGGAGCTCCAACTCTGTTTCTAGTGGGATTGGGCATGGTTGTTCAAGGTAGTACCCCGGTTGTGATTCCAGGAAGAAATTTCCAAAAAACGGCTATGTGAAAGCCACCAGTTCATTATGTTCATTCAAGGGAGTCACGTTATGTTTCATATATCTTTAAAAGTCTACTCGAATCTAGTTATTTCTACCCTTATACGGAAGCCATAGGTGTAACCAATCTATATCAAAGTATCTTTGTAGATTTATTGGCCAGTTTCTACTTAAAAAGAGTATATATTCCTCTGTTATGTCCACAACCACTATGTTTATGCATTGGTGAACGCGTTTGTAAGATGATAAGAGAATGATCACATATTTGAGTTCACCAACTACATGGACAAGTTTCCTATCTAGATGAGTGATCTACGCATCAGTTTTTCTTCATGTTGCATTGATTTTCTTTTTGATAGATAATGGAATCACATTTACTGATGTACCATAATCGACCAAGCAATTGTGTACATTGAAATTCAAAATTTCGAAATTTAAGAGAGAGGAAGGGAAAAGTGTGTTTAGTTCCAAGGTTAAAGCATGAAGTACTACTTCAAGAGAATCAAAATATGTACCTGATCCCTTGTCTGAAGGGGGAAGATTATCTATGAAGGACTACCCAAGTGCTCATAAAATAATGTCCCACTCATTCGTGATCTTTGTTAGCTCAAACAATCAAATGTTGGCATGAAGCTTCTTCATATCTTCCATTATGTTATGATCTACTGCGGGGAGGGATGCCATAGTGTCTGGTAAAGAAGCTTGACTGGTGAATTCTGTAGTGACGGTATTGTATTTACTATTTTTGGAAGTAGTATTTGTTTGAACTTCTTTCCTAGACTTCCTCTAAGTATTTTTTGCTAAGTTGATAGGAAGACTAATTTTCCTTAACAAGGCCTTTTTGAATTTATATTTTTTTCAACTACGTTGTAATGGCGAGCCCTTATATTCTTAAATTGCATCGATTAGTATGTGGTTGGGCCAGAGTTTCACTCAAAGTTTTTTTCTCGATTGTGCCCTTATGGGCTGAAATTATGCAATTAAACATGTTAACTGAGTGCCCAACACTTGGAGCCTCATTAGTTGCAGCAACATTTTGTTCCTTTTCTTCTTCCATCTTGGCCTTCTTATCAGTGAGTAACGATTTATAGAAATTCATATCAATAGATATCATGGTGTCATTCCATTGTGTTCATGTTCTCTCAGGATGATAATCTTGTTGGTATGAGAAGTAATCGGTCATGCCCAAATTGCCAAGATTGAATTCTACATTTGAGCTCCACGCAAATTTTTCTAGTTGATTAGTGTTGTCACCTAAACTTACAGTCCTTTTGAATGGGTTGAATCATGGGGGATTTTTGTTAAAAATGGTCCCACTTGACCTTTTTTTAAGTTCTTCCAACTCATTAGACAGACTTTTCACCATGTGGTTCAAGTTTTCAAGATCAGATGGTTTTTTTCATTTGGCCTTTTTTGTTGACACCTGAGACATTTTACTTGTATCTTTGGATTCATTTTTTGGTTCATCATATACGATGACTCCAATCACAAGAAATTCCTTCTTAACCATGATGTCCTCTTCAAAATTTTATGTGAGTGATGGTTTCACAGTTCGCTTCACAAATTGTGCAATGCTTGCTGGAAAGGCATAAGTGTAGTAATCTATCATGATGGAGTCATGAGGTTTCATGCCTTCTGGGAATCTGTTCAAGACATGGTTGAACCTCTGATTGAAATCTTTCACCTTTTCTTTTTGCTCCATTTTTATATTACCCAACTCTTTCAACAACATGGCAAGGGTCTTATCATCAGCAAATTTCTCAAGAAACATTTTCTTAAACCCCCTCCAATTCTAAATGAAGTTTGGGGGAAGATGGTGGTACCATATAGTTTCTCTACCATCCAAGGTACATGGGAAAAGTCTACATGCAATTTTTGGGTGTGTTTTATATTCTTTACACGAATATCCGCACTCGCTTTGGACCCTATTTTAGGTGGGCATACCCACAATGGTTTTTTGCATGGGTTTGCACATGGTTTTAGGGCATGATGGTTTTATGCTCCTGGTATTTTGTAGATCTGGTCAAGGGAACTATGGTTTTGTTCTAATCCGAGGTTAATGGATTGGGGTTTATGAATGCTTCACCATGTATATATATGTGTTATGAAACTAAAAGGAATATAATGAAAAATATATTGTAAGAAACCCTCTCTTTCACATCTAAGGGTATTTGGATGTGATTCATATGTACATGTTCCAAAGGCGAAAAGGATCAAGTTGGATAATAAATATGAAAGGTGCATATTTTTTTGGTATAAGGATGGTTTAAAAGGTTACACGAATTGGAACCCATAAACAAGGAAGGTTGTGTACAACCAAGATATGGTAATTACAGAGGTGAAAGATGTTTTTAAACATGAAGTCCTACCAAATGAACCTGAGAAGATAGAGTTTGAGCTAAATGAGGATGATTCATAATCTAAAACAGAACAAGATTCAGAATAAGAAGAGCCACAAACACCAGACATTAGAAGCTCAGTCTGGGAAAGAAGGAAACGAGAAAGGTATATTCCATCTGCTTTCTGTTCAAATTTTTCTTTAACTATCACTGATGATGATCCCAGAACTGTCAAGGTGGCAATGGATTAAGAGGATGGAAAAATTTGGAAGGAGGCCAAGGTTGATGAAATGGAATCCTTGCACAAAAATGAGGCCTAGGATCTAGTGGAGTTGCCGACTGGAAGGAATCCAATAGAGAGAAAATGGGTGTTTAAGAAGAAGATGAATGTATAAGGCAAGGTGGAGAAATACAAAGCTTGGTTGGTAGAAAATATTATTCCCAGGTGCTGGGAATTTATTTTGGTGATATTTTTTCTTGTGTTTCCAAGGTTACTTCTATTAGATTACTTTTATCTATTGTTGTTGTATTTGATTCTAAGGTATAAAATATGGATGTGAAGACAACATTTCTTCACGGGGATCTGGAAGAGGATATCTACATGAAGTGACCTGAAGGCTTTGCGGTGAAGTGTAAGAAATAACTGGTATGCAGGTTAAAAAGTATCTATATGGGTTAAAACAGTCACCAAGGATGTGGTATCAGAAATTTTATACCTATATACAGGGACTTGGCTTCACCAGAAGAAAAGAGGATCACTGTGTGTATTTTAAATTAATTGGTGATCGTGTTATTTATTTGATCTTGTATGTGGATGATATGTTTCTGGTTGGAAATGAAAAAGAAATTATCTAATATTTGAAGACACAATTGTTCTCCAAATTTGACATGAAGGATCTTGGTGTTGCAAACTATATTTTGGGCATGGAAATTAAGAGAGATCATGCAAAGAGAAAGCTCTGGTTACACCATAGGAATTATGTCAAGACAATATTGCATAGGTTCAATATGCAAGAAATTAAACCGATGAAGGTTCCTATTCCTTTGGGTGTAAAGCTATCTATTGAACGGTGCCCCAAGACACAAGAATAATATGAGGATATGTCCCGAGTTACATATGTAAGTGCAATGGGTAGCCTAATGTATGCAATGTTCTGTACTAGACTAGACATTTCACATGAAGTGGGAGTATTGAGCAAGTTTATGTCAAAACCAGGGAAGGAGAATTAGAAAACAATGAAGCGAGAATTCAGATATTTGTGTGGAAATATTGATTATAGTTAGTGCTAATAGGGAAGACCAGGATTGGACAGATTTTTGGACATCCATGGTTTTGTTGATGCAGACTGGGCTGGAGATCTGGACCAAATAGGATCTACAAGTGGGTATGTGTTGTGAAATTAAATCCCCTCCACAGACAGAGGCGATCCCTCTAGCCCTAGAGTGGGTATAGCAACAAGGGGACATGATAATCCTTTGGATTCCTAGCTTATGAATGAAACTGAGTTGGGATAGATGACCTACCTTTGTTCCAACACTCTTGTCTTTGCTTGTGGAAACGATCTCCTCATCTTCGTCTTTACACATCACGGTCCTTCAGTGGTGATACTTGGGTGCCTGCATAAGGATCAGAGAACGATGACAGCATAAAAAAACACACTTGCATTCATAACTACTTAATTTTTCAAGGAGAATTAAACGCATTACATAGGATTAAACATATCAAACACAGAACGAGAACCAAAACATCAGTCATATATTGATAAGTAGAGAGAAGAAGTTTACAACCAAAGAGCCTTGACATTGCAGCCTCCTTCGACGGGTCCAATCAAACGCATCTCAAGCATTCATCGGAGAATTGGACTTGGCTAGGTAATGGGCCTAAACTATCTCTCGAAAATGGATTCCTCTCTGCTCTATCTCACACCAGCTATAGTAAGGATTGTTCAGCTAGCTGAAACTATGGGAGAAGGATGTATTTATAGGAGAGGAGGAGGTGGTTTTGGATCCCTCATAAGGTGGAAGGGAGGCCTTATCCTTTTGTAATTTTCTCAAATATAGGAAACAAGAAGCCAAAGGAAGGACTTCGACGTTATTCAGTCGAAAAAATCATGATGACTCCATTCACAAAGTGGTTGGGAATGGAAAATTCACTTCTATTTTTAAAAAAATTCCAAAAACAGCTCAACGCAGGTAGTCCACTGAGACAGAGCGCCAATGGGCATGAGGCCCAATGCTAATTTTTCTATGGGCATGAGGCCATAACTTCCTACTAGCGCCGACCCAAAATAATGTGTTTTTGAGAGCCTGCTCCAAGAATAATCAATAAAGGAAATGTTCTTCACATGCCAAGGGATGCAATGACACTTTTTGCAAGGTATGACAATACACAGAAGTCACTGAAATGGTCCTCCAATGTTTGGGATGGGGATTGCAGGGACAGTGACAAAATACTGTGTAACAGATTCCCCCTAAAGCATGAGGTCCGAGAGAGAGCGAGGAGTGAAATGATTTATGAGAACGTGTTCAAACTAAACACCACCGTCAGAAGACCTATAATAATAAGTACAACCGATATCTCTGATACATGAATATGTGGCATGGGTGCAACCATCCATAATAGAGTACATATAAAAATGAGATCTGAGGTATAGACACAGCCATCCAGTAAGAAGGATCAATAAATAGACTCAAGTATGGTCGTAGCCATCCAATCAGAAGAGTCATGCATATATTAATGATAAACCAAATCGTCTCACAGCCTGGATTTTATCAAACAAAACCCAGGGTCTTGTGCTCCATCTCAACCTGAACAAGTAAAAATTCAAGCATGTGAATGAGTGAGTTGAAGTCGAACATGCAAGAAAGTCACTTTATTACCATCCAATGATGAAATTTGTTAACAAGTGCAAGAGAAACCACCAATAATGACAATGGCTCTCAAGGTACAACTAGTATAATCCACGGAATGTGAACAATGAGCTAGCATTGAACACCCATGGAATAACTTGATCAAAGGCCAATGATGAGGACCTGTGATCGAATGCAAAGAACTTGCCATTGAGGCATGAAAGCTCCAAGGTAACAGAAGGGAGTCTCTAGATCAGCTTCCTGGATAATGAGCTAAAGTCGACAGGAAGTGACCTGGTCTAAGGAGGGCCATAATGTTTCCCACATCATTGACACTAGACAGAGGAACAAGATGATAGTGAATCAGGACCAAACAGAGGATTAGAGGTTGAAAAATTCAGAAGGAAACTTCTCTTGAACACATTGGTGACACGACTCTATAAATTGGCAATATTTGATATTAAGGGATTTGAGGTCATGATGACGCGGTAAAAAGAAGATGAGAGGTCAAAACAGATTACCCAAACCCGTGGAGGAAAAAAATGAGGAAATGGGATGTCCCCAACCCGACACGAGTGCAAATGAGTGTCATTTTCAAGAGTGACATACTTCCGACACGACTGAGAACTGGTTCCATTTTCCCCCACCATTTATGGCAAGTACCCCAATTATTTTTTGAAAAAATCTTGAAGGGGATAGCATATGCTTGTCATATAAGTTTTTCCTTCAGAAAAATCCATCCTAGTACATTTTACGAGCCCTAGGAAGGAGGAACTTGGTTACGTCATGGTGATGATCTACGATGTCATTTAGGTTTTAACAAGTCTGAAAAAGGAAGAACTCGACATATTTTCATGTTTAGAGAGTTTGAAAAGAATAAGAAAAGAGAACTCCAGGAAATCCCTTTTCATAGGTACTCTCATAGATCTGAAAAGGTAGAAAACTATGTCTGAGAGAACCTAAGGTATTCCTTTTTTGTAAATAATCTATCCCAGCTCGAAAAAGGGTAAATGTATACTGGGTAGATATCGTTTCACATCCTTTAACGAATCCAAAACGACAAGAGTCTCATCAATCTTTTCAATTTTCGAGTCAGAAAAGAGTTGAAAGATGACTCCAGGGGTGACCTTTTCGTGTTTTTACCGAGTCTGAAAAAGTATAAAACACAACTCGTTACTTCATATCCGTCACGTTGCGAACATGTTGCTACACAAGAAACACATGTAAAACCCATTTTTCGAGATAAAATAGCAAAATGATCGAAAAATATGCTCAAAACCCTAATCAGGGTTCTGAAAAGTTTATAAAATGCCAAAAATAGTAAAGACAAGTTAATTTTCACTTGTACCTCTCGTGAGCACTTTTTTCCCCTTTATCACTGTGATTTTGCAAAGTTGACAGCAAACAATCTAGAAGGCCAATCACAAATTCGTCTTTTCAAGGTAAGAGCTCATATCCTTGCCTACATTTTGATGTAAATTTAATTGCCTACAACCCAATTTCTAGATATGTGGGGAGATTTTTGTTCAAATTAGGGAGCGGCGGTTGGCACGGGTATCAGGCATGGACTCGTGCCAACCGGCCTTGAATCCAAATAGGGGCACTCCACTTGGTGCTACTATTTTTAAAACAGTCGCACCAACCACGGCCATGACTTTTGGCTTAGAATTCAACAAGTTAGCCCATTTTAAACTCTTCAATAGCTGATAATTTGACTAATGAAAAACACATGGATGTTTTTGCACGTGTGAAAGATAAAAATGGTGATCGAATGGAAGGAAATAGAACATAGTGAAGAATATGAGCAAGCCTTGGGAAATATAAGATGCATGGATGTTCTCAAGGACTGCAGGCTCAAAAAATTCTTCATGGCACCATGTCTCTGAGCTCAACCGGAGCTATTACAGTACTTGATCAGTTTATGGGACATTGATCAAGAAATATTCATAATTCATGATCGGTAACTAGAGATTGAGGTCTTAGATGTTTACTTCATAACTGTGTTATCACGAAGGGATGCAGTACCAATCCTGACAGGTACTCGGCCCACAATGGAAAACATGAGCACGGTCATCGACATAGTGTGTTGAGGGGCGAGGAAAGGATCCAAAAGTGGGAGGGTGGATATCCAAACCATTCCCGATTTGGCACTGAAGGTATTTCTACACACCATCATGCGAGTTGTGGGATCTCAGGATCTACATGAAGCCACAAAAACACAGTTACTTCTTGCAATAGATTGTATGGCACTGACTCTACAACTAGGCAAAGGTCGTAACGATCAACATGAAACGCCAACTGACGAAATGCAAGAATGGTAAGCTAAAACTATTTAGGTATGGGTCCATTCTGGTACCATTCATCTTGGAACGATTACCAATTTTCCAATGTCAGGAAGTGATAGTTCCTACACCACCAGCCCAAGAGCCACAAATGGTTCGTTGGGTGGCTTTAATGCCAAGATCAAGAGGCAGTCAATAGATGTCCTGGAGACTGGAGTTCTTTGGGTGGCTCCATCGACAACTGATTGTCATGGAGGACTAGCCTTATTCTGGCACAGACTTTACTGGTGATATGGATCTCCCACTCCCAGCAGGATAGGATTGGGATGAAGCATTGGGTAAGACTCATTTTTTTATTTTGATGAGTATTATGAATTTTTTTATTATATACGTTTTGATGTTGATCCATGTATTTATAGATGTCAGCCCAGAAAGACATCCAAGAATGTCTCCAATAGCACAGTGAATTCCTCATAATTTTGATGTGGCCCCTCATGGTGAGGGAAGCGAGGAGGAGGAAATCGTACGCAACCTAGAGGGACTCACCAGTAGAATCCCAAACTATGCGAGATTTGATGATGTTCCTCGCATGTACTAGAGACATACTGCAAGTGTTTCAAACCGTGCTCACCACTTATTGAGGTGGCTTGTGCGGGCAGTGACATGCTACCATGAGCATCATGCCGACTAGACACCTAGGATTTTATTTTTTCATGTTTTTTGCGAGACATGATGTCTCAAGAAAACATACATATTTTTTGAACTTATGATGCATGTGGATGCAAACACTCGATATATATATATATATATATATATATATATATATATATATATATATATATATATATATATATATACACACCTATTTTCCTGTATGAATCTTATCATGTGATGATGATGTTTTAAAAATTATGCAAATGTCTATCTAATACAATATTAGCTATTTTATCAGTTAACACATTCATTCGCCTAGGAATATGATGATATGTGATGTAATCAAAATGTCTTTCTAGTAAACAAACACATAAGTACAACCTTAAGATTTGAGGATTTCTAACAAAATAATGCCCATTAAGCTGAAGAACAATTAGTTGAGAATCTAGGTCAACAATCAATGCACGAATGTCAAGAGCAATGGCCTCGGTTAATATTTCAATGACAACACTATATTCAGCGACATTGTTTGTAGTTCGTACTAGATAAATACCTTGAAGGTCTATCAACTCACCATTAGGATTATAAATGACCTACGCCGTAGAAGACAAGTTCTGGGTACTACAGGAGGCACCATTCGCGAAACTGACATAAGGAGTAATATACATCTACACAATAAGTAATGATACAATAAGCAGGAAAAATACTCGCAAAGCACACCAAGCCAAAAAAAGTACAAAAATGAAAAAACACCTATTTACAAAAGAAACATGCACGAGAAACTCATGCATAATATTTTTTAAGATACAGCCCATTTTTAGGCTGATCTAGAGGATAAACTTCATAATCAATAATCTCATAAGCCTCGTTCTGCAAAACATGCTTAACAATATAGGGCCCATGCCACATGGGTTGGAATTTTCCAGCCCCCAGCTTATCATGAGCTTGGTCATATAGGAGGACGAGGTCTCCTCCTATAAAGGAACAAGGGGAAACTGACTGGTCAAAATGAGCTTTGACCTGCTTTTTTTGTCCTTCTATGACAAGAGCAGCAAAGTGGCGAGTTTCATCAAGCCTTTCTAAATATATAAGACTCTCTTCTTTTGGTGAAGTATTAGGCAGCAATTCAACAACTATCTTGAGAGAAGTGATTTCACATTCAATTGGAAGGGTAGTTTCCAGACCATAGACAAGCTAGAATTGAGTAAATCTAGTCGCATCCTTCACTGAAGTTCAGTAAGCCTAGAGAGCTTAAAACAACATGAGATCCTAGTTTGACTTGTGCATCCCAATCATACGTTGAAGCATAGGGACGAGAACTTTTTTCACGGCTTCAACCTAGCCATTGGCCTGAGGGTAGTACAATGTTGAGCTGTCATGACGCAAACCCAGCTTAGAAGTCAACTCATCCATCATGTAATGATGAAAATTAGAACTATTAATGGTAACAATGGCTTGAGGGACACCAAACCTAGTAATGACATGATTGAATAGAAATTGTGCGGCTATCTTACTGTCAATTGTAAGTGTAGGCATTACTTCGGCCCATTTTGTGAAGTAGTCCATGGCTACGATAATATAAGCATTCCCCCTGGCGAAGTGAGGCTTACACGTCATAAAATTGATGCCCCACTTCACAAAGGGACCAACGGCAATGACAGGATGAAGGTGTGTGGGTGGTGCACGCATCTTGCACTGATAAATCTAGCAATCGTGACACTTACGGACAACAACAATTCTATCTTTAAATATGGTGGGCCAGAAATAGCCAGCAAAAATAATGTTCTATGCAGTATCATATCCAGACATGTGACCGCCACAAGCACTATTGTGGAAATCATTAAGGACCTTTTCAGCCTCCTCGAGAGTCAAACACTGGAAAAGAACAGAATCAGCTCCGATGCAGTAGAGAGTATCTCCGACTATGTGATAAGGTTGCCAATGATGGCAGATGTGTCGACAACCATCCTTCGTCAACTCAGATCAGAAGGTGGAAGTTTGAAGATATAAGATGATATCACCGTACCAAGGATCAAGGGTGCTAATAAGAAAAAGTGTGTCGTCTGTAATGCATTCGTCGGAACCAAACGGAGCAAAATCAGAAGGGAGAGAGCAAATAAAATTGGTGAAAACCAATGACTTCTTTGATTTCGCAGTAGTGAACTCCAAATCAAAATCTTGGAGGATAAAAATCCACTTCAATTATTTTCCCCTCAGCAATTGACGATTCAATATGTAATTCATGGGGTTGCAATCAGAAATCACGGTCACTGTGCACAATAGAATATAGTGACGAAAATGTGGAACGGCTTGGACAACAGCCAACACCAACTTCTCAACATGTGTGTAACGTGTTTTAGTATTGAGAATATTATGAGACAGATAATAAATTATGTGCTCATTACTAGCATCGTCGTCCTGCACTAGAACCATGGCGATAGTGCTAAACACAACAACCAAATAGAGGGAGTAATCGCGATGATAATTGGGAGGACACAATAGAGGAGCATTGACCAACAATGTCTTCAGTGAATCAAAGGATTGTTGGGAAATCTCATCCCAAAGGAACGGGATGCCTTGCTTATGTAATCGCATAAATCCTTTGGCCACTTCAGCATAGTTCGATACAAAACGGCGCAGGAAGTTAGCTTTCCCTTGCAAACTCTGTAGCTGATGTAAGGAGTAAGGAGAGGGGAGATTAACAATAGCATCAACTTTGAGAGGATCGATACAAATTCCATATTTAGAGACGATAAACCCTAAGAGCCTACCAGAATCAAAGCAGAAGACGCACTTATGCAGATTGAGCCAAAAATTATAGCATCGACAGTGAAGAAATATTTGACGGAGATGATCAGGGTGTTCTTTACACTTATCTGAATAAGCCGGAAGGTCATCAAGGTAAGGTTTAACAATGTGCTTGATATCATGGAAATCATATGACATTGCTCTTTGAAATGTAGCCCCAGCATTTTTAAGACCAAAAGGGAGCTTTTTATATGCGAAAGTACCCTAAGGACAGCCAAAGGCAGTCTTTTGTTGATCAGCCTAAAGAATATTAATCTAGTTGTATCCAGAAAACCCGTCCATATGGGAAAAGATCTCACTCCCAGCACATTCATCAATGATCTAGTTAATAAAATGAGTGGGATAATTATCCTTAGGGCAAGCACAGTTGATATCACGGTAATCTATACAGACCCAAATAGTACCCTATTTCTTATCCATAGGAACAATCTTAGAAACCCATTCTGTCAAGGGAATCAGATAAATAAAACCAGCTCTAAAAATATTTTCAACTTCACCTATAATAGCGGCCGCCTTTCTAGGGAGCATAGGATGAAGGCACTGGTGAATAGGCTTCGCACTAGGATAAATAGGAATTTCATACACCACCATAGTTGGATCAATGTAGGGAATTTCTTCATAAGACCAAGTGAAAACATCACGAAACTCGTGAAAGAGACTAGTATAGACCTTGATCTCATTGGGAGAACTGGTCATCCCAATATGGATGTTCTCGACAACACCCGATTTGATGAAGATGTCGATTGGCATCGTTTGTGTGATTTTTCCCAAGTTACCTTCTGCAAAGACTTTGTGTGTCAGGATGGGTGTTTGAAGCGGATGAGAAGGAACTTGAGAAGCGAACTTCTTGAGACAAGTAGACATGGCCCCAAGGCCAGGCATAAATGAGGAATGATGATGACTATCCTCCAAGGAGGATCCTCAAGAGACATAGTTTCCACAATGGCCTCATTGGTGGGAAATACCTCATTTAAGGGATCGATCAAATCTGAATCGCCGTGCCAAGGTGATTGAGAATAAGTTTCAAGAGACATACTCGAAGGAGCATGATCATAGGGCAGAGGAGCTGAAGTCGAAATAAGTTCACAATAATCAATCTCTATTGGGCTTAATGACATCGATTCACCAAATGAATCAATCTGCTCGGGTGAAGCGATGACCCATGGATCAGAAGACCTAGAGATCATGTTAGCTTGAGCAGTGTTGAGAGGAGGAAGAGGAAAAAGGCCCATAAGGGCAGGATCTTTGAAAATACTTGGCTCTATGCTCCCATAAGGCATAGGAATATAACTTACATATGGGACGTTTCTCTCGAAAGATGAAGAAGTGAAAAAATTCAATTGATCAAAAATGTTGATATTTCCTTCATGCTAAAATAGAAGAACATGAAAGAGAGTGGATGGAACGCACAGCATGGCGTGAGTCCAACGGCAACTGAGGAGAAGATTGTAATTGAGCTTGGCGTCAACAACGTCAACCTCAACGTTAAATTTTTTCCCTTCTAATGTAACAGGTAAACTAGCGAGAATACCAAGAGAGCGAGATTCCATTCCATCAAAAGCTTCTAAAGCATTTGTATATGAATTGAGGGTTCGAGAAACAATGGATTTCCAACAAGCAGAGGAAATGATGCACATAGATGCACCCTTGTCCACAACTACTCGATGGATATTCTTTCCATTAATCCCAACTTAGATGATTAGTGCAAGCTGGTGAGGGAGACATGGGATGAGATTTTCCAAATAGAAATTGATACGGCTTGAATTTTCTGGAGAAACCCCTCCAATAGTAGATAACAAAGCATTACGTTGAGACAGAAAAATCTGAAGTACTTCCAGTGCAGACATAGCAGAGGGCGCTTGAGCCAAATCCTCAACAATACTGTAATGCTGAGCAGCACGGGCATTAGGATTGTAGGAAGACTTACGAAGGACACCTTTGGAAGGTGGTCGTACAACGGCCTTAGTGCTGGGCCTTTCAATATAAAGAGGGCCAGAAGCAGGTGGGGGAGGAGGACCATCAATGACTTCCTTCACTGCTGCCTAATGCGGTTCAGTATAATATTTTGGTCAGGTAGCAATAGAAATGAATGCAGGACCATTCATCATGAAAACTTGAGAGCCAAATTGGGCAGAGGACTGAGCTTGCTCTACCAACTGAGTTGGTTGTGATGGAAACGGTTCTTTGAGAATAGTCGAAGTGCCTTGGGTGCCTTTGAGCAATCGAATAACCTCGGCCCATCGGGGACAGTCCTTGGTGTAATGATCTTCGTCACAAATCAAACAAGGGTACTTTGGTTTGCATTGTGAACCATCATCAGCATGATATTTCTAAGAATCCTATTTCGGAGTATCAGCTTTGGCATTAGATTTTTCCTTCTTTTTACCCTTGGAAGTTTTATCTGCCAGATTGGACTGGACGACATTCACTTCCATAGATTTACCAGAATTTAGGGGTGGCTAAGAAACAATATCATTGGAAGGAGCAGATTTTGCTTCACAGGATCTGAAGAAGACTTCTAAGAAGTCTGAGACACATAACCTATGATATTGTCGACAGATGGCATTTCTCATGCTTTAGAAGTTCCATGTCGAGAGGCATCAGGCAAGATTTCGTACAATGTGCCGAACTGAGATTACGAGAGATCAAGGTACCGAGCATGAGTGATGGCTTGTTCCTCAGTAACGCATGCCCCCATAGCAATTTCCTTAGCAGTCGGAGCGACGAATGAGGTAGTGAACCAATCACTTATAAGTTGATCATGAATCTCAAACTTGATCAGACGACGACGACGCCTCTGTTATAGGTCAATTTGGGCATCATTCCTAATGACCTGGCTAATTAGGCATCATCTCTAGGACCAATGACTAAGGGTCTATCATTCCCTATCATTTCATGTTGCTACATTCCCTAAGGCAAGAACAAGACAAATCAAGCATGACTTTCATAAAGCAAAGGTTTCCAAGGTTTGAATTTTATTATATAGCATATGAGATCTCACCAACGCTGCCTCTAAGGGACTAAGTGCGTTGCATATGCAAGTAGCCCCATGCAAGGCTGCTCTACAAAGCACGTCCCGACATCTATGGGTGCGTTGGTCACATTGGGAGTGAAATTCTCATTGTTTTGAAATCTCCACTTGGCCAGTGCCTTCTAGAAGAGTTCATATTTTTCAAGCTTCGAATCCAAGTTTCCATTTCACATATACATGACTGGGAACATGTCTTGCCTATTATTGGAAATTCATTGATTGCAAAACAACCTTTAGTTCATCTATAAATTGAGCACAGATCTATGTTTGAGAAGGAATAATTTGAGTAGGAAATGTTGGAGGATTTTCAATTGAGAGTTAGATTTGTGTAACAGCTACTAAAGAGATTTATACTGTCATGGGGTTGAGGATAATAGCTGGAAGGGTCACTTCAAATCGGTCATTTTGTTGTAACCTCTCCTTCTATAATCAATACAGAATACAACTTACTTTTCCCTATATGCATCTGTATTGGCTTTGATTTTCCATATTGCAAGATCTTAGTTGATGTATATTGTTTATACTTTACTGATTTAGAAAAATAACTTGAATAGACATATGTGTTATTGCTATCTTCTGTTGTTTTAGTGTTCTTTCTTGCAGGAAGCATTTCGCACAAACCGCTTGAATTTGAAGCTACAATGGAAGCAACAGAAGGAGCCATTTAAAAGCGCTTGGATTACAAGTAAGCCTCTCATCATTTCTATGTGTCTGCTCTGATTTAGGTGTTTATATTCAACAGGATGATGAGCTTAGTGAAAAGAGTCGTCTTCACTAAGTGGGCCCGCAGGCTATTTTTGGCGCAAGTCTATTTTTAGACTATGTCTATTTTTAGACATGGTGATCATATTTCAGAAGTTGCAAGATGCTATTTGTGGATGGTTGGTCAAGTTGGAAAAATAGATGAAATTCTATTTTTAGAATATTGGGCGGAGTCTATTTATAGATCATTAATCTAAAAATAGAAGTGTCGATTATTATTAGCTCTTAATAATGATCTGACAGTAAACAACAACTTATTCTCTTGGAGCACTTAGTTTCAGTGCACAGATTTTTCAAATCAGTGGGCTCAGGGAATTATGCAATTCCTAGGGTTTATTGGTGGTTCATGCATGGAGGACTTAGTTATAACTGAAGTGGCAAAGTTATGACAAATTTGGAAGAGTAGTTCATGGAGTTGTATTCAGTTTAACTCAGTTAAAGTGAGTTAGACTCAGTTGAGCTAGTTGTATCTAGTCTAACTGAATGATAGACTAGTGAGAGTGGATTGAATTAATTATTTAATTAATTCACAAATAATAACTCATTAATAAATTGAAAAATATAGTAGTTAACTACAATGCATGGCAGTTCCAGTGGAGACCCAGTGGAGAGATAGGTGAAAGGGCAAGATGGACTATCTGTTGTGACTAAAGCGATGCATTTATTTCACCACACACACATTGGAGTTTCCAATGAGGATTGCGCATTCAAGGCAAGGGTAATTCAAATTCATTCAGAGCTATTCTTCAGCAGGGATTGCGCAGTGGAGGTAGGCTAGCAGGTGGCAAGAAATCGGTGCATGGATTTGCATATTTCTTCTATGTTAGTGTGTGAAGATTAATTGTACTGAGAGCTTGATGTACTAAGATTTATATGATATTGTTACATTATATCCATGATACATAATATATGATAGTTGGGGTTTTCAGATTTAGGATTTCCCATTAAACAATTATGTTATGTGCGATTGTTTTTATTTATGCTTCACATGTGTTTGCAATTAATTTTCCGCAAAATATTAACAGTGGAATGATTCTGTATTTTGCAAGAAGTTAAATATTGTGAGATCAGGGGAATATCGATGTATTCATGCTTAGTGTATACTAATTTCTACATGGTATCAGAACAGTGTTAATTCTTGAAGATTGCAATTGTGAAGAATTGTTGAGTTTGTGCTGGTGGACAATTCGGATTTCCTGTAGAAAATTCTTCGTCCAGAAATTGAGTATACATTGAAATGTCTTTCAATGGGTTTTGATTGGAGTATGCCCTTGATGGGAGCTCAAATTACATAGCCTGGAAGGATAGGATGGAGGTGGTGCTGTAGGATAATGGACTGAAGGAGTTCATCGATAGTGATGTTCCTAAGACGGGATCTAGTGATGCAACATTACTTGACGCATGGCAAAAGAAGATAGTGAAGACAAGAAGAATTCTAATGGAAGGTGTGAAGGACCATATTGTGTCCAGCCTTCACAGGAAAGCCACTCCATTCTTAATTTTTAAGGATTTGACAGATTTGTTCCAAAGCAGCAGTGACCAGAGGAAGTTGGTGCTAAAAGACAAGCTTAGAAAAATAAAAATGGAGAAGGGTGACAATATTCCAAAATATCTCATGAAGTTTGTCCACTGTAGAGATGAACTAGGAAGTGTGGGGATTACTATTGATGATGAAGACTTGGTGAGCTTGTCTCTTCTTGGACTTCCGAACAGTTGGCATAGCTACGAAGACTCTGTCAATAGACAGGAGAAACTGCTAGGATGGGAGCGACTTTGGTCGGATCTCATGTAGGAGGAGATAAGGCGAGGTACCAGGGATGGCTCTTCATCGAAGAATGAAGATGAAGAGAATAGTGCTTTGGCTGCCAAAGCAAGGAAAGGGAAGGGGAAGAAATTTCCTTCAAAATCTAATGCTAAAGGCAAGATGTAGGATTTGTCCAAAGTGAAGTGTTTTCACTGTCACCAACATGGGTATTTCGCCACTAACTGCCCATTAAAGAAGAAGAACAAGAAGGCTACTGGAGCTGCACCTAGAAAGGCCTTAGCCTCACAATTTGAACTTGATTTCTCTTTGATCGCATGCTTGTTTTCAAGCTATATGGGATCGGTGTGGTATCTTGATAGTGGTGCATCTTTCCATATGACAGGAGACTAGGATTTGTTTAGTGACTTGGAGGAGAAGGACCTCCGGATGCATATAGAGATGGGTGACGATGGTCGATACAGTGCGACTGGCATTGGGACCATTACCTTTGAGAGGGATTCCGGTAATCCATTCTTGTTGAAGGATATTATGCATGTTCTAGGTCTGAAGAAGAACTTGGTCTCGGTCGCAATGTTGGAAGACAAAGGTTATGATGTTGTTTTCAGTGAAGGAAAAGCCTTCCTTCGACATAAAACAACAGGTCAAACTAAGAAGATAGGGATTTGAGTTAATAATCTCTAAAATCTGGAGGTAGATGGATGTGTTGCAATAGTGGGAAAAGCAGAAGAAGTGGTGAGCCGGGATGAGGGTGAATTATGGTAGAGGAGATTGGGTCATCTTCACCATGGCACTTTGAAGATTTTGCAGCAAATTTCTACTGGACATCCCAATGGTAATATTGTGTCATAATGTAAGTGCAAGGGATGTACTATGGGTAAGTTTGTGAAGACCACCTTTCATGAGAAGGAGAACCGTGCTTTGATGATCCTGGAGAGAATTCACAAAGACGTGTGTGGATCTTTCTCAGTCGCTTCAACAACAAAACACAGGTATTATGTTATATTTTTTGATGATGATTCTCGTATATGTTGGATATTCTTCATGAAGAATAATAGTGAAACATTCTCAAAGTTCTGTGAGTTTAAAGCACTGGTGGAGAAGGAGTTGGGGAAGCAAGCGAAAGCTCTACGAAGCGATAATGGTGGTGAATACATATTAGGTGAATCCAAATACTTCTATAGCAAAGAAGGGATTCGAATAGAACTCATAGCACCTCATAACCCACAGCAGAATGGGGTCACTGAGAGGAAGAACAGAACAATCGTGGGTGTTGCACGAGCAATGTTGCATGACTAAGGCCTAGCGATGCACTTGTGGGTGGAAGCATGCAACACTGTGGTTTATGTGAAAAATCGTTGTCCTCATAGAGTACTTGGCATGAGTAAAACTAAAGAATATTTTACTGGTAAGAAGCTTGATATTTCTCATTTGAAGATTTTTGGCTCATTTCTTTACATTCATGTGACAAAGGACGCCAGGAAGAAGCTGGAGCCCACTACAGAATTTGGGATATTTGTGGGGTACACAGAAACACCTCATAATTATCATGTGTATTTTCCAAACAGTCAGATGACTGTGGTGTGACAAGATATAAAATTCAATGTGGTGAAAGCCATGAATTTGTCGCTTGAGAGGGAGCTACACTTTCATGCAGAGGAGGAACTTCTCGTTCCCAAATATGAGCCTCTAGATGTGGATCAGCCATAAGAGGAGATTCATGGAGTGGAGGAGTCCACTCATGCATGACCAAACATCAGACAAGGAATACAGTGGACCACAAAAGCTGAGAGACTGAAGCTTGATGCGGCACAGAATGTAGGAGTCCCTACATCACAGCGCAGACAGAGGCAGTCATCTAACCAATTTACTAGATACATGGCTCTTATGAGCAAGTGTATCATGATAGAGTCATCTTCTTTTGAAGAATTAGTGCAGGAGCCCACATGGGTAGATGCCATGGTGGAGGAGTATGACTCCATTTTCAGAAATAGTGCCTGGGAGATTGTTCCAAGGCTGGTGGGAAAATTAGCTATAGGATCAAGATGGATCTACAAGGTAAAGCAAGCTGCTAATGGGAGCGTCGAGAAGTATAAGGCAAGATTTATTGCCTAGGGCTTCTCACAGATCGAGGGGATTGATTATGAAGAAACCTTTGCACTTGTCGCACGGTATTCTTCCATACGGACCATGCTTTCTCTCTCAGCAAAGATGGGTTGGCACATTCATCAAATGGATGTGAAGACTGTGTTCCTTAATGGGATCATTTAGGAAGAGGTTTACATTGAGTATCCTGAAGGATTTGAGATCTACAATAGTGATTCGCATGTATGCAAGCTCAAAAAAGCGCTCTATGGGCTAAAGAAAGCACCACGTGCTTGGTACACTTGGATCGACAGCTATTTCACTAGATGTGGCTTCACGAAGAGTGAGGCAGATGCAAACTTGTACCAAATTGTGGTGGAGGGTAAGCTTTTAATCATTTTTCTTTATGTTGATGATTTAATACTAACGGGTGATGAGAAGTTGATACACTCATGCAAGGCAGATCTTGCAAAGGAGTTTGAGATGAAGGATTTGGGCTTCCTTCATTATGTCCTTGGATTGGAAATATGGTAGCGGGAAGGTGAACTGTTTGTGTCTCAAGGCAAGTATGCTTGGGAGATACTGGAGAAGTTTCAAATGCAAGGTTGCAAGCCTATCGACACTCCTCTTCCAGGAAATTGGTGGAAAGAGGATGCTACATCGACAGAGGTAGTGGATGCTAATGTTTATCGACAGTTGGTGGGTTCGCTCATGTATTTAGTTAATACAAGACCAGACATATGCTATGCAGTGAACCAGCTTTCACAAGCGATGGTTAAGCCTACCAATCTCTTTTGGAAGGTAGGCAAGCATGTCCTGAGGTATCTCAGGGGCACATCTGAGTATGGTTTATGGTACAGAATAATGGATGAGGTGAATTTGCATGGCTTCACGAATGCAGATTGGGCAGGCAGCCCAACAGACAGAAAGGGCACATCAGGAGGGATTTTTAGTATCGTATCTACGGCAGTTTCTTGGTATAGCAGGAAACAAATATCTGTGGCACTCAGTTCAGCGGAAGCAGAATACATGGCAGCAATTCAAGCTGTATGTGAGGCTATCTGGATGAGGAAGATCTTGGTTGGTTTGTTTGGTTCACACTTAGATCCTGCAGTGATACATTGTGATAATCAGAGTTGCATTAAACTCTTGATTAATCTTATGTTTCATGATAGATATAAACATATTGATATTTGGTATCATCATATTAGATATTGTGTGCAGTGATAGATCATGTTGCTTTAGTACACTCCTACGGAAGATCAGGATGCAGATATTCTGATGAAGGCGCTCACCAAGAGAAAATCTGAATACCATAGAGGCAGGATCGGGGTGAAGGATAATCCCTATCTTGTTGAGAGGGATTGTTGAGATTCAACAAGATGATGAGCTTAGTGAAAAGAGTCTCCTTTACTAAGTGGGCCCACAGGCTATTTTTGGTGCAAGTCTACTTTTAGACTATGTCTATTTTTAGACATGGTGATCATATTTCAGAAGTTGCAAGATGCTATTTGTGGATGGTTGGTTAAGTTGGAAAAATAGATGAAATTCTATTTTTAGAATATTGGGCGAAGTCTATTTATAGATCGTCGATCTAAAAATATAAGTGTCGATTATTATTAGCTATTAATAATAATCCGACAATAAACAACAACTTATTCTCTTGGAGCACTTAGTTTCAGTGCACAGATTTGTCAAATCAGTGGGTTGAAGGAATTACGCAATTTCTATGGTTTACTGGTGGTTCATGCATGGAGGACTCAGTTAGAATTGAAGTGGCAAAGTTATGACAAAGTTGGAAGAGTAGTTCATGGAGTTGTATTCATTTTAACTCAATTAAAGTGAGTTAGACTCAGTTGAGCTAGTTGTATCTAGTCTAACTAAATTATACACTAGTGAGAGTGGAGTGAAATAATTATTTAATTAATTCACAAATAATAACTCATTAATCAAATGAACAATACAACAGTTAACTACAGTGCATGGCAGTTCCAGTGGAGACCCAGTGGAGAGATAGGTGAAAGGGCAAGACAGTAGTTGTTACACACAAATATTAAACTTTTTCAAAGCCAATTTTCAAAGACAGTGAGTTAAACATTAGTATTTTTCCTTATACACTGCGCCCAACACACCCTTAGACAGGACACAGTGCTTTGCATAGCATTGTATCCCTTTTAGGCGTGTGTTCCATAGAAATATCTCCCATTGGAGACTGGGTTGACTCCTGAAACCACCCAGATTTATCTCAATTTACCTAACAAAGCATTGGAACCATAACGATAACATTTAGAATTCTAGGCTAGAGACGTGTTCCGGCATCGTAAAACATAGCAGTTGTTGTTAACTTGTCTGCGACACATTCTGAGTGTGATACCTCACTCCACGTACGTAAGTATATCGTAGCTCTTCCATGTACTTTCAGGTATATCGGGTGGTGTTACAGTACGATAAGTATAAAGGGGTGCTCTCACTGTGCAGTTTTGCACCGGACAACGCTAATATGGACTTGGGCCTCCACGTACCTTCAGGTATATTTGGAAGGAAAAATTTTAGGTGCTATCCATCCATATTGAATTGACTCGACCACTTGTATTGTGATACACTGAACACAACATTTGGGGAGATTACCTGCCTGTACTTCTTTTTTCGCCAGGAGGTATTCTGCAGTTCATAGTTTCTTGGTAAATCCTTTTGTCTAGAATTACCCTTTTATTTTGTTTATTTGTTTTTAGTAAAATAATTCACTAATCATGGAAGAACAAAATCCTTTCCCCCGTCATTTGTGTAGATTAGTTTTAAAACCACCTTTACCGCCAGAAGTTACTTCTGGTAGGCAAAGGTGATCACGATCTACCGAATCAAGTACAATTCATACCTCTGGTGAAACATCATTTTCCCTAAACCAGAGTTAGCTCAAGTTGTTTCTACACATCCTGGTTCGTCTACTATTGTCGAAACAGAGTCTTCACAGCTACCTTTGGTCATGATCCATCCAATCAGTGAGACCATACCTCCTAGACCTGATGTTGTTCAACCACAAATTGATCCAGATCATGTCTCTTCTTTGCCAGAACATCTGAATCCTGAAGTTGAATGACGGGTAGTTTTTCATACCTTGGTCATCCCACAAAGTTCTGTAGCTATTGAATCTCCCATATCACACATTCAACCACCTGAAATATACTTTGGGCCTGATGGTGAAATAATTCCACCTGTTTTAATTGCGATTGAAGAAATCCCACAAGAAAATACACCTTTAACTCCAACCCATTTTGGGGAGGACCTTTACCTATACGAGTCTTTTTCTCAATCGACACCCTCTGCCTTTTTTGATCTTCCTCCTTTTCAAAATCTCATCGATTCAAAAGGGTATACATTTGTTCAAGTAACCATGTCTAAACCATCATCTTTGGTTGGGCCAGCTGTTCCAATTACGTCAGCTCCTGCCCTTACTACCCCATCAATGTTTACAACTTCACCAGAGTCATATTTTTATGGTGGCCCTATGGTCCCATCAGGTTACAAATCATTATCTAGAATTTTCTCTGGTGCATCTTCAAATCCATGGACTTTACCAATGTCATCATCTGGTATTTTAACTGGAAATCCTATCGTAAGTACTGAACAACTTGATTCATTATACACATCATCAGGGAAATATCGAGCCGGTCCATCTGGGTCTATTCTTCAAGTACCATATCAACTGGACTCCCAGCATTTGGAGAGAAATATTTTTCGTCTTATTATCCTCCTCATGCTGGGGGGAAACCTTTGGTCACCCAATATGACAGTACTTAGTCACTTTTTAGTCAATCTAATGTTGAAACGAATGTTTTTCAATGGAAGCCCACTCTGCCTATCCAACCACAAACGGTTGTACAATATTATCAACCAGTTCAACCTGTTACACCCACTTCATTACCACTTGTTAATACATCTATACCCCTGTTACAGAATCAAAATTTTGTACATAATCAACCTTATCAAGCGGGAACTTCAACTCAATATCATCAAATGTTGGGTCCAAGACTCCAAATCCTTCGGTTAATTTACAAAAACCTGTACTATAGAAACTATATAACTTATGTGTTATATGTCCAAGATTCTCCTAATCTCACACTATTTTAACTTCATGCAAAATACAAAATCTATTCCACCATTGATCATTTGCGGAAATTACATCAAGATTGCAATGCACACATGAAACAATACAAATTCACACACATTAACACAGTTGTTTAATGGGAAAGCCTGAAGCTGAAAACCCAAACTATATATATATAATATATGTCATAGAGATCATGTAAAAATCCTTATACAAAGCTGATCATATCAAGCTCTCAGTACAATACAATCGCTACACACTAATCAAGCCTGATCTTGCAAATACATGCATCGATCTTTGCCACGTGCTAGCCTGCCTCTACTGCGCAATCCTGACTGAATAATGGCTCTGGATGAACTCGAATTTCTCTAGCATTGCTCATGCAATCCTCATTGGCATCTCCACTAAGTGTTGGATTCAATCAATGAATCACTATAGTCACAACTGATAGTCACACTTTATCTTTGACCTATCTCTCCACTAGTCTCCACTGAAACTGCCATGCACTGTAGTTAACTGATGTATTCTTCAGTTGATTAATGAGTTATTATTTAGTGAATTAATTAACTAATTAATTCACACCACTCTCACTAGTGTATCAATCACTTAGACTAGATACAACTAGCTCAACTATGTTTAACTAAGTTAAACTGAACACAACTCCACCAACTACTTCAATAACTCCACCAAACTCTGTCACATGAGTTCTAACTGAAGTCTCCATGCAATAGCTCCACTTAACCCTCAGGAATAGCGTAATTCCTTCTGTCAGCTCCTGTGCCACATCTGTGCACTTAACTGAAGTGCTCCAAGAGCATAAGATAATGTTTATAGTCCAAATATTATTAAGAGCTAATAATATTCGACATATCTATTTTTCGACTAGCAATCTAAAAATATATTCCGCCCAATTTGTCTAAAAATAGAAGTCCATCTATTTTTCAAACTTGACCAACCATCCACAAATAGCATCCTACAACTCATAGAATATGATCGACATGTCTAAAAATAGAATTTGTGCCAAAAATAGCCTGCGAGCCCACTTAGTGAAGGCGATTCTTTTCCCTAAGTCCATCATCTTATTGAATCTCAACATGTACTAGGAATTATTTATTCACAAGCTAGTCTACCATTTTATGGGATGTCACAATCGCAACCGAGTTATACATATCAACCGAATCCAAGTCATGTTAGTTTGGGTTATAACATTGGTGGACAGACCCCTTGGCAGCCACAGGCACAAATGCCTCAAACCTCTTCTCAACAACTATCATATCTAGTTTTTTGTCAACATAATCCTGAAGCGTTTGTTATGAAAAACAACCCCTATCTGGGTCACCAGTAGCAGATTCCTTATGCTGGTGCTCAAAGTCCTGTTGCTCAAGCAATTCCTTCTTACCCTAGCTATGCTCAACCTGACCTTAGTAGATAGTTTCCCTTTGTTATAACTTTAGATTTACTAGATTTAAATCGGCTAACTAATGATCCAATTAATTATGCTCCTTGGTGGTCGGTGATATCTCTCAAATTACCCTCAGATATTCCTAAGTTCAATGGAAACCCTGGAGAAGATTCGTCGACTCATGTTATGACTTATCATTTATGGTGTTCATCAAATTCCCTGAATGATGATTCTGTTCAACCACGTCTTTTCCAGCATATACTCAGAGGTCCGGCTGCAAAATGGTACATTGAATTACCTAGAGCTTCTTTTGATAATTTCACAGCCATAGCTACTGTATTTTTGACCTATATCCAGTTACCCATCAGATATAAAACTAGAATGGAAATCTTGAATAATTTAAAACATACTAATGCTACTCACATCTCTTATCATATTCATGAGTGGCGTCGTCGGCGACGAATGGTTAAGAAATTTGTTCTGGATCAGCTCCTTGCTTAATGGTTCATTAAGTCCATGTTACCATCTATAACTGAGGATGTGGCTAAGGGTGGCATTGTCACAGAAGAGAAATTTATCGCTCATGCCCAATATTTAGACTTTATTTACACTCAGTCTAGCATGCTCTATGAAAAAATCCCTAACGCGTTGAGATCTAATTTCAATGTTCCTCCTCAATTAAAGGACTCTCATGTCGGAGACGGATTGATAGGCACTGCAAGCACACACCACCCTACTACATCTAATCCTACTCCTACTTCCGAAATTAATGTTGTGTCATTTGACAAAGGCAAAGGTGACAAGCAACCAGGAAGTAAGAAAAAGGGGATATCAAAGAAAAAGAAAACTTCTAACCCGCAGGAAAGATCATCTGATCAACCATCTGGACCTCAGAAAACTCGTTATCCATGCATAATCTGTAATGAGGAACACTTTGTTAGGGATTTTTCTCACCATGCTGAAGTCTCAAAAATCATCAAGACCTCCAATGCGTCAGCTATGTTGACAGACCAGTTTCCAAATCCGAACACAAATATGGTTGCTACGGATCCAGCTCCTAGTTCTTAAGTGTTAATGTTATCTGTCACAAAACCTTCAACAGATATTTTGGTGTTGACGCAAAATAAAGATTATGGTAGTCAGGCCACTGATCAGTCTACTACCATGACAACGAATCCATCTACAGAATCAGTACCACCTACTGTTATTCTTGAATTGAAAATCAAGCCACCAAAGCGAGTAATTCATAAATCGACATATAATCCTCGAGCAAGAGCTGCACAAAATTATAATATAGTTGAATATTTGGCTCAATTCCCTTCAGCTATGTCTGCTCTTGAGGATTTACAAAATTTTCCCTCCCAAAAAAAGGCTTTATTATCGGCTATTGGTGGAATTGATCTGACTGATTCTAATCTTGTCGTCTTTAATCATACAGGCTATGTGCCGCAACTACCAGCAGAAGTCCATATAAGTAAATGTTCTCAATCACCTTGTTCATCACACTATTATTGATGAGGGGGCATTTACATGCATTATGTATCTAAATTGTCTGAAGTCACTTGACTCGCCGCACTTATCACAATCGTCAATGACATTGAAGGCATTCGATGGACGTACATATAAACCTTGCGGTACTATTAATAACCTACATGTTGAACTAGGGGGGAAAACAGTGAATATTGATGTTGAGGTTGTTGACGGACCCCTTGACTATAATATTTTACTTGGAATGCCATGGGTATATGCGATGACTTCTATTGTTTCTACATATTTTAGAATGATTTCCTTTCCACATAAAGGTACAATTATAGTCATTAATCAACTATCCTTCTTTACCTCTACTTTGCAGGTAACTGGAAGTGTTTCGTTCGTTCACATACCCCAACTAGAACTTCAAAAAATTGGTGTAGGAATCTTAAAGGATTCCACTCTTATGGGAACCTTTGCATTACCGCCGACAGCGATGTCGGAAAAAAGTGCAAGTATAGAGGCCTGCTACATGATCTCTTCCACTCTATTTGGATTAAGGAAGGGTACGGATGATTCTGTTATTTCTACGTTAGATGAGTTTCTGCCGCGCAACCCTATTGAGCTGGCATAGCAATCAATATATCTGTCTTGGGCAGCAAATCTGAAATTAGCGTCGCCAAGTGTTTGGGTTAATAGTTCCTTAGAATTTGGTACTCCATTTGATCCATTTTCCTCAACGTCTTGATAGATGAGAATATTTTGGAAGCCATGATGTCAGAAGGAAAACCATGGGAAGATTGTCATCATCATTCCCATCTTCTTGATTATGAAGAAAATGATCTTAGTGAACTATATCACCCATCCATCAAAAATTTCTTTTTGAATTCTTTTCCCATTACTGCAATCGATTCCGAGAAAAATATTTCAAATATCAAAGAAACAATTTCTATCGATATTCCGAACAAACCTGACGTTGTAGAGAATATTCATGTCGGTGTATCTTGTTCTCCATCATAACTCGAATCATATCGCTCTCTTTTTCGTGAATTTCATGACATATTTTCTTGGTCTTACGAGGAAATTCCAGACATAGATACTAGTATAGTTGAACACACTATTAATATGTATCGTGATGTCAAACCGGTGCACCAACAGCTTTGTCCTGTTCATCTGAAGAAAGCCGCTGCCATCAAAGCAAAAGTTGAAAAATTTTGTGTGCTGGTTTCATTTACCCTGTTCCACTAACTGAGTGGGTTTCCAATATCATTCCTGTCATGAAAAAACAAGGAACTATTAGAGTGTGCGTTGATTATCGGGATGTTAATCATGCTTGTCCAAAAGGCAACTATCATACTCCCTTTATCGACCAAATTATTGACGATTGTGTTGGCTGTGAAATATTTTCGTTCATGGATGGATTTTCTGGTTACAATCAAATCAATATCCGCCCAGATGATCAACATAATATAGCTTTTATCTGTCCCTGGGGCACATTCTCTTATAGGAAACTTATGTTTGGTTTAAAGAACGTTGGGGCCACTTTTCAAAGAGCAATGGATAATGCTTTCAATCACATCAAGCACATTGTTCAACCATATCTATATGATTTACCAGTGCATTCACAAAATCAGACTAATCACCCGATCCATTTGAGAGCCATTTTATTACGCTGCCAACACTACAAAATATGCCTCAATCCACATAAATGTGTGTTTTGTGTTGGTTTTGGTCATTTTCTTGGATTTGTAGTCTTAAAAGAAGGTATTCGAATAGACCCTTTGAAGGTTCAAGCCATTCTTGATTTTCCTGCGCCATCAAACTTACCTCAGATACATAAAATTCAAGGAAAGGCTAACTTTGATCTAGGTGGATATCGGTGGCCACCCACCTATTCCATTGGGACTAGCACCATCAATTCTTGTAGCTTTTCACGTTCAGCACAACTTACTATTTATAGCGAGTTTTCGGGTCCTCCACTCCCGAAGCCGTTTTGGGGCCTTAATGATCCAGTTGGATATTGGTGGCCACCCACCTATTCCATTTGAACCCCCACCATCAATTCTTTCAGTTTTCAAGTTACAACAAAACTTACTATTTTTAGCAGTTTTTCGGGTCTTGAACTTCCGGAGTCGTTTTGAGGCCCTAAACGACGTTTTTTGGGAAAATGGAGAGAAACATGGGTCCATGGACTGATGTTGCTTGTTCAAAAATTGTACTCCTCGAATAGATCTTTCTAACGAACTATTGAGCGCATCAAACGGAGATCGGATGCCAATGTTACGCCCTCGGGAAGTTGAACCACCAATTTACCCAAACGGGTGCCCACAGTTTTGGCGCCTCATCTCCTACGGTTAGGTTTTTGGACGTTTCGGATTCTACATTATTTCTCAACAATAAATAGGCCCTCGAGCCTCATTTTAACATAGTTCAGAGCTCTGTAGCCATCACATCTCTTCTCAGAGATTCGCTACCAGCAGCCTAGCTATTTTATTTCCATTATGCCTGTAAGCATATTTCTGTTATTTGATATTAATAAAATGAAGCATTATTTCTACTGCATCTCTATGTTCATGGTTATTTCTGTATTCTATTGCATTCCTGCATAAAATCTGGATCAGTGGTATCAGAGGGGGTCTGATCTTTCTTTGTTTTTCTTTGCATGTCCCCAACGCGGTTAGGGTATAAGGAGTTAGGGCTCGATCTGGTTGAACCCTTGCAAGATCAGCCTCGCAAACCCCGACGACATCCCATGGTGGAAGAAAAGAAAGATGAGGGAGCAGGAGATCCTATCAAAATACTGCTCGAGGAGGCCCTCGAGAAACAAAGGAACGTGAGGATGGATAACTTTGCTCAAATCCTTCAACGACTGCCCACATATGGCGCATCTGCATCCAACAGCCACTCTGGAGGCGCCACTCCCTTCAAGGTACAGGTAAAATTTGACATTCCTATATTTGAAGGAAAAATAGATGTAGACGTTGTAGAAAAATGGATAAATTTGCTGGAAGGGTATTTCTCGGTCCATGACTTCTCTGACCGAGAAAAGATTATTTTTGCACTCCTCAACGCTGCCCCCCATGTCAAAGACTGGTGGGAAACCTACCGTGAGCAAGAGGGCGAAGGGGAACCCTCTCTGTTCTCGGCCAAACCCACTTGGAGTTCATTTCGAGATGGCATCAAGGAATAATACTACCCCGTGGGGAGCTATGAGGACAAATACATCCAATGGACCACGCTGCAGCAACAAAAGGATCAAGATGTGCACGAACTGACGAATTTGTTCCATACCCTGTGCACAAAGTTTGGTATTAAAGATTCAGAGAGACATTTGGTGCTCAAGTACCGCAGCTATCTACACAAACACATTCAAGAGGAAATGGATTTCCTTGACATTACATCGCTTGGCACGGCATATCGCTATGCCGCCAAGATCAAGCAGAAATTTAAGCAGAAGAAGCGAGACTTTGGATCTGCGAATCCGAAAGGTGCCCCCGAACCGAAGAACAAGGGGAAAGGCCAAAGTAATGCGACTCGGAACAACACCACAAATCCAAAGAAGGACACAGGGAAGTGGTGTGAATTTCATAACATCCCCACTCACAGCACAAATGAGTGTCGAGCCAAACAGTCTTTGGTGCCCGAACTAAAGGCACCCGAATCAGATGCATTTTTCGATCCTGAGTTAGAACCAGACAAAGGCAATGAAAAAGGGAAACAGATCATTGATGCAGATCCCAGTGCCATTTTTACCACCACCAAGATCCAGAGGGAGGGTCCAGAGGATCCAGAGGAGGGGGAGCACCTCTTCCAGTCGCAGATGTGAGTGAAGGGTTCTCCGCTGCAATTTCTCGTCGATAGAGGAAGCCAAAAGAACCTCATCTCAGCAGAGGTCGTGAAGCGGCTCGGCCTACCAACCATAACACACCCGCAGCCATATACCATCAGGTGGCTCCACCCAGGGAGAGATCTCCGCATCCACCAGCAGTGTTGCCTTCCATACAGTATCAAGCCATTCATGGATGAGGTATTGTGTGATGTTGCTCCTCTTGATGTAGTTGATGTATTATTGGGCCAACTATACTTGTGGAGGCGACATGCTGTGTATGAGTCTAGGCCTCGTGTTGTTATTATTACTTTGGGAAATAGCTTGTACAGGATACCGGAGGTAGTACTGCCTCCTGTCATCTCTTTGACTACTGCAAAAAAACGCAGTAAGATTGTTTCCCAAACCAGGAAATTCATTTTCCTTACAACTCACTCACAGGGAAAGAAGAATATTGTGGCCACAACCTCAAAACAGGGCTCCCTTGCATGGCTACAGCAGATGGACAAGGTCATGGAGGAATACGAGGAAGTTTTCCCCTCACTCATAGAGGTTCCTCTACACTGTCAGGACAAGCACTCCATTGATCTGACTCCCAACGCGCCCCTACTCGATGTTGCCATACATCCTGCAACTACACATACAGAATCCAAACATGTACTGTCTGAGGCTGATGAAGAAACCAAATTTACTAAATGCATCCAGCATGTCCACCCACAGGTCCTTGACATCTTCAACACATCTACTACTCAGTTCAAAAGAATTTGCCTCATCTCATGGAGGATCTCAATGCAATGGGGACCATTGCTTCCTAAGGAGGGAGGAATGATCCAGATGGATATCGGTGGCCACCCACCTATTCCATTGGGACTAGCACCATCAATTCTTGTAGCTTTTCACGTTCATCACAACTTACTATTTATAGCAGGTTTTCGAGTCCTCCACTCCCGAAGCCGTTTTGGGGCCTTAATGATCCAGTTGGATATTGGTGGCCACCCACCTATTCCATTTGAACCCCCACCATCAGTTCTTTCAGTTTTCAAGTTGCAACAAAACTTACTATTTTTAGCAGTTTTTCGGGTCCTGAACTTCCGGAGCCGTTTTGAGGCCCTAAATGACGCTTTTTTGGGAAAACGGAGAGCAACATGGGTCCATGGACCGATGTTGCTCATTCAAAAATTGTACTCCTCAGATAGATATTTCTAACGAGCTATTGAGCGCGTCAAATGGAGATCGGATGCCAATGTTACGCCCTCGGGAAGTTGAACCACCAATTTACCCAAACGGGCGCCCACAGTTTTGGCGCCTCATCTCCTACGGTTAGGTTTTTGGACGTTTCGAATTCTACATTGTTTCTCAACAATAAATAGGCCCTCGAGCCTCATTTTAACATAGTTCAGAGGTCTATAGCCATCACATCTCTTCTCAGAGATTTGCTACTAGCACCCTAGCTATTTTATTTCCATTATGCCTGTAAGCATATTTCTGTTATTTGATATTAATAAAATGAAGCATTATTTCCGCTGCATCTCTATGTTCATGGCTATTTTTGTATTCTATTGCGTTCCTGCATAAAATCCGGATCAAACTTCCTAAGGAGGTTCATTCCAAATTACACCGAAATGGCTAAAGGATTTACTCGACTCTTGAAAAAGGGGTTCCCTTCCATTGGGACCAAGTTGTGCAAGCTTCTTTTTATTTTTTCAAGAACAGTCTTGTTCGAGCGTCATTAATGTATCCTCCTAAATGTCAAAATGATTATTTCCTATATATAGCCATGGCCGAAACGACCATTGCTATGGTATTGGTCGAAGTAGAAGATAGAATTGAACATTCGATCTATTATTTGAGTCATAATATTAATGATACGGAAGTTAAGTACTCATATGTAGAAAAGCTTGCCTTGGCAGTTGTTCAAGCTGTCCAAATATTTCGCCATTATATCCTACTCCGAAAAACAACAATAGTTTCGAATTGCAATGCCATGACTTACATCATATCACATCAATTGTTAGGGGGAAAATATTCAAAATGGATTGTCATTTTGTAGGAATTTGATTTGTAATTTATCAAATCCAAGTCAAAGAAGTCTTTAGTTTTGGCTGAGCTTCTTTGTGACCTTCCCTTTGATAGTACTGAACTACGTCAGAACCATCAATTCTAGACAAGTCTTTGTTTCTGATCAGATCATCTGATCCTTGGTATGGGGATTTCATCATTTATCTCCAAACCCAAATTTTTCAACCTAATACCTCTCACTTTGAACAATGACGTATTCGATACCAAGCCAAATATTATCTGATCATCGGCGATACACTTTATCGTCATGGTGTTGATACCATTTTAATGAGGTGCCTCACTCATGAGGAGGCCGAAAAAGTGTTAAATGATTGTCATGTTGGGGCTTGTGGTGGAAATTTATCTAGATATTCTGCCGTGCAGAAGAAACTCCGCACTGATTACTTTTGGCCTACTATTTTTCGAGACTGCATCCTCGCAATCAAAAGTTGTCATGCATGCTAGATTTTTTATCGTAAAATCCAGAAACTGCCAGTGCCAATGCATCATGTTGTCTCTGCTAGACCATTTACGAAATGAGGTATTGACTTCATGACATGTAACCCTCCTTCGTCTGGGGGGCATGGTTATATTATTTTCACAATCAACTATTTTACCAAATGGGCCGAAGCGATGCCTACAATCAACAACATAGGACAGATAGCTACATTGTTTTTCTTCAACCAAGTTATTACATAGTTTGGGGTCCCACAGGCTATAGTTACAGATCATGGGAAGCATTTTCGCAACTACATGATGTCTAAATTGACTGCCAAGTTAGGATTGTCACATGATAATTATACTCCTTATTATCCACAATCAAATGGACAAATTGAGGCTATTAACAAAATTCTTAAACTAATGCTTCAACGAATTATAGGAGTTCGTAAAAGAAACTAGCATTTGATCCTGTACTCCACCTTGTGGGTGTATCAAACCTCGGTGAGAAATGCAACCAAATTTACTCCTTTTCAATTGGTGTATCGTCTAGAAGATATCTTACCAATCCAATGTGAAATATCATCGTTAAAACTTGCAATGGACTTGTTACCTGACACCTCAGAAGAAGAAGCGTGTCTGCTTAACGTCATCCATCTTGATGAAACACATCGTGAAGCCCAATTGGCCAATGAAGCGCATAAGAGACGTATAAAGGTGCAATACGACAAAAATGTCCAGCCTCGCTTTTTCTCAGAGGGCGACTTAGTCCTTCTTTACAGTCAATAAGCTAATGTAATAGGTACAGAGAAATTTGAGTCATTATGGCATGGCCCCTCTATTGTGAAAAGATTTCTTGCTAAGGGTGCCTATGAGTTACTTAATTACGATGGAATTCCATTTGCACAGCCTAGAAATGGGTTGTATTTGAAACGTTACTATGCTTAATCATAAGCGTAGTAATTTTTTGTATTATATTGTAAATATATGTTGTTGATTTGCATTCACTATCTTAATTTGTTTTTAGAGTTTTCTTGACGTTAGTAATCTTCTTTACATTTCATCACAGATGTCTAAATCTTCAGAACCATTTGTTGGATACGTTGATGGTGCCATTCGTAGTACACAAAATCTATCCTCTCCAGCGTGGGCCATTTTCGCTTTGAACAGCGAGTTAGTGAGTTTTCAAGGGATTTTTATTGGTAGATCGATGAACAATATCACTGAGTATAGCACGTTGATCGAACTTCTCTCTGATGCCATTTCATTTGTTATTAACCGCATAATCATAAGGTTAGACTCACAACTTGTGGTATTACAAATTACTAGTGTTTATACTATTATAAATCCAACACTTCTTAGATTGTTCCTAAGAGTTCGACTTTTGGAAAGACATTTTGATTTTATTCAATATCAACACATTTCCAGAAATTTGAACACATTGACTGATTCATTAGCTAATCAAGTTTTAGATAAACATTTGCAACATATGTAAAGAAATCATTCACATCATTGAATAGGATAGCACAATGAATGTAGGAAAAAGTCTAAAATCATATAGATAGATAGTTATAGGTTTTTGCAAAATTTGTGCCCAAGACACATTGGTCATCTGACCTCAAAATATATGCAAAATGTCATAAGTGAACTAGTGGTGCTCATGGTAACATGCTATAGATCTAGCTATCCTACGAAATAACCGCATCTAAGGGTTAGGAACCCCAGTAATGTGTCGTTGCAGTCGCATAGGAAGCTCTTCAATCCGGAAATCTGGAATCCCGAAGGTCAAACCTTCTATGTGCTTCTGAAGCTCATTCAGAGTCTTAGCTAGTTCAAGATCCTGAAGGACTGCTCTCCCGACAGCCCTCTCTGCTGGCACATCTGCTTCGTGCTGCAGTTCCACTACTGGTTGAATGCAACCAACATCTGCACTACATCAAACATTTAGTTTAGTCTTGGAAAGAAATAAAAACACAAAAAAATTGTATAAGCCTTAGGAAAATAAAAAAAATGGTCAAAAAATTATTACCTATTGCACCCCACTAAGCACCTTCTGGTAGTGCTAAATCTGGATCTCCTCGAAAATCGACACCTACGTATGCATACTCATAGATGGAGACAATCTATCGCTGGAACCAAGCGAAGAATTCAGTATAGAACACAACAGTTGATTGGCCAGCATGCCAACCCATGAGTTCTACACATCTCTGCATCCAAGGATCTCTAGGACTAGCTATATCCAGTGTCACATGTTTTGGTTGCATCAGTGGAATCCGTTCTAAGGCGAAGGATATAAGGATAGAACCATAACTGAAATTCTTCTTCCTTCCTCCCTTTTCTTTGTTCAATTGTTCCTTTATCTAAGATAGAACAGCTTCAGACCAGTTGAAGACTGTTGGCTCCATACACTCTAGGGCATACTACATATTTGATTTGTTCGCTACATGTAGTGTAACAGTGCCAGCAAGTTTAGTGATTGTGAAAAAGATAGTTTTCAAATGAAAATATCTGACATCTCAGATGTTTATTTTTCCATATTTTCCATGTTTATTTTGAGAGAAATGGGAAAACATATCCTCGACAAAATTGTGAGAAAATACACATCCTCAACTTTTATAGGAACCACCTGGTTCTTAATATGAAATACCTCTATCACTGGATCCCATGCTCGAACTAAGAACTCCAAGAGTTCTATTTGTTGCCTCATCCCAGATAATTTGAAGTACTTAAGCAGTCCACAATCTCTTAGGGCTCTTACAGTACTCGGATCATTCAAGACAATGATATCTTGTTCTTCATGTTCTCTTTCCCTCCATGTAATCGTCATTATAATCCGATGGAAACCTGAAATACAACCATAAGATCCATTAGATTCCATTAATTGCAAAAAACTAGGTCAATTTTGAGCATAATAAGAAAATCAAAAACTTAAACAGCGCCCAACACACTCCCTGACAAGAGAAAGTGCATTGCACATGCAAGGACACTTCACTGTACCTGCTATGCAATGCAGGTTTCGACAATCAGGGGTACGTTGCCCTCATTTTTGGCAAAATTTACTATAGGGGCCTTAAAACCCTAAAATTTGCATAAATTGGAGATGAAACGAATACTAAAGGGAGATGAGGTTCATGGCATTAACTTGGATCAAACGGTGACGAAATCCGTCCACGGAAATGAACGAAATCAACAGCTGAAGTTTGGGGGAAAAATCAGGTTCAGAGTTCCAAAATAAAAATGGTAACTATGGAATGGTAAAAATGAATAATGAAACTACTTTTAAATAGTCATTTAATTATTTGCAAGTTAAATTTATTTCTATGAATATAGTTTTATTATGTTTTTATCATGAAACGGGTATTTTTAATCCATTTGATGTTGTTCTGAACAGGAAATAAAACTGATGAACAGATTAGTCGTGCAACTTTATTTCAAAGAATGACTTGACCACAAAGCATACTTTTTCTCCTTATTTTTTGAGCTTTGTTAAAAATGAAAAAGGATTTGAAGCGCACTTTTATCTCTTTTTTGAGCTTCGATAACAAGGAAAAAGGAAACCCTGGAGTCTTTTTTCAGCTCTTTTCAGACTCTGATAATGTGAAAATATTTCTAAGCACTTGTCTTTTCGAGCTCGTAAAAGTAAATGAATTTATATCTACTCAGTATAAGTTTAACCCTTTTCTAAACTGAGATAGATTATTTACGAAAAATGAATACCTTGGTTAAACATGAACAAAGAGGTTCTCTCAGATATTATTTTACACTTTTTCGGATCTGAGTGACAAATTTACGAAAAAGTACTTATGGATTTTTCTTTCGTCCTCTTTTTCAAAATCTCTAAATATGAAAAAGGATTGGGCTATCACTGTCATTAAGCTCGTTAAAACATAAAATAGCGACGGGCTTGTTGGTCATGGAAAGAATCAAGTTTCATTCATCGCTAGACTCGTTAAATTATTAAATAGCGATAATTTATTCACTAGAAGGGTTGAATTATAAATCAAGAAAATGTTATCCTCCTCAAGCTTGTTAAAAAATAAAGAGGTACTGGTCGAAAAATGACTGGGGAAATTTGGGAAAAGTGAACAAAATTTCTTTATGGTAGGAAGTCGCTCTTGAACATGACACTTCCTTCACTCCATGTCTGTGACTATTTGGGTTGGGTAATGATCTTGACGGTTCATTCACACCTATGGTTCATCATACCTTCACTTCGGTTTTGGGTCAATGCTGCCAACTCATCACAGTGTTACCAATATGTTCAACAGAAGTCATCCAGTGAATAAACTCATCATCCTTCTGCAATATTCGTAAACCTTTATTCTCATGACTGTCATCCCTGAAAACTTCTATATCAATTCATACTCTTGTCTTCGAAATAAATAACTCTTGTTTCGCAATAAGGTGGCTTCCTGTCGACAACAAATCAATATCCAGGAAGTTCACTTAGAAACATCAGATTCCAGTACCATGAGGCTTGCTACAGCATCGAAAATATCATCGCTTCCGGACTTTTGACCGAAATATTTTGTTTGGCGTTCGACATCAATTAATCTATTCACGCCTTATGAAATGTACTACAGTACCTTAAGGGCCATTTTCATTAATGGTGGTTCTCGAGCGTTTGTTAACAGCTCACATCAATGGCTGGTAATCAAACGATGTCTTTCCATGTTCGACGACAAATCATATATTTGCATGGCTAGACTTGTACCCAAATGATCAAGTGAATTAGATAAGAAGACCCCGAATCTAGTTTCAGCCATCCAGGATGCGATTTTAGGATTATTGTACACATCATCTATACGGTGACCTTACATACAGATTGTCATCCAAACATGGACCTATATCTGTAGGCATGTCTACATTGGGCAACATTCCAATGTCGACGACTTTATAAATTATGTACATGTTATTAGATTGTTTATGTGCTGAACATGGGAATGCCTACCCTCAGCAATTATGATCAAAGAGGATACATCATGATGTAATGTATTGTAAGATTGACGCAGGTGACCACTCCGCTTCATCTCCAGCCCATCACAGTGTAAAGAATCTCAATCAAATGTTTTTATTATTTTGACCTCATGCTTAGGGGGAAATTGTTATAGGTCAATTTTGGCATCATCTCCAGGACCAATGACTAAGGGTCTATCATTCCCTATCATTTCAAGTTGCTACATGCCCTAAGGCAAGAACAAGACAAATCAAACATGACTTTCATCAAGAAAAGGTTTCCAAGGTTTGAAGTTTATTATATAGCATATGAGAGCTCACCAATGCTACCTATAAGGGGACTAAGTGTGTTTCATATGCAGGTAGCCCCATGCAAGGCTGCTATGCAAAGCACTTCCCGACATCTATGGGTGTGTTGGTCACATTAGAAGCGAAATTCTCATTGTTCCGGAATCTCCACTTGGCCAGTGCCTTAAAGAAGAGTTCACATGTGTCAAGATTCAAATCCAAATTTGACATCTACATGAATGGCAACATGTCTTGCCTATTGTTGGAAAGTCATTGATTGAAAAACAACCTTCAGTTCATCTATAAATTGAGCACAAATCTGAGTGTTTTAAAAGGAAGAATTTGAGTAGAGAAATGTTGGAGGATTTTCAATTGAGAGTTATATTTGTGTAATAGCTACTGGAGAGATTTATACTGTGATAGGACTAAGGATCATTGCTGGAAGGGTCATTTCAAATCAGTCATTTGGTTGTAACCTGTCCTTCTATCATCAATAAAGAGTACAGCTTACTTTTCCCTATATGCATTTGTATTAGCTTTGATTTTCCATATTGCAAGATCTTACTTGATGTATATTGTTTATGCTTTACTGATTTAGCAAACTAACTTGAATAGACATATGTATTATTGCTATATTCTGTTGTTTTAGTGTTCTTTCTTGCAGGAATCATTTCGCACAAACCGCTTGAATTTGAAGCTACAACGGAAGCGACAGAAGGATCCATTTATAAGCGCTTGGATTACAATTAGGCGTCTAATGCTTTCTATGTGTCTGCTCTAAGTTAGGAAAGGTAGTCGTATAGTCTTTAATTTGTTGTTCTAGACTTTCATCTGTCTAGGGAAGCGTGTTTTATCTGTAATTCACAATTCTGGCTCAACAGCCTCCATTCATGAATATGATCAGAGATATGGGTAGCTCGATCTTGTTTCAAGGACGTGAGGACGTGTGTCCTAGTTTCATACTGAACTGGTAACTGAAAGTGTGTGATAAATTCCATGGCTAAAGAGTTGAAGTCTTGGAAGACATTGCAGGATAATTTGATGTACCACTTGGCAGCGGCACTAGTGAGAGTCCGTTGGAAAAGATGGATTTGAATGGAATGTAAGAAGTGCCTTGAGGTGCATTATACAACACTTGAGTTTGACCTTGAGGAAGATAAGTAGTGCCCTGAGGTGCATTGTATGCCATCTGGGATTGACCTTGAGGGATGTAAGTAATGCCTTGGGGCGCACTATACACTATCTGAGATTGACCTTGGGAAATTTAAGTGGCACCTTGAGGCTGAACAGGTTACCCCTGAGGTGCAGGTTGACCCAGATACTGAGGTTGGATAGTCTGTCCCTGCGGAGCAATTTGGCATGGATGCTGAGAGCCACCGAGTTGCCCTTGTGGGAAAGGTTGGCCCTATGGTTGGGATGGGCCAGGTTGCCCCTGAGGACCAGGTTGACCCGGCGCAGGACCGTAGGGTTGTCCTTGTTGTACAAAAGTTTGGCCTTGCTGAAAGTAAGGCTGATGTTGTTGCAAAAAAGGTTGTCCTTGTGGCCGATAAATTTGCCCCGTGGGAACATAAGAGGAACCCTGCTGAACATGAGGTTGACCACCAGGACCGTAGGTTTGTCCTTGTTGGACCAAAGGTTGACCCTGTAAGGGTTGTCCTTGCAGACCATAAGGTTGCCCTTGTGGACTATAGGGTTGTCCCTATTGGACCGAAGGTTGTCCCTGTAAGGGTTGTCCTTGTGGACCATAAGGTTGTCCCAGAGGTATATGGTCTGATTAGGATCAATTGGAGGAAAATAGATGGGATTACCGTACATGGCTAAATGATGCGGAGGATTACTAGAATTTTGTAGCTATTGAGAACCCTAAGGGGTGGAATTATTCTACTGAATGGCCAACAAATACTCATCAAAAGTCAAACCTCTAGGAATGGAAGTAGAAACCATAGGCGCACTACTAGCAGGTTGGGTTCCTGAAACATGAGGCTGTGATCCACTCATGGTGGGCCTAACAGATATCGTGGGATCGATAAAAATGGACCTTTGAATAGCATAAGTTATTATGGATGATTGATTCATATTGATAGCCAGTGCGAATGAAGCCACACAGACAATGGGACGGATAGGAACAGAGGTTACAATCGTCAACTTCATGGGATTTGAGGGTGCACTCTCGATACTGAGATAGATGAGCTCCCAGAGGGAGTCGATGTATCGAACCATATCAGATTCTGATACAATGATGTGACACCAGAAATGATCTGACCCAAAGTATGGTAACTTCGTGGGAGAGATACCGGTTGTGAGGAAGGTTGGCTTAAGGCATAAGGAAAACTCTCTAGGGGGAGCTGATGATCTCTTGTAGAAACATAAAGCTCTTCACTACTGACGGGACTCAAAGAATCCATGTTGGATGAAGCTACTTGATTGTCAAAAAGGCGACGAGCAGTGGCAAGTAAAGCAGTGGCTAATAAAGATGGTTCTGAAGTAAGAGGAGGAAACTCTTCTTTGTTCCCAAAGCCAGACCAAGCGTCCTGAGGTTTCCAATTGATATCAAATGGCTCTTCAAGAGGAGATCGAGTAGCGAGGGGTAAGATACTCGGAAGAATAGACTGCGATAAATCGACAGACCTAGTGGGCTGAGATGCTTCCGAATAAAATTTAGGAGATGGATTTCCACTAGGAGGTAATGAAGAGGACGACAAAACTAGTTGTTACGCCACCATGACTGTGTTTCAAAACATAAGAGAACCGAGATGACCAAATCGAGGCTTCAAGATCAAATACTAAGGAATTACTTAAGAACAAGCCAAGAAAATATGTTTAACGGGCATGTGATCGTAGGCAATTGATTTTATGACATTGAAATGAAACTCTGATGTTTCATGTTTTAAGATTCAAGAAACAGGAAAAAGGTGACTCTAGTCACTTTCAAGTTGAGACGAGCGCGAAATGACAAGTGCTCGGTGATCTTTTCAATTTTAGAGAGTCACGAAAAGACCAAAGTGACTACTCAGGGAATCTAAGCAATAGGGTGTACTAAGTTTCCGTGAACTGCAATATACATCTTGGTGATCAAATGAAAGAGAAATGACCAAGGACTTGGCATACGTGCAGGAAGTCTCCCCGAATGTTGTGTTTGGTGTATCACGGTTACAGGGTAGAAGACTCAGCTTCCTATGGATAAATGATTGCAACCTATTAGGGTCTCCCTTTATATACTCAATGGTACAGGGAGCAAAAGCTCGTACTAGTGCTATCTAAAGCCAGATGGTGAATGACAGCTACTAGGTTTACTGACGCCAGAACACGTCACTAGCCTAAACCTCTAAAATATATGTGTTAGGTTTCAATGCTTCCTTAGGTTGATTTAATTCATTTTAAATTTTATCTTGAATTAATGTTGCTATTTCAAGGCCTTACCGAATGTGGTCTCGAATTCTAAATACACAACTACACGCAAAAGAAGATCATTCCAATTCAATGAATGTTAGCTAAGAGAGGGATAGTAGTTCATAACAAATCAGTGATCAATTGAACACAAGAATAATTTCACTAATGCATCTAAGACAACCACAGCAAAAAATGAAAAACTCTTTCCTATTCACAAAAAGCTACTAATGCAAAAGAAAATTTTCCATTTTCAAACTAAGAGAAAGAATGCAAATTTTGTCTTTTTAAATGAATGAGAAGCACAATGCACTATACACTAAAAGCAAAATGAGCACTAGTTTTGAGAAATTTGAATGTAACGATCTAAAGTAAATGGATCAATCCAATACAAACATTAAACACACTCAAAACAGAGATGCATTCCTTCAAACAAAAAAGGGCTTTCTAATCGGTTCAGTGAGCAATGTAATCTATGCTCAAGGTGACAGAGGGAGAGCTAAGCGAAAACAAAAGTGATCATTCAACAACCCAATGATGAACAGAAAGAAAATATAGAACAATTAGTCAACAAATTGAAACGACAAAGACCGAACTGACTCAAACTCACCTCATAAGGCTTAGTGAGGAGAGAGTCGAACAGCAGCAGAAAACACCTAGAAACCCTAGGATGACAACTCCATTGATTCGATAAGGGACAAACAGCTAATAAGAATATGACAATAGGCTTAAAACAATCCCAGTGGACCAATTTAAAGATAAAAATTCAACCTAGAGACAGGAGAAACTGAGAAAGCTCAAGAAAAAAGGCTAAATTTTAACCTACAGGATTTAGCATGTCTGTTTAGCTATTACTTGTGCTAAACATGGATTGGCGCACCTGTGACAAAATAAATAAGTGCCAATCAGAACGATTGTTCAAGAAAAAGTAGTGCCAAGCTAGAAAACCATGTGAAAAAATAAAAACCAATTATCAGAGGTCAGATCTGACACTCTGAGACTAAACAGGATGGATGAAAACAATCAAACAGGAAAAACAAAGCAGAAAATCTATGAAATGACCAAAATTTACGCGACAAGAAAAACACTAGATGGACAATGAGAGATGAAAAACACACTGATCCCCACTACAGTCACAAACTTGTTGTGCAGGTAAATCCCCTCTTCGGACAAAGGCAATCCCTCTATCCCTAGAGTGGGTATAGCAACAAGGGAACATGCTAATCCTTTGGATTCCTAGTTTATGAATGAAACTAAGTTGGGATAGATGACCTACCTTTGTTCCAATGACCTTGTCATAGCTTGTGGTAATGATCTCCTGATATTCATCTTTACACATCATGGTCCTTCAGTGGTGATACTCGGGTGCCTGCACAAGGATCAAAGAACGATGACAGCATACGAAAACACACTTGCATTCATAACTATTTAATTGGTCAAGGAGAATTAAATGCATTGCGTACGATTAAACATATCAAACACAAAACGGGAACCAAAACATCAGTCATGTATTGATAAGTAGAGAGAAGAATTTTACAACCAAAGAGCCTTGATGTTGCAGCCTCCTTCGACGGGTACACTCAAACGCGTCTCAAGCATTCATCAGGTAATTGGACTTGGTGAGGCAATGGGCCTAAACTCTCTCTCGAAAATGGATTCCTCTCTGCTCTATCTCACATCAGCTATAGTAAGGACAATTCATCTAGCTGAAACTATGTGAGAAGGATTTATTTATAGGAGAGGAGGAGCTGGTTTGGGATCCCTCATAAGGTGGAAGGGAGGCCTTATCCTTTGGTAAGTTTCTCAAATGTAGGAAACAAGAAGCCAAAGGAAGGACTTCGACGTTATTCAGTCGAACAAACCATGATGACTCCTCTCACGAAATGGTTGGGAATGGAAACTTCCCTTCTATTTTAAAAAACTTTCCAAAAACAGCTCGGCGTGGGCAACCCACTGAGACAGAGTGCCAATGGGCACGAGGCCCAGTGCTAATTTCTCTATGGGCACAAAGCCATAACTTCCTACCAGCGCTGACCCAAAATCATGTGTTTTTGAGAGCCTACTCCGGGAATATTCAATAGAGGAAATTTTCTTCACATGCCAAGGGATGCAATGACACTTTTTGCAAGGTATGACAATACACAGAAGTCACCGAAACGGTCCTCCAATGTGTGGGATGGGGATTGCAGGGACGGTGAAAAAATACTATGTAATTGTATGTGTTTAGCCTATTTGGTGGTGCAATCAGTTGGATGAGTAAAAGATAGTCTGTAGTGGCACTTTCAACTATAGAGGAAGAATACATGGCATCCACTCATGCAAGCAAGGAAGCAGTTTGGTTGCAGAGATTGTGTTCAAATATAGGGTTGGTGCAGCCGGCTATAAGGATAGACTGTGATAGCCAAAGTGCAATTTTATTGGCTAATAACCTTGCTTATAATTCAAAGACAAAGCACACTGATGTTCAATATCACTTTTTGAGAGATATGGTTGAGGATAAAAAGGTGTTGCTTGTAAAGGTGGACACTTTGAAGAATGTTGCAGATGCATTGACGAAGTCTATGAGCACTTAGAAGTTATCTTGGTGTAGAGAAACAATGGGTGTTGCAGAGCTAGAATAATGACTAAGCTCTCTTGTGGATTCATGTGGGAATAATTTAACAAGAGGGAGAATGTTGGGTGTGTGTTATATTCTTTCCATGAATAGTTGCATGCGGGGGGGTTCACAGGGGGGGCAGCAAGTCCCCATGTCTAGGGATTAGTAGGGGGCGGGTATCCCCTTGTACGGGGTCTAGGGTAGCACCTCGAGAAATTTTTTTTTAGATCCTATTTTAGGTGGGTGGACCCGCCTATGGTTTTGTGCATGGGTTTTCACATGGTTTTGGGGCATAATGGTTTTTTGCCCTGGTATTTTGTAGATTCCGTCAAGGGAACTACAATTATGTTCTAATCCATGGTTAATGGATTAGGGTTTATGAATGCTTCGCCATGTATGTATATGTGTTGTAACACTAAAAGGAATATAATGAAAAATCAAGCTGGTAGTCCCGATTTGGGATCCAGGGGGGAATATTTGTGTATATCTGTTTTATGATTTATGCTCTCACTATTGTTTATTTTATGTTTTAAGAATTCAGTTACAGATAATTTTTGTACATGGTTATACCTACAACAACATCATCATAGCATACCTCAAGTTTTTTCAGATATAGGTAAAATTTATCCAAATGGTCTTCTACTTTAACTATTCTATCCGGGTTGTACTTCATTAAAAAATTTCTGGGTGTCTTGGCATCTTATGTAACACACTTGGAAGTGCGAGTGGGCCTTGAGACATCCAATCCAATTCTTAGTATCCCATATATTCATCTTTTCTCTCCTCCCCTTCTTTTTCAGAATTTGGTAACTCCTTTTCCTCATTGTCACTGTATAACCCATGGAAGGTTATGCCTGAGAGTAGCGGGTTGTCTTCTTCACCACCACTGAAAAATGTGGGCTCTTTGACATTCTCTACGACAACTGCTAACTCTTCAAGGGTGGAGAGAACCATGTATTCCAAGGAAGAAACCACTACTCTGGTAGAGGTAGTATTGTTCTTCTTTGGCAAATACAGAAGACTGGATACTCCTAGGAGAAACCCAACTGCTCTTGTGAACTGACAGGTTATGGGACATATGGCCCAGATATGATTATATGAAATTTCACAAGTTTTTGTGGGATGTGTTTTGGAAGAGTCGCCAACTTCAGGAGCATGGGCATGGGAGGTAGAGTGTATGTTGTTTCCTTCAACAAAATATGTAATGTATGAGTCAGTAGGTTTATCAGCCATAAAAACCTAGTTTCCCTCCTTCTAGCACCATAGATGTTGATGGTGATGGACCTACCAACATTCAGGGGATCTCCCTGATTGAATTCCTAATTATACCTCACACCATTTGGTATAGGATTATTATCCAGAACAAAGGCCTAGTTGCCTTATTCTTCAATATATGCCTTGAAATTTTAGGAAGAAATAGTGATGCAGATATAGTTTCAAAAAGCAAGGTGGGTGTTCCTGGTGAGTGTCCTATTGGAAGCATGTCAAGGTTCTTCTATTTCAAGGGGGAGAGAGAGAAGTGAGTCTCTATGAGAGAGGTAATAGTACCACTCAGGAAGAGACACACGTAAACTGGAATTTTCCTTCCAACACCTAGCGAAATAGTCCACAAGAGATGTGATGGTCATTACACACAAAACTTTAAGAAAGGTATGTCTAAAATCATATGGATTAGTCCACAAGAATGGGAAAAAAATTACGCACACAAAAATCTTAGAAATATCTGTCCAGTATCCTATATAATAGTCCACAAGGATGGAACAACAATTACAACCATTATAAATAATTATAAAAATAGATAAGCACTAAAATAACCGAAATAGTTAAACTATATTAGTACATGTGAAAGAAAATATGAAATAAAAACATTCACAAAATAGTATTACAGACATTCATAATTCATGGATGAAGAACATGTTGGCCTTGATAGGATTTTATTATTAAGTAAAATTTCCAAGACACATATGTACAATGAACATCACTAGCTCTAATAGTGGAGCATTGCAGCCACTCCTTTCTCCACAAAAGAACTAGCTAATCTCTCTATTGCTTTGTTGGTGAAGCCAAGGTGAAAAGTCCTTTGCTCATACAATGAGGAAGTATATATAACGAAGGGTGACTTTTTGGCTACCCTCATGATTATTAGACTTCCATGACTTTTAACCTAAGAGGAATCTCTACATTCATGTGTTTCCTTTGGACTTCCACTTTATAATATATTTTCAATACAATATACATGATGTACAATAGTGATGTGGCGTATGGACACCCATGGCATGACACTATTGACATGGACTACTTGATGACATGGAAATTTCAAGCCACTGATGTTGCTGAGATTCAAGTATCTTCATCAGAGATATTTATCTTCTCCTCTGCTTGCCTTGATGATAAGGATTTTTCAATGATCTCATGTCTTGGATGGTGATCACAAAATAATATCCTTTTGATTTCATTTGATCAATCATATTTTAGGTTCAGCTATGAGAGTGTATTATAGGATTCCTCCCTCCTTCTTCTTTTCCTTCATCATATCACCATGATATGATATAGTACATGTTCCTCAATTCACTCATGACGGGACGACATCAATCTGAAAACCCTTAGCCTAAGATGATACATTTTGATCCATGAAATAAGCCTAGAAGTAGTGAAAGGTTGGATAAGGAGGCTCTATGATTGTGCATTTCAGGCAGGCAGGGGCATCCTTGAGCCTTGAGATTGCACAATGTGTAGTTCAGGTTGGGTTGAGGGACATAACTGTAGTTTCCAGAGTCAGTGGGGGCAAGTTCCAGGGATGAGAGATTTGGAATCTTACTACGAATTTCAAGAGGTCAAGGAGTTATGGGTGAATATGCAGTGTATATTTATAAGGCTAAGGGGATGATATTGTGTCTTGAAGTTGTGAAGTGCACAGTTCAAGTTGGGTTTGAGACCATGACTGCGCAATTTTGGGGGTCGAGGTTGGGTCTTGGTCAGAAACAATACGCAATGGGGTAGTCTTGGGAGGCCAATACTACACACTGCATAATTTCAAGCAGTAATTTCACAACTTTAGGATTGAGACTGTGCAGTGTGCATCTCAGGGAAGGTAGGGTGAAGCTAGATTATTGAATCAGGAAGTTCTCCAAAAATGACTAAGTGTGGCACCAGTGAGATCGATGAAATGCGAAGAAATTTAACTATGATCACAAACTTAACATATTTTTATGATTCAAAAAAAATAGATCATCCATAGCATGCAAAAAAAAAACATTTCCCTCTGTGCAACATCATTACAACTGGTTACGAGTAGTGTGACATCAAAGATGGACTTTACAATGACTATGACAACACTTGTGTGGTAGTCATCAAGACTTTGGAAATGAGTGCGACCAATATAAACAAGGTTAGAAAAACTCATTTACATAAAGGGTACCTCTTAGAACCATTAGAACAATATCATATAATCAACAGGACAGCCATTATGCCAAAGACAAAAAATTGCTATCTTGTGAAATGGATCATAACACTGTGAGAAAACCAATGAAATAAACTTCAAAGTTTGTGACAACAATAAATAGGACCAGGGAAGGCTCTGAAATTTTGGTATAGGGAAAAATTTTGAGGGTGTTGTAGCAACTACAATATATGTTATTTGTATCCTTTGGAAATAATTTCAATTTACACTAAAAGATAGTGTCAAATTTCATCTCTAGGTGGCTCTCAAACTAGAGAATAAGAAATCAAAGGAAATATTTTCCCTTATCAATGTTTATGCCTTGAGTTTGTATAGTGAAAAAGGAGATATTTGGGACTCCTTATCAATCCTAAAGGAGGGTCACTGGGACATAAACAATATGATGGGGGCTGATTACAATACAATTATATTCTCTTCTAAGAAACATGGTGGAAGTATTGTAGGGGACCCTTTTCGTGAAATAATGGAAGATATTATCAACGAGTGGGATCTTCTTGATGTAGTTCCAAAAATGGGGAAGTATAATTGGAAAAATTGGAGAAGTGGACATGCCTGCATTGTGGAAAGTCTAAATCACTCTTTATTTCACAAAAATTGGTTGGTAAATGGTATTGAAATTATATATGTTATTTTGTCTCAAGGAGACTCTGATCACAAACCTATCAAGTTGGATTGGGACTCTCCAAAATATCTATTCCTGATCCATTTCTAGTTTAATCTTGGGTGGATTTATAAGGATGGGGTGTCTGACCTGATAATTCAAACCAGGGATTTGTCGGTTCACGGATCTCCTGCCTTTTTTTGTGAATCTAAGATAAAGGCGGTGAAGCATTCTCTTAGAACTTGAACCATTAAAAAATTAGACCCCCACGGCAAGAGAAAATTGAGCTAATGAAAAAAATTGAAGATCATCAAGGCTTGATGGAGTCCAATCCAATCACTGATGGGAACTTAGAAGAAGAAAAACAACTCAATAGTCAAATATTTAAAATTAGCAGGTAGGAAGAAGAATACTAGTATCTAAAGTCATGAAGATTATGGTTAAAGGAAAGTGACAGTAATACACCCTTTCTCATCAATAGGCCCAATAAAGGGAAATAAGGAATCAGGTTAAGGAAATTTCTTCTGAAGGTCACCCAAAAATACGCTCCTTTCATGAAAAGTAATAATGATACCTCTTGTTTCTTCAATAATTTATACTCAGAGGAAAAAATTGATGACCCAAAAATGGATAAGTCCTACATCTCTTGTCTTCCTTACATATTTTTGAACCTGGAAAATTCTTAAGTTCTTAAGGTTGTTGAGGAAGATGAGATAATTGAATCCATGTGGTTCCTGGAGCCAAATAAACCTCCAAGACTATACAACTTCTATATAAACTTCTACAGGAACTTTTGGAATTTGATTAAAAATATATAATTAGAATTATTGAGTCCTCCTTATCTAAGGTTGGGAGGAAATACCAACTCATTCTTTTTAGATCTAATTCTCTAAGAGACAAAGTTATCCTCATTCTCTCAATTTCGGCCAATCTCTCTATGTAATTCAACCTACAATATTCTAACAAAAGTCTTAGCCAACCGGCTAAGAAAGGTTCTCAGTGCAATCATTTCTTAAAACCGAGGTGTTTTCCTAAAACTTCAAGAAATCATAGATGACATCATTCTTGTTAAGGAGACAATTCACTCCATCAAGTAATGAGGCAAGCTAGGTATGGTAATCAAGCTCGACATCGAAAATTCTTTTGAAAAAATTTGTCACTCTTATATATTGTGGATGATGGAAAATTGGGTTTCTATAATGAATTTATTAATTATATCATAGATTTTATTAGAAGCCCATGGATAGCTCCTTTGGTCAATAATCACCCTTGTATTTTTTTCTCCACCTCTAGGGGTTTGAGGCAAGTCTTCTCCTTCCCTTCTTATTTATATTCTAGTGGTTGAAAGCTTAAGAATGAACTTAGATATTTCAAGAAGGGATGTGAGAATATGAGGACTAAGTATAACTAGAAACATTAAATACGTAAATCACTCCCAGTTTGTTGATGATACTTTGTTGTTAGGGGGAGCCTCCACGCTAGTTGCTAGGTGATTTAAATTGGTTCGAGATCATCTTTGGACCCATCGAAGGGGCTTGTCAATAAAAATAATAGCCTTATATTTCGATGGAATTGTCCACTTACAATCCTCAATGAAATTTCGATGGTTATAGGATTTCGTTTAGAATCGGAATGGAAATTATTTGAATATCTAGGAATCCCCATCTCGCTTGGTGCCTTTAATACGGAGAGTTGGAATGATACTCTAAATAAATTTTGTAAGAAAAATCCAGCCTAGGGTGCACAATGGCTCTTTTCAGCGAGCCATGTTTTATTGGTTAAATATTTTTTTCATCCCTACCTATCTACCTCTTGTCTAGCCTTTTGGCCCCAAAATTTGTTCTCAATCGAATGAGCTTGTTAATTTGCAAGTTTCTTTAGCAAGGAGAGAGGAATAGCAAAAACAATACATTTAGTGAACTAGAATGTAGTTCGTTAACAAAAGGTGAATGGTGGATTGGTTGTTAAAGACCCGCTATATATGAACATTTCTCTGAGAGCTAAAATTATTTGTAGGCTTACTTTATATTCTAAGGAACAGTGGAAATATTCCTTTCTGCAAAAATATTTCAAAAGGAATCGTTTGCTTAGGGCATAATCTACTTGTTGGGAAAATATTGAATCTCTTATTTGGAAATTGTGCAAGGAAGTATCCCCTCTTATTATTGATCACCTTATTTGGAAACCGGGAAATGGGGATTACATAGATATTTGGAAAGATCAAATCATATATCAAATAGCTCGTTGGGTGATTGTGAAAAATTCAAAGACCTCTCTTAGTGGATGCAACACCATGGTTTGAACAAACTAAAGGAAATATCGAAATGGGATGTCAAAGGGGTATGTATGGGATGGCTCAATATGGATTCGTTCATTCATTTAAATATGTTTTGGGATCATTTATTAATTTCAATAAAAGGTTTGGCTCATAAATTAGTATCACTCCAAGATCATCGATCCTGGCCTCTGATTCCTAGGTATAATTATATAGTGAAAATGAGATACAATAATTTGACAAAGTAACTCTCACATCTGAATCCATGCAAAATTTGGGAAAAATTATGGAATTCATACTACATTCCAAAATTGTATTTGTTTTGTTGGAACTTGGTTCACAATAAAATACTCACAGCTGAAAATATTAAGAAAAGAACATTCAAGGCCCTTTTCGGTGTTTGTTGTGCTCCAACGTTGATGAAGATATCCTTCACTTTTTCGAAACTTGCTCCTTTTTCCTTAAGGTATGGCGTATTGTTTTTGCTCTCACTTACTTAGTGGATTCAATCCCTGAGTCATGGTAGGAGATGTTTGAATTCTGGTGAATAAAGTATCCTTGGAAAATTAAAGTTTCATCTCTTTTAATAAGATGTTAGGAAGATTGTCCCAAATATTCGTGTTGTTCTATACGAATAGCAAGAAATAAGGTGATATTGAAAAATGAATCTCTGACTCCTTACATGGTGGCTCAAAGAGTGATTCTTTCTATATTTGAATATATCTCCTCCAGAATGCTCATAAGTAAGGATTTGGAGGATCCTTTCCCTGAGGAACATGAATGGATTCATCTTCATATTCCATGCATAATTGTTTATTTTCCTTTGAAGTGCCTGTTTTGACATAAATAAATATGAATTCAACCAATGGGAAAAATATGAAAATATGACTTCTCTCTTCTTTGATGGGGATTCAAGAAGGAACCTAGGGGATGCGGGAGTGGTAGGGGTTCTTATTGGCCCCAATGAAAAAATTGAAGCTCAATTCACATGGGGACTAGAACATGCTACAAATAATCATGTAGATTTCTTGGCTCTTTGGAAGGCCTTGGAAATGGAACTGAAAAGAAATGTATCCAGGATTTTGGTTTTTGGTGACTCAATGTTTATAATTCAACAAGTGTTAAATTCAAGATGTGGGTTAAATTAATGATCCCCCTCCTATTCTTCAGTATTTCCTCTTGTTATCCTATCAATTTAAGAATTGATAATTCATACATTTTTATAGGCATCTCAAATCTATGTCTAATTCTCTTGAAAAGCATGGCTCTTTGATGACCCAATTAGGTAAAATTGAGTTGGATCATGGAAAATTTAAAATCCCCCATGTTATCACTAAATTTAGGCTAATGGGTTGCTTCAATAGTCAACCTAGAGTAACTATTTCAAACCTAATTTTAGCTAGAAATTAGCCTTTCTAACCTAATAGGGCTCTCTCAAGGATATAGAATGATATTATCTAAATGAAGCTCAAAATATGGCTAACTTTGAAATTAGGTTTTAAGCATGTTTTTTATGCAAATGAAAGATGTGGAAAAATTACTACCATTGAGCATATGGAGTTAGTGTAAACAAATCAATGACATGTGAAACTCCTCTCATGGAAGCTAAGGCATATATATATATATATATATATATATATATATATATATATATATATATATATATATATATATATATATATATATATATATATACATATTGATGAAAACATAGCATTCACAGCAGACTAAGTGTTTGAAGGAAGTTAGAGCATGTAAGCCATTAATTCTAAGTAATCAAACACTATTATACTGAAGATAAAATTTCAGAATATAAAATACAAATACTCATGAGAATATCAATGAATCTCAGGTAAAGAGAAGTAAGTTGTCATTGTACATCGCTGATGAAAAGTTTTACAATAGTATTTTGTAGTGAACATTAGTCAACCCTTTCTAACTCTAAAACTCTCTCATTTATAGAATGAGGATGCATACAAATTATTTTCCACCTTGCTAGCATCGAATTCCCACCTTATAGATCTATTTCAAATATAATTACATCACTTTGAGACTTCTTAGGGATATTTTTGTTTTGCAGAGTTTGAATACAAAAAGGACCCTTCTCTCATTAAATAACTCAAAAAAATCCATGTAATAACCTTTGTCAACTTAAACAAACTAATTTGATGAGTGTATTGGAGTGCTGATGTGTCATTATGCCAGGTGGATGTTGAGTTGGACCTCCTCCAAGTCGGAATTTACAATTTTTTCATAAATTTGGTTAGTGAAAATTCTGAAAAATAGGCCTCAAAGATGAGTGCATAATTTCCAAACCATTATGGATTACAGAAACAGAGAGAGGTCTCTCTAAATGGGCATGTTCTTAATAAAAATCTCCTTCATATTTCCAAAATTATTATTTTTTTAGTTAGAAATTAAACTTGATGTTGACTGCTAAAACATTCATGTACAGGAATTTTCAGGGGAGTTCGTAGCAAAGAGTTCATAGCGTTTTCCATTTGGAAATTTCTGCAACCATTTTGACTTCTCTAACTTTTGGATGGTCTTCCATGGGTCTAATAAGATAAATACATGCCTCTAGCACCCTTTGAAATGTATTTTTTGAAGTATTTTCAGCTTAAGGAAACCTACAGCGAGTTCGTAGTGAAAACTCAGCCTCAAGCCTGGAGCACGCTACGAACTCACCTAGTTTGGCATATTTTTTATAATTTCTTCTTCTTTTCACCTCAAAAACACTATTAAAGCTTGTACATGCCTGATATGATAGTATTATACATAATATGGTCCAAATATGTGTTGCCTTACCATATATCAACATCATCATCTTGCATCCTCATTTTAAGACCCTTTTCTTCAATTCTTCTTATACCATCTCCGTAGAACCAAAATAATAATGCTAAGGTGTTAGCCAACTAATAAATTCGAGATAAGACCCTATAAACATGAATTTATATGGTGAGCTATCCAATGGTGAGGTGGAAAAAGTGATTTGCTGTTATTCTTGATGATGTGTCTACCATGATGAGCTGGAAACCTAATCTTCCTCTATGATGAGTGTTCTCACTAACCAAAGACTCCATTGATACTCTTTGACCATCCCAATTGACTGATGTGCTTCAATAATACATTTAATTATTGAAAAACATTAAAATTCTCTCTCACTGCAAAAACAAAGTTTTTAGGCAAGTTCGTAGCGAATTCTGACTGTTTTACATTGATTTCGCTACGAACTATGGTATTCTTGTCAAATTCACTGTAATGACCATATTTTATCATGCATGAGGAAATTTGGATTTTTCTTATGATAATAATTTAATGACATGGCATAGGAACACTTTGAACCTTTAGTACTATAGACAAGTTCATGAAATTTTATCTATTCTCATGAATTTATCTGATAAACACAGTAGACCTAATGCAAAATGACCTCCCTAACCAACCTAACTATTATTGATGATAACACCCCACATCCCATAACCATGTTAATTCCGAGTCTAAATTTTATGAATTTGAATTTTTATCCTGCTAGAAATGTCTTGTGTCAAAAGGAAATGACTCCTGGTTTTCGAAGTATATGATTCTAAGGCATATATATTCCAATAAGAAACTTAAGGATATATATTGTTATACTTCTCTGACATGTTTTTTTAAATATCTACTCCAAGTGTCTATTTCCCTCTCATGTTTTTCATGAATTCTCCCTCTCCTACTGACTATTATGGCTTCAAGATTTATATCTCCTTATGTGATCCTTGAGGGAAGTTGTTTCAAACCCTTCTTTTCCTATTTCATGTTGTGTAACTTAGTTAATTTCATTGTTTTGTGTGCTAATTTCCCAACCCTCTTAGCATCCTTAGATGATCTCTAGGTGGGAATTGGATTCACATTTTTCAATGGGTTTGTGTAAATGTCCTGTTACTGATTATAAAGGGGCTTATGTAGCCTCCCAATTTCTCAATGGTGATTTTTTTTTGGGTGGTATTATGAAGTTCAAGAATTCCATTAGCGTGATTATGCTTCAATGGTATCATTTCTCTCAATGGCATACTCGCTTCTGACTCCATACTGCAACATTTTTTATCATATGATTGACAAACGTCTAGGAGTGTTTGAGGTGTTAAGGGTGGCAAGACAAAATCAGAATGAAATGGTTGAGCGAAAACATTAGTTCTTTCAGCTCCTTGTGGAGGCTAAATTTCTAGGGATTATAGACAACTTGGAAATTTCATTCAAATATCTTTATGATGAAGTCGCAACTCACAGTTCTAGGATCAATGCTCTAAATAATTTAGTGGGTGACTTTGTGCAAGAATATCGGTTCTAGCATTGCGCCAGGAAAAAATAAGCTTTGTCGTCAACGAAGGAATGACTCTCCTAGAAATAGCCTATGTTGATGAGCTCTCTATTGTTGGATTTTTCTAATTTTGACTAGTTGTTTTATGTTTCAGTGTAAATATTTCCTAGTCTTAGGGTTATTTTGCCGATTTATAAGTAGAAATATCTTTATCCTTAGGAAGCAATGTAGTTGATGTGCTTGCATAAAGTTTGTATCGAACAACGAGTATTTGCACAATTCGATCTTAAAAATACTATGTAAGGTTCTGGTTCGCATTCTCGATTTTGTTAGAATAAATCAGTATTCATTTATTTAAAAAAAAAAAAAAACATTTTTATAATATTTGTTACAACTTATATATTATAGTCCATGCTTAGGTAGGACTCTAGCAATTGATTTGTAGTTGTACTGCTATTAGTTTATTTTTGACTTATGCAAAACCTAATGTTAAACTTTAGAACTAAATAACTTATTTTTTATTATAATTTAAAAAAAAAAAATGTAAGTACTTCATTGGACAAAAAAATTGATGTCTTATTTCATCCTTAACACCATATGTTCCAGTCTCACCAATAAACTCTGAATCTAAGAAGTTGTGATGGAGGAATAATTTGTTATTGATGTCAAAGGATGACTTGATGAAGATAAGGATGACGCAGGCTTGTATAGGACTTCAAGCCCTTTATAATGAACATTTACTTGCCTCCTAACTCCTCTTCGTTGAAGAGAAATCAAATTTACAAGTTAGGAAATCCATATTTTTCCTCTCAAATAAGTCAACCTAATTGAGCATACATCAGCCCCTCTCCAAAGACATGTTGTTTCAAGCATGATCAAATTAGTATAAATATACAATTTGAATCCTCCATTTTCTCATCCAACTCAGAAAAGGAGCTAGATCTAAAGTAGCAAACAAAATTTTATAGTTCATGAATTTGGAAGTAATACAAGCAAGGATTGGTGATTGATATCTTTTTATTTGTTCAGAATTTTTAGGTGGATGTATGCTCTATTTTATAAGCCTTCTTTTGTTGGATTCATTTTATTTTTTTGTGAATAAATTTTGCCCCTCTACAAACAAAGGTCTCTACCCTCTAGCAATAGAGGTTTTGGCACTCTAGGAGCAGAATCTTTGACCTCTTGAGCGCAATTCTCATAGTACAACATTCAGCCTTTTTGGAGAAAAACCCTCAGTAGTGAGGTAGGAAAAACCTTATCCCTAAGGTAGGAAATTCTGAACATGTGACAAATTTGCAACTGACTCAATGTTTTGGCCTTATGACAGAGATACAATAGAATTAGACGTATGGAGGATTTGACCTTGAAGAGTGTAGACTTATACTTAGTTTTGGAGTAGCCTCTCTTGTATCCTTTGGAGTGGATTTGAAGCCATTTTGAAGATATTTATCTCCAGACTCGAAACCATTTTTGGTGTAGCCTCTCTTGTATCGTTTGGAGAAAATTTGAAGATATTTTTTTGCGGACTTGAAATTATTTTTGGAGTAGCCTCTCTTGTATCCTTTGGAGTAGATTTGAATTTATTCTTAACATATTTCCATGCAAACTTGAAGCCATTATTGTAGCAACTTTTTGAAGACTTTTTGCACAGAGTTTAAGCCATTATTGATGAATCATTTAGAAGAGTTGTTATTCATAATTGAAGCCATTGTTGGAGCGGTATATATGATGATGTTTTCAAGAAGTATTATTTTGTCTTTGAATTTTTTGAAGTTGTGTTGGGTTGGATCCTGATTGAGGATTGGAGTCCTCATACAAGGTTGGAGCCTTGAGAGATACCATGTCAGAGCCTGGATTTGTTGTGAGGATTGGGATCCTCATTCAAGGTTGGAGCCTTGAAGAAGTTAAATATATTGTTATATAGGTTGGAGCCTGAATTTTGTTGTCAAAGAGGATTAGAGTCCTCACTATCTTATTCATAAAATTATATTTTGTTCTACTTCATTTTTCCAAATTAATTTGTGATAAAAATATTAATTTCCATAGTTTAAAAATTGAAAGAAATATTGGTTCACCCCCTCCCTCAGTATTTCCAACAAGTTTTTGATATGCATAGCTAGCATATGACATCATTCTTTACCATTTGAGAATGTCTTTGGGGTTCCTTTGTAACTACAAAAGAAAATTGGCTTGTAACTCCATCTTGATCTAAACTTATAGATGGATTTGATTCATTATGTTGGTGTTATTTTATGGCTTTCATTACAGAAATTATTCATTCTAAATAGAAATCTATATTCATGCACAAAATTTCTCAAATTTCATGAAAACAGACTAGAAAAATAGATCAGATTCCTGAGACAAAATGGAGATTAGTATATGCACACTATAAGATCAATAGTATGAAAAAAATTCATTGTAAAAATAAGATGAGTGTAAACTTTTCAAGAAAATCAAAGCTTTAAATAATAGATATCATATGACGAATTAAAAATTTTGTCAACTGAAAAAGAGGATATAGTGATAGAAGTGTGTTCTTGAGAGATTTGTATGACTAGTTTTTGGAAGAATTAGAGGTGATGCATTTGAATATATGTGTTCAAATATAGAGAAAACCAATAGCAATGTTAAACAAACAACGATGAAATAGGTATCTGAAAACTATATATATGTTTATAGAAATTAAGGAAACATGGCTCATGATCTTGTTAGATGCACTTTGTGTGAATATAATAATTAATATCCATATACTTAACCCAAGACAAGGAATTATATTCCATTACCTATATTGAGACTTGATACATGATGCATAAATTTCAAATATCATAAGTTCTTTGAAACCTATGAAACTTTCAATAATTATAATTGTGCATATTTCAACGACATGACACTACCTTTTCATTGAAGAACCTTGAAAGTAGAATGTCAGTTGAAACTTGAGATGGCCTTCTTGTGCCCACTAGAATGGATGCCAAGAACAATTTTCAATGGTTGAATGAAAATTTCAAGTGAATGACAGTCTATGTAATCTTTTTACTTTTTTCACAGCAAAATATAGATGCAAATTTATGTGTTTTTTTATTCCCTTGATGCTCACATGATTTTTTTACAAGAATATTGAAGATTGGGTTTATATATATATATATATATATATATATATATATATATATATATATATATATATATTTATTTATTTATTTATTTATTTATTTATTTATTTATTTATTTATTTATTTATTTATTTATTTTCATGTTAATTAGTTGCAAAACATAAGACCAAAAAGAAGCATTCAAACTCTATAATCTCACTAGTAAATCTAAACTCCACTTTCTTGTTTTTTTTTAAGTGAAAATTTTAGATATTTATCAAAATATATAAACCTTTACTTTCTCTCAAGGTAATTCATATATGTTTTCGACTAGAAGGAGGAATTTTTTTTTAATGGGGCATAAGGCTACATAAAACTTAATCACAGGTTTATAGAGAACATCAAAGTAGAGAATATAGAAATCATAACAAGTGACTAACAATTTGTAAGGTGGTCATTTGTGATACCAATGATATGATAAATGGTGCTCATAAGGTGGTGTGGCCTATTAGTAATAAGTATGTAACATAGATTTAGGCAATATTTTCCACACATCTTAAAGGTTGTATTTGAAAACATTGTTTTATTGCTTTACTATATATATCAAAACTATGACTAAATTTAAATTTAAATTATTTGGTGCCAATTTATCTTTTAATGGGTACATCTTAGTTTCACCAATTTACAAAATGATTAAAAGTGACCCATTTGTGTTGTATATAGAGGAATCAACAACTGGGTTGGGCTCATACTTATGTGACATAGGGTTTATTCCAACCAATACCACTATAACCTCTAGGTTTCTATGTATGCCCCTTCAACAAGCATAGGTGAATTGGGGGGATTTGAACCTTGAACCTCCTTACACACATAAGAATTTTTTTTCACAGCCATTGTCGATTGAGCTGCCCCCGGGGGGCTAAAAAGGACCCATATTTTAATATTAAACCTTTTTTGTATTTTTTCATTTTAATTTAAATCTAAACCACATAATTGAAGAGAATTCATATTACTAATATGATAAACATGTCAATTTAGTGTTACAAACACGCACTCATGATAAGAATTCCATGTGTGTCACTAGTCACAATCATGACTTATGTGAAATTTTGAAGGAAAAATACATATTGATATGTCACAAATTGGTTGGATAAACTCATTTTTATTTGGTAAATGATACCAAATATAAGTATAAAACTTTTGTAGAATATTGTATCCTTCATTGTTTACTATTATCCATTGTTTTACCATAAGATATGGTCCTATCTAGGCATAGTTTACTAAACTATTAGACATCCTTCCCCCTTGTGGGCAAATATATCATGTCCATCCACCCTAGATAATTATTTCTTAGGAGGAGCCAAATTGTATAGTCTCATAGCTACCTCTTCTTTCTTAAGAGAGATTTCACTTGAATTGTCTCTTATATCTACTTTGAATTACATTTCTAGGATTTTCAGATGAGAAATATTCTCTCTTTATTTGGAGCTAGGGCATACATTTTTTGTTTCTCATTGTCTCATTTACATTAGATAGGATTCCATGTTGGAAACTTCTGAGTTCTCTTTAGCTACCATGAAGAGGCTAGAGGCCCATAATAAAATTAGGATATACATCTAAATACAGCATATTCATAATCACATTTTTTATTCCTAGACATGCATGTGACCTTTGAATGGATTACCTCTATAATACCATTTTTAAGGTCAATTTCCACAAATATAATTGCATATATCATTAAAACTTTTTTAGTTTTATCATATGAATAATAATGGAAATTTCCAATAAAATTATCTATATCTTCCAAGGGAATTGGACCCCAAATATCTAGGGGTAAACTTGGGAGCCTTACCCAAACTAGAGTCAAAGAAAGATAATCTAAGGAGGGACCAAAAGGAGGATACCATTGTTTAATATATAACCTATTTAAATCTATAAACCAATGACTTAACTTGAGAATACAATCTATGTCATTCGTCAAATCAATTCTATCAAAAATAAGCCTTCAAAAAACATGTAAATATATACCTCTTCTTAAAAGTATGGATTCATCTAGAATATTTGAATATAATCTAATAAACTTGCAAATAATTCCATGTTATTCATAAAAATTAAGATTCAAGATAGCTTCATTATCATCGTCAAAGGAGATATCTAGAATTCTTTCCATGTTATCCATAGTAAAATAACTAGGTTAGCAAATGGAATATATATAATTATTTTGAGGCTTCATGTAAATGTTAATTGGATAGAAATAAACCAAACCATAGAGATTCTCTATAGCGATGAATATAAGGAGGTAGCCTTGATCTAGGTGAGAAGTCCAACTGAGAAACCATAAACTAGAGAAACTAAGTTTTGTGGAGCCATATTGCTCCCACCATAAATTGAAGGCCTTAAATAATATGAAGGAAACTCTACAACCATTACATACCAAGTCAAGATAAGAACTAACAATCACATGGTCTTTGAAAGGAACTCAGAAAATAAATTATATTAGGTGTTCTACAAATTAGATCAAGTAAACCTTGAAATGAAGAAATAATATGTGTTATCATCAAGGCTAAAAGTATTAGAGTAAATTGCAATGTCTATGGTTTATAAGGTGAAACAATAGCTAGATTGCAAGAAGAAACCAATAGCTCCATTAGAGAATCCTTGTATATATAGTCTAGCTTGGGTGGTTTGGAGGAACAATTGATATCCTCCCAACTCACCCAATTCCAATTCCCACATGTTGAGCTCTAAATGAGTATATTTTTGTAGTGGCTTTGAGCCTTATTGTTGAATGAATTTGTTCCATAATAATTCTAGGGTTTACCTTAGGTATCATCCTTAAAAACAAGAAAAGTACTAGGGGTTTTCCCCTAGAATTATAATAATTTTTTTTGGTATTCCTTTTGGCTTTCACAAGTCCACACAACCTTTCTAAATACCACTCACTCCCTATGCATATCAAACATAAACATTGTCTTACTTCTCTTGGAATTATTGTCACTTAAATACAACCTATGAATCCCTAGATCACCTTACTATTGAAAGTGATGTTAATACTGATAGTGGGGGTGAATTAGTATTAAGGCTAACTTTAAATTTTTATGCTAATTTATATTTTCTCATTCAACCATGGCAACCATTCATGTGAGAAATAACAATATATCAATTGCAGAAACATAAATCATCACATGAACATAAGAACCATGAGCAGTATACACATTGGACACAGATGTTTAACATGAAAACCTTTCCAGAAGAAAAACCACTAAAGCTTGTTTTGTTATTGATGTAAAAATAAGAGCACTTACCCTATTACATAAATTTTTTTGTGAGCCGCCACTCACAAGAAGCACCAACTCCCTTTTATTGTTTGTTATCACCCACTAGCAGGAAGCACCAACTCCATCCTTTTGTAGACACATGATCAGCTTTTCCAGAAGTACCATGTGAAGCACCAAGTTCACAGATTTGATGCAAGCACGAACTTATAGATACTTAGACTTATGTAACTAGAAAATTGCAGGAGGCACCAACCCACAAGCCTTCTCAGACACCCACTAATATGGAAGCACCAACTTCCTATATGTAGGCTCCAACTGACACTCAATAAGGAAACTAATGTTCATTGTACATGGTAGTCACTCTGCCTGATATAAGACTTTTTCTCCTCTATAGCCTTTCCTTTACACATCCCATGTAGTGCTATGTCTTCTCTACTCACTCTGAAACATAAAATCTACTCTCAGCCCTCTCCTACTACTCAGGCACTTTTGGACTCATTCCCCTGCATAGGCACTCTCGACCTTTTCTTTTTAGCACAAACTCACTCAACCTATTATTAGAAGCCCTCACACAAAGCTTTCTTATCTCAACCCTCTTCTTCAGCGTGGGCACACTTGGCCTCTCCACATTACCCCTCACACATCAAGTTCTCCACACAACTCACTCAACTATGTTTCATTCCCCCAATTTCTCAATTGTAATCCTGAGTTTTGTTCATCTGGTGCTGCATGCTAGTCGATGTTGTCTTTGTTGCCTTCCACGTTACCTTATAGCATACTCTCAGCATGGCTCTCCATTATGTTGTTGCATCAAATTTCCTGGCCATTACATCTTCCTTAAACATAAGAATTGTATTCTGAGAATTTTTCCATACTAAGAATTGATTCTCCGTCAAATTTTAGGCACAATAAGGCTATCCATGCTTCTTTGTTTCCCACATATATCTGAGTGTACTGAAGGTATGGCTCTCCTATACTATAATCATATCTTCTGCACTTATTATTATTTTTAATTGAATTCTTTGTGTCATGCAAGGAAGATTAGAGATGGAAAATATTGTCCAGATCATACTCCATTAACTCATTTTTTGCATCGTGTTCCTTCACTACCTTGAGTTAGAGTTCTCATCATTCGTCATTGACTCAAACAATAATTTTAGTTGCCAACTCATCCATGCATGTTTGACCCAACAATGGCCATATCCAATTATGGAACAACTGCCAAATATGGTGGAACCATACCAAGGTAGCTTTTACCCTGTTCATCCAAATCCAAAATTATTTTTCACTGACAATGATGCAAATTCTGTCAATTTAAAACTTTAACTCATTTTTTTGGCACCTTTACTTGTTTTCACACCATGGGAACGTTGTCTGTGACCACTAGTTGAATCCTTCAGGCGATTAGCATGTTTAATCCCTTCATGGGCCAAAATTATTTTTTAATGGCTCTGTGTCGCCTCTACGTGACACAACCACCCATCATCCCAAAGGTCGCAGCTCTTTTGTTTCTACATGAAACAATAAAAAATGGGTTGGTGCTTAACCGCACGCCTAGCCTCCGCAGCTCTTTATTTCCTTCGTGTTAGCCACATATAAATTTTTTTATATCATGTGGTGGCTAATCTTGTCTTTAAGCCTTCAAAAGATACTTTCCCTTTGAAAACTTATCATATTTTGAAGTTTTAATGATAAATATCCTTTGAGTTAATCTTCACTGTTGTTTCACTATTAGTCCTAAAAGTACCTGCTGTTTTCCAAGAGAAACACTACTTAAAACTCCATTTTCCATCATTTTCACTCCTCCTTTCACTCATAAATAATTCCATTTTCACCCATTTTTCCTCCCATAAAATCCTTGAAAATACCTTCATTTTAACCTCCAAATCATCAAAACCCTTTTTCTAACCTTATATTCCCCCTTATTTGGCTTTTAAAAACCCTTCTTTCACCTATCAGAACCTTGTTTTGGTCTTGAAAATCCCTATTTTGGGCTAAAAACACCCTTTTACACTATAAGGCATTTAAGCCCCCAAGGGCTTATTTCCTTTAAACCCCTTCCTCTATGTTTCCTTGGCTCCGCAGTCAGGTGCTAAAAGGGCTTAAAAACCTTTTCCGAACCCCTTTCCCCTTCTATTTCCTCCATTTTCGACGTCGTGGTCCCAAGTGAATCTAGACCGTTGATCTCTACATATCAACGGCCATCAGGCCCCATCCTTCCACCCGATCACCTTCCTCTTCCCGTTTCCCCTTTTAAATTCTCCACCCCATCTTGGAATCTCACCCGTCCATTCAAAAGATCCAACGATCGAGACTTAACCCAATCTCAGCATTGATCCGCTATGCGCCAAGGCAGAACACATCATCCCCCGCCCCACTATCATCTCTGCCCATGCACCTTTCGGCCCATCACATTCAACCCGCGCCGTTCTGCCTCTCATTTGACTGCTTAAACTCCATATCGCGCAATTTTTGCGCCCAAGTGTTAACATTTCAAAATTGTGCGATATCGGTGGTTTTGTAAATCCACATGTCATGCGATGAATGGAATCGCATTTTATTTTAGAAAACCACTTACCCCCTCAGAGCCCGCGCGAAAACCGTTGCCAGTTTTCTGCCATACCGCTGCCCTCCTCAAACGTCATTTTCACTTTTAAATCTTAGCCGTCGATCTCTGAGATCGAACGACTCTCCTTATATCGCGACCCCAATTCGTTTTCCCTCCATCTATTCTCCAAGTGACTTCATTGGACGATATCGACCATTGATTGTCCTAAACCAACGGCTTCCATCCATCCTCATACCCAAACCTCCATTGACCTGGTTAGCTGCTCTGCCAGAATTTTTTCCGATTTTTCGTTGCATTTTCTCATTCGCACAGCTCCAAACCACCTCCAGAAATCCTCCAAAGCAGTTTAAACGAATAAAACGTAGGATTTCAATAATTTTTGTGTGTTTTTGTGCAGGTTTAATGAAGTTCAAAGATCAAACCCTCCCGCAGGAAAATTATAGTGTTATGGGTAAGGATGACGATCCTCATAGCCCTAAAAGAAAATTAAAGGGATCAGGGGTTTAAATTTCGTGGTTTGGAAGGATTGATGAGTCATGACCATCGATTTTTCAGGAAAAAACTCCAATAAACCCTTTGTGCACCTGCAACAACAAACATAGTTAGAATTAATTAATTATCAGTGTCAAAGATGAATATTATGGCTTAATCAAGCCTAAACATAGATCCAAAGATAAATTATTGTGTTTATGAAACAAAGAAGCAGATCAGTCGAAGAAAGCCTCGAATGCCACATCAGAGGGGCTAATTGACTCTCCAACTACCAAAATTGCCACCTGCAGCCTCTCTGCCTTAAAGGAATACCCAGATTAAAGCTCAGTCAGTAACATTAAAGACAAAGACAGCTAATAGTTATTACAAACAAAAGAACATATTCTATCAGTAAAGTTATTATAAAAAATAAGAAAGTGCCGTAAAGTCAATCTTTTTACCCACTAAGCCTAAAAAGCAGAAAAAGAGTAAATGAAACATAGTTGTAATTCAATGCTTTCCTACCTTATGCCTTGCATGGTTTTCAAGGCTAGGAGTTGCATTTAGTATAGAATCAATGATACTCAACCCTACAACTCTTCCACCTCCTCATTTCTTCTATAAATACTTCTGAAGAAGATGAGAACTTGTTGGTTGGTTGGTCAATAGTTGTAATACTGAAACTCTTTGAAATAATACATAGTCTGTTGAAGTTGAAGAAGAAATTGAAGTCTTGGAAGCTTGATGATGTTGTGACATGCTTGTTCTTAAGAAGGCTCTATCATTGGATCCCTGAGCTTGGTTGTTGGTGATGTATTCTGAACTGTCTATTGTTTTTCCTATTTTCATTATGTTTCATAAATTGTTACTACATTAGGCTGAAAATTTTAGGCTAAGAAATGACTCCTGGAAGCACCTTAGACCTGTATATCCTTCACTGTTTTATGTTTTACTCTGTTGAGGTGTTTTAGAGTCTTTAATATTTCTCATCAATCCTCATGCTTGTTTATTTCTCTAATAGTTCAAATAGTTGGTTCCAGCATGATTTATGGTTTTCCTTGCTTGTTTGCTTCCACTTGAAAACTATTTTTGAAGTCTCCCTTTGAAGTACCATTGTTTATAGTTAGCCAAGGAGGTTTGTTTTGATCATACCCTTTGTCCTTGCTTGAAAAATTGCTTTAAAGGTCTTTATAGTTTTGATCATAGATGTGTTAGGTGTTCCCTCTTCTATGACTACAATTATCAGTGAATATTTCATGTTTTCTAATTCCTTTGAAATAAAGTCTTTGAGGAAATAGAGTGTTCCCCAAATCTTAGATTTCATTTTGAAAGTTGTCTTGAAGTCATTATTTGCTTAAAGTGTGGTTTGTAGAATTCATAGTTAGCCCTGTCTATCAAATACCTCTTTATTGTTCAAGTTATGCTTTTAAGTTCCCTTTGTTGAGAATTCAAACTCTCTTTTCAAATCATTAATGTCCATCTCATTCACAAAACTAAAGGATCCTGTGGCCAAGTTAGATGTTCCCTTTGATATCCCATATCCATTGATGAGCTTGTCATAAACCTCTTTTTTACTCCATTGCCCAATGAACCTGACACTTCTTCTTTCTATCTATACTACCTAGACCTTTCATGTCTTGATGTACCAATTCAACCAAACAAACACTTGCACTTAATAACTAGTCTAAAATCAATACTTAAAAGAAAACAAGACATATCTTTGCAAACAATTTGAGAGATCCCTCTCTGAGAATAGGAGGACTAGATCCTGGAACTCTAAAGATTGGTTCTGGTGTTGCCTTGTCTTTTGGTTAGCCAATCTATCAAAACATAGGACCCCAACATAATGGCGATCACGGTGGGACTTATTGAGTATATAGTTGCTTGAATACCTCTTAAAGCTCTTTAGGCCCTTAATTTGACAAAGAATACCCAGGGAATTGTTATCCCACCTCATCACCAACATAATGGCGATCACGGTGGGAAATTCTAAACCTAAACACACTTAAACATCCTTTAGAAGACCCACATACCCTGGACTAATATTATCTGGTCACTTTATCAACCTATTGAATCTATGATAACCTAGCAAACTATTATAAACTCTTTAGTCCTACAAATCTCTAAGAAATTCAGTTAGTGAGCCATATATTAGACTCTGCTTGTTTTAGCACCTTAGCTAAGTGTTGAAATCAGATATAGGACACTCTCATAACCATAGAAATATAAAAAATCCAAAAATATTTCAGATTGGCTTCATAATAAACATGGTGGTGGAACCATAAAACAATTTTACCTTCACAAAAAGCTAAAAATTTTCCACCTAGTGATTCCACTGGCCTCCAATAGGCCTATTACTTCACTAGTCCTTGTAAACTCTCCTACGAATGCATTGAGCAAACCCAATCATGTTGTTGGTGGAAAACAAAGTTTAAAATCTTCCACATGGCAACTCCACAATCCCAAAATACCTAATGACTCCACTGGCAGAAGACTCTGAACTGGTTGAATAGACACAGTGACCTCTTTTCTGATTTACAAGCATGATTCCACAGATACAACGAATATATGCCCCAATGAGTAGGGATCATATCCCTGGATTCCCACACAAAATTCCTGAAATAAATTGGTTGAAAGACCTACCTATCTTTCAGGATGAAAATGTTGATGACCCCTTGTTACATCTCATCAAGTTTCATATACATGTGTGGAGGTTAAAAGTTGAATGGCATGAGGACTGTCTTATGAAAATGTTCATGGCAACATTAGAAGGTAATGCAAGGAATTGGTATGAATGGTTAGAACCTAAGAGATTTTTTTCTTTAAAAGACATGCACCAAGTATTTTACGAGAATCGTAAAGAAAATCCTCCATCCTTATCATGGGATTTTTGTGATCAATCTCAAAACATCATACAATACCTGTTAGATATTGATGAGGATCTAGTTAATATGCATCCTGAGGATCTCTCAGTAGCCATTCAAGAATTTCATATGCATCCTGATTATCACAAAAACTTAGATGAATCAGTTGAGGAAGAAATCAGTCAAGAAACAAAGGACATTCCTCAAGAGATACCTGCAAGCACAAATATTGATTCATCATCCCCTATAGCTGAGGCTCAAGAAGACATCCAGCCTCAAAATCAGTCTTCAAAAGAGATAGAGAACTGTTGTACTCCTATTCAAAGGAACATAGAAACAACTTCCCCATTGATAGAAAAAGAGATAGATCATATTATTAATAAGCAGCCAATCTCTGAAATTTTTTGCAAAAAAAATACTCTTGCCCATTCACATAGAGAACTTTGTTGTATAGATTTAGAAAGTTCTTTTGTAGATCAGAATAAAGAAGGACCTATTGATAACCCAGTATGTTTTATTGGTATTATTACTTATATTTATGATTTTTCTAACTTTGATCTATCTAGTGATGATGCTTCCCCAACAGAAGTTAATCTTGCAGGACCATCATTAGCAGATTTATGGGATGAAGATCAGTTCCTTCAAAGAAGTAATGAGCCAGTGCAGACTATTTATGATACTGATGAAGAAAGTTATGAAAGCTTGGAAGTAAGTAAAGATTTGTTGGACCTTTGCTCTACTTCATCTCAGACCATCAATAATAGTTTCCATATGATTGGGAATCAGTAGCCTTTCAGCTCAAAGGTTAAGGAGGAAAGCAATGAAGAAATTTTTGAGCAGGTTGAAACCAAGGAGCCTTCTCTTGAAAAAGAGGAAGAAATAAAAGATACCCTTGCTCAAGAATATAATGATCTCTTCCCAAAGTTCAGTTAAATAAATCAGAACATATCAGGACTACAAGAGGACAACACTGCAATATATGATAAGTCCCCCAGTTCAGATAACAATGAATATGAGGAAGAAGTTCTTTCTCAAAAGAATTTTAAGCTTGATCTAGTGGAGGAAAAGGTAATACTAGTTGAAACCTATCTTCCAAATATTCATAACCAGGTATTATTTCACGATCCCTATGCTCATTTCTTAAAGATATTTGAAGAAGGGATAAAGTTTGTTAGGAGCAGTGTATTACCAAAAGCAAGAATATTATTTAGCACTGCTGCTAAAAAACAAGGGAAATGGGAGTGGCCTTATTTGTCCAGCCTACCCAAAGAGATGAAGAAGGACCAATCATGGAATCATTTACTGGATTGGTTGTACTAGAAAAGACAGTTCATCAGCTAAACATGTAAATATTCCAAGTTAGATTATGTTAGATAGGAATGTCAATAAAGCTCAGCTCTTGAGCATCTAGTTAGTCTTTTTGTTTATTTCTCTGAAGAAGAAAAATGAGAAAAATACAAAAACAAGAGAAAAGAAAAAAGGGCAGATAAAAACAAGAAAGGTACAGCCCCATACCAAAAAAGAGAGACAAAGTCTGAAAGTGTGCAAGCTCAAGTGCCACTCCTAAAAACACACTTCTAGTTAGTAATACAGCCTAATCATGACTAATTAGATTTTCAATTTACTGCTGATAGGTTAGTGAATTAGATCAGCCAAACAGCACAATCTTGGCTTATCAGTAAGGTAGATTAGGATAGAGGAAACAAAGGTTCAAACAAATTCAATATCTGAACCTAGAAATCTCAAAATAAGAATGGCTCTAATTAAATCAAATATTAAGCCAAAGATAGAAAACATGCTGGTTCCAATATGCTCACAACTTGAACCAGATGAGAGAGAGGAAACAGCTCAAACAAGACCAAAACCAGAGCTGAAGAAATAATGAAGGATGTTTTTAAGTTTTCAGATCTTAAGCCTTCACCATTTTGTTTTAAATTTTCTGCAAATAAAAATCTATGTGCAGCTCGTCTTTATGCCATATATCAACAGCAAGTTAGACTGCTTAATCTTGACTTGGCTGCTTTTAAATTTCCTATTTTAGAATTTAGAGAATAAAGGCCTGTCAGACAGTCTAATCCTGACAGATAGTAGTTAGGTAGAGAATTTATGAACTCAACTGTTTTAACTGAGTTCATGGAGAAATAAGAGTAGAAATAGATTAGTTTCCTATTTTTTCAAAAGAATAAAATGTTGATGAAGAAATTTTGCTGGTCAAAATGCACTCTGAAAGAAGAAAAAATGTTAGGATCATTAGGAATGGGTAGGTAGAGATGTTGTTTTGATAGAATTCCATTATTTTAGATTGCTGCAGAGATTATCAAATCAAAGAAAGGTCAGCCAAAGGAAAGAAAATTTGTTTCCCAATGGATAAGGCACAGGTTTACTGAAAAGCCAGAGATCAATAGTTGAGGTTATGGACACCTAAAAAACCAGTTGTCCTCCCCAAGTTGAATCACTGTTAGCCACCTATAAATTTTGTTATATTATGTGGTGGCTAATCTTGTATTTAAGCCTTCAAAAGATAGTTTCCCTTTGAAAACTTATCATTTTTTGAAGTTTTAATGATAAATATCCTTTGAGTTAATCTTCACTGCTGTTTCACTATTAGTCCTAAAAGTACCTTATGTTTGCCAAGAGAAAGACTGCTTAGAACTCCATTTTCCATCATTTTCACTCCTCCTTTCACTCATAAATATTTCCATTTTCACCCATTTTTCCACCCATAAAATCCCTCAAAATACCTTCATTTTAACCTCCAAAGCATCAAAACCATTTTTCGAACCTTATATTCCCCCCTTATTTCGTTTTAAAAAACCCTTCTTTCACATTTAGAAACCCTGTTTTGGTCTTGAAAATCCCTATTTTGGCCTAAAAACACCCTTTTACACTATAAGGCATTTAAGCCCCCAAGGGCTTATTTCCTTTAAACCCTTTCTTCTATGCGTCCTTGGCCCCGCAATCAGGCGCTAAAAGGGCTTAAAAACCTTTTCTGAACCCCTTTCCTCTTCTATTTCCTCCATTTCCGACGTCGTGGTCCTGAGCGAATCTGGACCGTTGATCTCTGCAGATCAACAGTCATCAGGCCCCATCCGTCTGCCCGATCACCTTCCTCTTCCCGTTTCCCCTTTTAAATTCTCTGCCCCATCTTGGAATCTCATTCATCCATTCAAAAGATCCAACGATCGGGACTTAACCCGATCTCACCATTGATCCGCTACGCGCCAAGGCAGAACATGTCATCCCGGGCCCCACTATCATCTCATTCAACCTGCGCCGTTGGATCTGTTGCCTCTCATCTGACGGCTTAAACTCCATATTGCGTAATTTTTGCGCCCAAGGGTTAATGTTTCAAAATTGCGCAATATGGGTGGTTTTGTAGATCCATGTGTCACGTGATGAATGGAATTACGTTTTTTTGGGGAAAACAACTTACCCCATCAGAGCCTGCGCGAAAACTATTGTCGGTTTTCTGCCATACCGCTACCCTCCTCAAACATCATTTTCACTTTTAAATCTTAGCCGTCGATCTTTGAGATCGAACAGCTCTCCTTATATCGCGACCCCAATTCGTTTTCCCTCCATCTACTCTCCAAGCGACTTCATCGGACGATCTCTACCGTTGATTTTCCTAAACCAACGGCTTCCATCCATCCTCACACCCAAACCTCCATTGACTTGGTTAGCTGCTCTGCCAAGATTTTTTCCACTTTTTCGTTGCATTTGTTCATTCGCACAGCTCCAAACCGCCTCCAAAAACCCTCCAAAGCAGTTTAAACCAATAAAATGTAGGATTTCAATAATGTTTGTGTGTTTTTGTGCAGGTTTAATGAAGTTCAAAGATAAAACCCTCCCACAGGAAAATTACAGTGTTATGGGCGAGGATGACGATCCTCATAGCCCTAAACGCAAATTAAAGGGATCAGGGGTTTAAATTTCATGGTTTGGAAGGATCGATGAGTCATGACCATCAATTTTTCGGGAAAAAACTCCAATAAACCCTATATGCACCTACAACAACAAACACAGTCAGAATTAATTAATTAACAGTGTCAAAGATGAAGATTATGGCTTAATCAAGCCTGAACACAGATCCTAAGATAAATTACTGTGTTTATGAAACAGAGAAGCAGATCAGTCGAAGAAAGCCTCAAATGCCACATCATAGGGGCTAATTGAATCCCCAGCTACCAAAATTGCCACCTGCAGCCTCTCTGCCTTAAAGGAATACCTAGATTAAAGCTCAGTCAGTAACATTAAAGAAAAAGACAACTAACAGTTATTACAAACAAAAGAACATATTTTCAACTGTCAATAAAGTTATTATAAAAAATAAGAAAGTGCCTTAAAGTCAATCTTTTTACCCACTAAGCCTAAAAAGCAAAAACAGAGTAAATAAAACAGAGTTGTAATTCAATGGTTTCCTACCTTATGCCTTGCATGGTTTTCAAGGCTAGGAGTTGCATTTAGTATAGAATCAATGATACTCAACCCTACAACTCTTCCACCTCCTCATTTCTTCTATAAATACTTCTGAAGAAGATGAGAAGTTGTTGGTTGGTTGGTCACTAGTTGTAATACTGAAACTCTCTGAAATAATACATAGTCTGTTGAAGTTGAAGAAGAAATTGAAGTCTTGGAAGCTTGATGATGTTGTGACATGCTTGTTCTTAACAAGGCTCTATCATTGGATCCCTGAGCTTGGTTGTTGGTGATGTATTCTGAACTTTCTGTTGTTTTCCATGTTTTCATTATGTTTCATAAATTCTTACTACAATAGGATGAAATGTTTAGGCTAAAAAATGACTCCTGGAAGCACCTTAGACCTGTTTATCCTTCACTATTTTATGATTTCTTTTGTTGAGGTATTTTAGAGTCTTTAATCTTTCTCTTCAGTCCTCATGCTTGTTTATTTCTCTAATAGCTCAAATAGTTGGTTCCAGCATGATTTATGGTTTTCCCTGCTTGTCTGCTGCCACTTGAAAATTGTTTTTGAAGTCTCCCTTTGAAGTACCATTGTTTATAGTTAGCCAAGGAGGTTTGTTTTGATCATACCCTTTGTCCCTGCTTGAAAAATTGTTTTAAAGGTCTTTATAGTTGTGATCATAGATGTGTTAGGTGTTCCCTCTTCTATGACTGCAATTATCATTGAATCTTTCATGTTTTCTAATTCCTTTGAAATAAAGTCTTTGAGGAAATAGGGTGTTCCCCGAATCTTAGATTTCATTTTGAAAGTTGTCTTGAATTCATTATTTGCTTAAATTGTGGTTTGTAGAATTCATGGTTGGCCATGTCTATCAAATACCTCTTTATTGTTCAAGTTATGTTTTTAAGTTCCCTTTGTTGAGAATTCAAACTCTCTTTTCAAATCATTAATGTCCATCTCATTCACAAAACTAAAGGATCCTGTGGCCGAGTTAGATTTTCCCTTTGATATCCCATATCCATTGATGAGCTTGTCATAAACCTCTTTTTGACTCCATTTCCCAATGAACCTAACACTTCTTCTTTCTATCTATACTACCTAGACCTTTCATGTTCTGCTGTACCAATTCAACCAAAAAAACACTTGCACTTAATAACTACTCTAAAATCAATACTTAAAAGCAAACAAGACATATATTTGCAAACAATTTGAGAGATCCCTCTCTGAGAACAGGAGGACTAGATCCTGGAACTCTAAAGATTGGTTCTGATGTTGCCTTGTCTTTTGGTTAGCCAATCTATCAAAACATAGGACCCCAACACTTCACAACCTTGGTTTCTACCTGTTGTATAGATCCATGTGCATGCGCTTAGCCCATAGCTCCCTTCCTCTCGGCATATTTATTTTGTGCACCATTATGAACTTGTCAGGGTCATACCTATGGGTTGACGTGTCCCATGGGGACCACCCAGTGCTTCTCTTGATTGGTTTTCACTTTTCCACCATGGCCCAACAACTTCGCTAAATTATTTTTATAATGCCATTGGGATAATTCCTATGGGATGAGTTGTCTTGTGGATTCTGCCCGACTCCTTTTTCATTGGTTGTCACTTTGTTCAATGCCATCATGTCCCGACGTCGTGCAACCTGGTGTAATTGCTTTGAACCTATTTATTAACTGTCAGTTTCATACCTGTTATCACATTGTAAGCCTGAAATTGTTATAAAGAACTTACAATGGTAGTGTCAACATTATTATAGTTTTGAAAATTTAAAATTGCACTCACAACAAGAGTAGCAACGCGAATTTCTAAAGACGTTCAATTAAACTCCAACTGCTAGGAAATCATTGCTAAATGAAAATTTTTCATAACCAAATAAATGCACCAATGAAATAGCATGTTTAATATCAAGTGTTGCCGGATGGTGTAAGTACTTATATTACCATGAGTTAAAAGTTGTGAAAATTTAATCCTTTGTATTGGTTTATTCACCGAAGTAAAATAATTATTATCCCACATTCTTGTATCAAATCCTACTCCCATCTCTATTTCCTGTGTTTCTAGACGGTGTAGGTTATGACACAACCTCAGCAATCAAAGGGAAAAGGTGCCAAAGCATATTTGTTTATACTTGACAAAAACTCAGTTTTTTAGACCATTTTTCCTATACAACACAGTAAATTTTGGCTTTGTTTTTGAACATATGGAAATGAATTTTCCAAATATGAAAGAGGATTTTGTTGAAAATTGAGCCATTAATAAAAATGTCTCTCGGATTTTACATAGGTGACATGGTTTGAAATATTCTAAGGGATATTTGAAACCTATTTTTCAGGAATTTGCAATCGTGTTTAAGAAACTATTTTCAAAATCATATTCCAAACAAATGAGAACAAATTTTTCAAAACCAAAAGAGGTTTTTATACATAATAAAACCATTTAAAAATTCCTCTCTCTATTTTCTAACATGTATCATGGTTTTGGAGTTTCAAATGGATCATTGGACCCAAGGATTTTGTGAGGAAAAAGATCATGGACAGTTATGTAGAAATTTGAATAATAGATAACTTATTCACTGAGATTATCCTAATCACACACTATTTGAGCTTCATGCATAATACATAACCTCTTCTACTATTGATCATCAATTTGTGGAAATTAAACAATCGCATGCGCACATTAAAACCATAAACAATCACACATATAAACATAGTATTTATGGGAAAGCTTAAAGCTGAAAACCCCCAACTATCTGTATATTATAATGATAGAGATTATGTAACAATCATAGTACAAACTCCTCAGAAGCTCTCAGCACTATCTCCAATTGTTACACACTACACAAGCTCAGATCTAGCAAGTCACATGCTCCAATCTGCTCCACCTGTTAGCCAGCCTCAACTGCGCAATCCAATATGGAGAATCATTAGATCAAGGTTCAAATCCCACCAGTATGTACTGCACAATCCTCATTGGCTTCTCCATCAATGTGTGTGCAAATCTCATGCACCAGTATAGTCACAATTGATAGTCACACTTGCTCTTTCACCTACCTCTTCACTGGTCTCCACTGAAACTGTCCATGCATTGCAGTTAACTGATGTATTCATTAGTTGATTTATGAGTTAATAATTAGTGAATTAATTAATAATTAATTCACACCACTCTCACTAATTGTATCAATTAGTTAGACTAGATACAACTAGCTCAACTAAGTTAAACTGAACACAACTCCATTAACTGTCTCATCAACTCCACCAAACTCTGTCACATGAGTTCTAACTGAAGTCAACCATGAAATAGCTCCACTAAACCCTAGGACTAGCGTAATTCCTTCTATCAGCTGCATGTGCCACATCCAGGCATCAAACTAAAGTGCTCCAAGAGGATAAGATAATGTTTATAGTCCAAATATTATTAAGAGCTAATTATATTCGATATATCTATTTTTAGACTGGCAATCTAAAAATAGATTCCGCCCAGTATGTCTAAAAATAGAAGTCCATCTATTTCTTCTGACTTGACCAACCATCCACAAATAGCATCCTAAAACTCATAGAACATGATCCATATGTCTAAAAATAGACATAGTCTAAAAATAGACTTTGCGCCAAAAATAGCCTGCGGGCCCACTTAGTGAAGGCGACTCATTTCCACTAAGCTCCTCATCTTGTTGCAATCTCAACACTCCCTCTCAACAAGATAAGGATTATCTGCAACCCCTATCCTGCCCCTGTGGTATTCGAATTTTCTCCTGGTGAGCGCCTTCGTCAAGATATCAGCATCCTGATCCTCCGTAGGAATGTATGAAAGTAACATGATTCTCCGCTGCACACAATCCTGATATGATGATACCAGATGTCAATATGTTTAGATCTATCATGAAATACTGGATTAACCGAGAGTTTGATGTAACTTTGATTATCACAATAAATCACAGTAGGCTCTAAGTGTGAACCGAACAACCCGACCAGGATCTTCCTCATCCATATAGCCTCGCATGCAGCCAAACTCGCTGCCATATACTTGGCCTCTGCTGAACTGAGTGCCACTGATCTCTGCTTCCTGCTGTACCAAGAAACTGCTATCGACCCGATACTGAAAATCCCTCCAGATGTGCTCTTTCTATCTGTTGGGCTCCCTGCCCAATCTGCATCCGTGAAGCCACACAGCTTCACCTCATCCTCCTGTCTGTACCAATTTCCATATCCCGATGTGCCTCTGAGATAACGCAATACATGCTTGCCTGCCTTCCAGAAGAGCTTGGTAGGCTTAACCATAACTTGTGAAAGCTGGTTAACTACATAGCATATATCGGGTCGTGTATTGACCAAATACATAAGCGACCCCACCAAATGTCGATAGAAAGTGGCATCCACTACCTCCGCTGAAGTAGCATCCTCCTTCCTCCAACCACCAGGAAGAGGAGTATCAACAAGCTTGCAGCCATGCATGTTGAACTTCTCCAGTATCTCCCGGGCATACTTACCATGAGAAACAAATAGTACATCACTCCGCTGCCAAATTTCCAATCCCAAGAAATAATGAATGAGGCCCAAGTCCTTCATCTCAAACTCTTTTGCAATATCCTCCTTGCATGAGATTATCAACAGCTCATCACCTGTCAAAATCAAATCATCTACATAAAGTACAATGATCAGCAACTTACCCTCCACCACAATCTAGTATAGGTTCGGATCCGCCTCACTCTTGGAGAATCCAAGTCCGGTGAAATAACTGTCTATCCATGTGTACCAAACACGAGGTGCTTGTTTCAACCCATACAACGCTATTTTGAGCCTGCATACATGCGACTCGCTACTGAAGATCTCGAAACCTTTAGGCTGCTCCATGTACACCTCCTCCTCAATGACTCCGTTGAGGAATGCAGTCTTCACATCCATCTGATGAATGTGCCACCCCATCTGCGCTGAGAGAGCTAGGATCGTCCGTATGGAAGAATACCTTGTGACAGGTGAAAAGGTCTCCTCATAATCGATACCCTCTATCTGTGAAAATCCTCGGGCAACAAATCTTGCCTTGTACTTCTCCACACTCTCGTTAGATGCCTGCTTCACTTTGTAGATCCATCTTGAACCCACCACTGATTTCCCCTCCAGCCTACGAACAATCTCCCATGCACTGTTTCTGACAATCGAATCATACTCTTCCACCATGGCATCTACCCATGTGGGGTCCTCCACAGCTTCCTCGAAAGAGGATGGCTCTGTCACGATACACTTGCTCAAAAGAGCCATGTATCCAGTATACCAGTCAGGTGACTGTCTCTGTCTACGCTGTGTTGTAGGTGGTCCTACAACCTTCTCTGCATCTTGAGCCAGTCGCTCAGCTTCTGTAGTGCGCTTTCGCCCTCTGATGGTTGGCGCTGCATGAGTGGTCTCTTCCACTCCATGAACCTCTTCTTGTGGCTGATCCACATCCTGAGGCTCATCCTTAGGAACTAATAGCTCCTCCTTTGCATGCAATTGTGGCTCCCTCTCAAGCAAACACTTCATGGCTTTCTCCTCCTAAAATTTGATATCCCGTCGCACAACATTCTTGTGACTGTCTAGAAAATACACACGATAGTTGTGGGGTGTATCAGTGTACCCCACAAATATCCCAACCTCTACAGTCGGCTCCAGCTTCTTCCTGGCATCCTTCGTCACATGAATGTAAACAGGTGAACCAAAAATCCTCAAATGGGAAATATCAGGCTTCTTACCAGAAAACGCTTCCTCGGGTGTACACATGCCAAGTATCCTATGAGGACAACGGTTCTGCACATATACTGCAGTATTGTATGCCTCCGCCCACAAGTGAATGGGTAAGCCCTTATCATGCAACATCGCCCGTGCAGCACCCACGATCGTTCTGTTCTTCTGCTCAGCAACCCCATTCTACTGTGGGTTATGAGGTGCTATGAGCTCTCTTCGAATTCCTTACACCTTTGAAAAAAGTCCTTGAATTCGCCGAGAGGAATGAATTCACCACCATCAATAAACTTCCTTCGCCTTCAGCCTTCCCTAGATTCTTTCTCAACCGGCGCCTTGAACTCATAGCTTTGAGTATGTCTCAAGCTCTTCTATATGCCATGAATAAGATCCGGCACTTACGAAAAAAGTCCAACAAAGATCACATAATACCTGTGCTTTTCTGTCAAAGCAACTGAGAAAGGACCACACACGTCTGTGTGAACTCTCTCAAGGATTGTCGTGGTGTGACTATCCTTCTCGTGAAAGGTGGCTTTCACATACTTCCCTAAAGTACACCCCTTGCACTGATCTGACTGCGCAAGAGTGCCCTTAGGAAGCCCAGTAGAAATCTGCTGCATGATCTTCAAAGCTCCATGGTGAAGGTGGCCCAATCTCCTGTGCCACAGTTCGCCCTCATCATCCCGGCTCACCACTTCTCCCGCCTTGCATGCCATTGTTGCACAGCCATCTACCTGCAACTGATAAAGGTTCTTGGTTCGAACCCCTATCTTCTGGGTCTCACCGGTTGCCAGTGGTCTTCTTGCGTAGGAAAGCCTTTCCCTGTCATCAACATCATATCCCTTGTCTTCTAACATCGCCACATAGATAAGATTCTTCTTCAATCCTGGAACATGCATGACATCCTTCAATATGAAAGGTTTACCAGACTCCCTCTCAAAGGAAATGGTCCCAATACCAGTCGCAATGTATCTACCATCATCACTCATCTCGATGTACACTCCAAGATCCTTCTCATCCAGATCACTAAACAAATATTTGTCTCAGGTCATATGAAAAGATGCACCACTGTCAAGAAACCACACTGAACCCATCATACTTGAGACCAAGCATGCGATCAGAAAAAAATCCAGCTCAAACTGTGAGGCTAAGGCTTATCTAGCTGCAAATCCAACAACCTGCTTATTTTTCTTCTTCTGTGGACAATTAGTGGCGTAATGTCCGTGTTGGTGACAGTGAAAGCACTTCACCTTGGACATGTCCTGCTTCTTGCCTTTCGCACCGGATTGAGAAGATTTCTTGCTCTTCCCCTTCTTTGCTTTGGCAGCGAAAGCGCAATTCTCTTTATCAGATGCCTTTGATGAAGATCCGTCCCTAGTACTCCGCCTTATCTCCTCTTGCACAAGATTTGACCAAAGTCGCTCCCATCTAGGCAATTTCTCCCGACCATTGACAGAGTCCTGATAGGAATGCCAACTCTTCAGAAGCCCAAGGAGAGCCAAGCTCACCAAGTCCTCATCATCTACATTCACCCCCACACTTCCCAGCTCATCCCTGCATTGGGTGAACTTCGTGAGGTATTTGGGCATACTGTCGCCTTTCTCCATCTTTATGTTTATGAGTTTATCTTTGAGCGCCAACTTCCTCTGATCACTCTTGCTTTGGAATAAATCTGTCAACGCTTTCCACATCAAGTATGGAGAAACTTTACCATGCAGGCTGGACACTATGTGATCCTTCACGCCCTCCAACAAAATCCTTCGACACTTAGCTGTCTTCTTTTGCCAAGCCTCAATTACGGCAACATCGCTAGAAGTAGGCTTTGGGACTTCAACATCTATGAACTCCTTCAACCCATTGTCATCCAGCACTGCCTCCATCCTGTCCTTCCATGCAATATAATTCGAGCTGCCTTCAAGGGCATACTCCAATCGCAATCCGTTGAAAGACATCTCAACTTCGACACCAAGAAAACAACTGCTTGCAAATTCGAATTCCACCGGCACAAAACTCAACCAGCTTCAAAATTATAACGATTGCTCCCGATGATCAATCTTGCTGCGATACCATGTAGAAATTTGAATAATAGATAACTTATTCACCGAGATTATCCTGATCACACTATTTGAGCTTCATGCATAATACATAACCTCTTCTACTATTGATCATCAATTTGCGGAAATATAAACAATCGCATCCGCACATTAAAACCATAAACAATCACACATATAAACACAGTATTTATGGGAAAGCTTAAAGTTGAAAACCCCCAACTATCTGTATATTATAATGATAGAGATCATGTAACAATAATAGTACAAACTCCTCACAAACTCTCAGCACTATCTCCCATTGTTACAAACTACACAAGCTCAGATCATACAAGACACTTGCTCCAATCTGCTCCACCTATTAGCCAGCCTCTACTACGCAATCCAATATGGATAATCATGAGATCAAGGTTCAAATCCCACCAGTATGTACTGCGCAATCCTCATTGGCTTCTCAATCAATGTGTGTGCAAATCTCTTGCACCAGTATAGTCTGGCCCGATAATCACACTTGCTGCTCCTGCCTCTTCAGTCCTCCCCCCTGGCTTGTCCATGCCTTTGGGATTAACTGATGTATTCTTTAGTTGATTTATGAGTTAATAATTAGTGAATTAATTCATAATTAATTCAAACCACTCTCACTAATTGTATCAATCAGTTAGACTAGATACAACTAGCTCAACTAAGTTAAGCTAAACACAACTCCATTAACTGTCTCATCAACTCCACCAAACTCTGTCACATGAGTTCTAACTGAAGTCAACCATGCAATAGCTCCACTAAGCCCTAGGAATAGCGTAATTCCTTATTGACTGCATGTGCCACATCCAAGCATCAAACTGAAGTGCTCCAGAGAATAAGATAATGTTTAGAGTCTAAATATTATTAAGAGCTAATAATATTCGACATATCTATTTTTAGACTGGAAATCTAAAAATAGATTATGCCCAGTATGTCTAAAAATAGAAGTCCATCTATTTTTTCCGACTTGACCAACCATCCACAAATAGCATCCTGCAACTCATAGAACATGATCCATATGTCTAAAAATAGACATAGTCTAAAAATAGACTTTGCGCCAAAAATAGCCTGCGGGCCCACTTAGTGAAGGCGACTCCTTTCCACTAAGCTCCTCATCTTGTTGCAATCTCAACAAGTTATTCACTTGGATGCCACCTCATCAAATTTGAATTGGTGATCCTCATCTCTAGTCATGACTCCAATAACAACATGATATTTAGATGCATATAGGCTTGGAAATATGTTTATGTGCATGGATTTGAGAGATACACTTTTTCTCTTTTATTTTTAGCAATTTGTAATTAATATAATGCTAGAAACTTGTTTTAGTTTGTATTCTTTCCTATAAAGACAATTTCTGAAGAATGAGAAAGGGTTGGAAATTTTTTAAAGAACCTTGATATATTTTGTATAAATTTTGACATTAATATAAGCTATTGTGACGAGTGCTATTTGTTCAAAAGTTTCAGAGATTCTTGTGTGATGGTTTTCTGGTTTGTCTTTCTAGTATATTTTATCTCTCTTGTTTCACAATCTTTTCCCATATGTGTTCTACATTTTGGAAATTATTGTATTAAAGTTGAACTTTGTTTGTTGGTTTAGTTTTGCTAATGCCAAACTGTTATATGTTTTCCACTTAGTTATCTTAAATAGAATTCATTAATTTCTCTGTGTTTTGGTATTTATCTATACTTTTTTTATCATAGCTAAATGATAAATTTCTAATAAATTTGTTGTTAACTTTCCTTTTTACTTTATTCATATAGCCTGTAAGCAATAGCTTGTTGTAAAATAGACTCCATGACCAATGAATTTTCTGTCCTTTTTCCATACTAATTTTTCTAAAATCCAATTATATCTAGTAATTATGTTGAGTACATAACCCGTCCTTTTGACTGACTTATATAAGGGACCCCCCTTTGGATTGAAAGGGATAACTTTCAATTCAAGAGATTGGTTAGAGGTCATTTATATAGGCCATTTTTTAACATCCGATCAAGTGAGCCTCCTAATGGGATTAATAAACATCATATTCCCCTTGCCATCATCTTTCACATAGCCCTAAGCATGTACCTTTCATTCCTCATAATTTCAGCCCTAAAATGCATTATATGATCCAGTTTTAGGACCAACTCTCCCTGTAAGCCTACTGGGGTACAACCACCTACAGGTTGCTCCACTATGGCCAACGTTGGTCATCAACAGGTTTCTCCCCTTTGCACTTGTGTTGGTTCTATAATTCTAGGAGAATGATCAGGATTCTGAAAGCTTCACCTTCTAGGAGCTTCTAGAAGTTATTTCAACTACTTACCTTGGATAAACATTCAGATCCTATCCTACCCTACTTCGTATTTTTCACCACTTATAATTTGATCTTGTCCCTCCATCAAAGGTGTATCTAAAACCTTGGAATAGTAATTTAATAAGGACCCCCAACTTACCCCACTCTTCTATAAATTTACGCTCTCATATGCAAGAGGTAATGGTTGGCTTTTGGAGAGTGATTCGACCCTTATGCTGTTGCAATGAGTGGTCATTATCTCATGCATTAGAGTGATTGGAGGTGCATATTGTGACAAGGAAAGGACAATTCAACAACTTTGAGGAGATATTATACAATGTCAACTACAACTTATGGTTGTAATCTCCTTCCATTTACATTAATGCAAATAATTCTATTTTTTTCCTATATGTGATGTTGTTATTTCACTTATTTCAATACCATGTTGATCTATTGAATAGAGTATTTAGATGATAAATACATAGATCTCGTAGTTTCTTGGCTTGTGTTATCTGACTGTGCAGGTTCTAATTTTGGCGAAGAAGCTGGAATTGGAGCTTCCAAGCTAAAGAAGGAGCGAAGCATGTGGTGGATTCCGGGTAGGCCTCAATTTTTTCATCTATTTACTTTAACGAAAAGCAATGAGTTCCTTGTCTCTTTGTTGTTCTAGTTTAGGCACCGACCTAGGGGAGATACTTTTGTTCATAATCGTAAATATCCTATAACAAATTGGCGACCATACTGGGGAATAGAGTATTCCCTTGGTGGTTTTCTTTGTCCAATTTGCTTCATCACTTCCTTGAAATACCTTTTTTATATCATCCAATGAAGAAAATACCTAGGAAATGGTTTCATTCAAAAAAAAATTCAATTTTTGTGTCAGATTCCTCTTTCCCGGGCCCAACGCTCCCCCCAATGCCTCTGACAGAACGTTGCATCTCACTCAAGCCCACTCTTTACCAATGTTGCAAAGAACTCATGCCTCCTTTGCACCATCGTTGGTCCCTACTATTTGCACAAGTTTTTCCTTGGTTTTTAAGCCTCTATTTCATCAACCTATTTCCAGCTGAACTTCCTTGACCCTTGAGTGCCTTGTGGTCCCTATAAAGCCTCAATTTGGTTTTAATTTGTATTGTTTTCCTTTGTTAAGAATTGGTTTTGATTTTTCTTTGTTCTTATCATTTGGTCGCCTAGAAAATGATTTCGTTTGATTGTTCATCACTTAAATGAATTTTTGTTTTTTTCCTCATTCTGAAAATTGTGTTTGAATTAGTGATTAAATATTTGCGTCTTATTTTTATTCATTTCAAAAATTAAGTGTGTTGAAAAGGAAAATCCCATGGATTGCATCCAGGGTTTTGTGTGTAAAAATTGAAATTTTCTAGTGTGAAATTGCATGTTTTTTCTTTCATTTTTGAAAAACATTCCCCCCCCCCCCCACCTCAATCGCTAGGGGGGTTGAATTGTGTATGAGTGATGATCACCTTTGAGTGACGTCTCTTTTTATTTTTGGAATTTTCACCCAATTTCAATTTGAGTCCTCTATTGATGAAATCTAAGATTATGTTTGATTTCATTGGAATTATATTGTGTTTGATCTCTTGCATGGATCAAATTTGTGTAGTTAGAGATCTCATTCTCACAGCAGGAAATGAAATTGTGCATATATTACATTTGCATAGTTTTTAGAGGAACCGTGCATAGATTACATTGCATGGTTTGGCATCTTTTAATGATTTGAATTGAAATGGAATAGTGAAATTTAAATATCTAGTTAGGAAGCTCTTGTTTTCTACATATTTGATTGTTGCATCATTGTTTGAATCTCTTCCCTACACTAGATAGCCTTCATAAAAAATGAAAAGATTTATTTTTGTCACATTAGTTGCATTATAAGAGTGTTCAGGTGACATCATGTTTTGAGCCTTGAAAACAAAACTTAATTCAAGATAAACTCTAAAATTAATCTCAATTACCCTGAGGAGCATTTGAAACTTAACGACACACATAGAGGTCTAAGCTAGAGATGTGTTTTGGAATTATTAAATGTAGGAGCTATGGTTGTTTTCCATTGTTTCAATTTGTGGGTGATATCTCATTCCACGTATGTAAGTGTATATGATCGTTCTCCATGTACCTTCGGGTATATCAGATGACGCTCCACACATGAAAATTATATGGGAATGCTCTCATTGAATAGTTACGGATGAGAAAACACTACTACGAACTGTACTATCATGTACCATCAAGTATATTTTGGGATTACACTATAGGTTTATATCTTTTCCATAGGTAATTGAGTCTGTTGCCTTGTAAATCGTGATACTCCGGACACAACATTCAAGGATATTGCATGCATGTATGTTAAGTCCTTGGTTCGCCAAGGTGTATATTGTAGTTCCTGATTGCTTGGTAAATCTTTATGCCTAGTTTCCCCTTTGTTTTATTTGTGTCATTAATTTCTAAAATTAATTAATTAACCAAGGAATAACATCCTCCCCTTGGAACAACTCCTTAGTGGATTTTATATTGAGACTAATGGAAAAAAATCTCGAGTCCAACAATAAAGGAAACCCCTTTGACGGGAATCTTTGTCCTTTTAATCCTTTTGGAAATATTGGTGCTCCTTATATGACAATTTTGTCCCTTCCTATATTTACCATTGGTTTACCAGTTTGGTTTTTTTCAACCCCTATGGTTCTAAATGTCCAAAATTCTCCTCAACTAAGTTCTCCTCCTCCTAAATAGTATCAACCTCATTTTGATTCTAAATTTAAACCTTTTCTTTCTTCATCCCTTTCTTCCTCCTCGCCTTGTGAAATTCTTCATTCTAGTAGCCATAAAGATAAGAATAACAATAAAAAGATGAAGAAGAAGAAGAAAAATAAGCAAGGGAGCAACCGAGCAACCATTGCTACCGATGAAACTAGTATGGAGTGACCTTCCAATCAACCCCACAATATAAAATCCCCTTGCATGTTATGTAAGGGTGATCACCTTCTTAGAAATTTTCCTGGTATTCCCAATATATTAGGAGTGTTGTTGTGAAACCAGCTAAAAAAATAGAAGAAAAGAGATATCAACGCCTTAGAAATAAGCGACTTCGAGGGGCCAACCTCCAATACATTACATGAATGAACAATTCTTGGATGATACAAATTACAAAACCTCCTTTCTATACATAGGAGTCCATGGGGCCACAATGTAATCCTAGTGGGCCCACAATGTCATCCTAGCCGACCTAACAATAATAATTTAAGGGCACAATAATAACAATATGGGGGTTACAGGGGTACAATAATAACAATAAGGGGTTTACACTAACAACAATAAAGGACTATACTACTAATATAGGGACCTAACATGCCCCTCTCCTTAAAAAAAGGGTTGTCCTCAACGCTTGAGTAGCTCCGAGTGCTTCTGTATAAAATTATCATCCTCCCATGTAGAATCTTCAGTGGGTAAGTTCTTCCACTTGATGAGATACTCTGAAATTGATCAATTTCGTAGCTATCGAGTTCTTGTTTCCGTGACTGCTTCAGGTTCTAATATGATTTTTCCTTCTTCATCAAGTTTTGGAAATATTGTTTGAACTGGAATATTTTCACCTATAACCTTTTTTAAGCATGAAACATGGAAAACTAGATGCACTCGTGAAGAAGCAGGAAGCTCCAATTTGTATGCCATAGTACCAATACTTTGCAACACCTTGTAAGCACCATAGTACTTTGGCGATAATTTAGTATCCTTCTTAGCTTGCTTGAGGGACATTTTTTTGTATGGTTGTAGCCGTAAAAATACCCAGTCTTCTACATCAAAACTTCTCTCGGTGCGATGTTGATCTGCCTGTTGTTTCATTCGATTTTGTGCCAAATTCAGGTTATCCTTTAAGAGTTGGAGAACTTCTTGTTGATGCTTGATGTGATATTCCACTGCTTGAACCGTCAAATTTTCTCTTAAAGATGATGTGATTGATGGTGGATGATATCCATAAAGTGCCATAAATGGGGTCATTTTTGCTGCAATATGGAAGGAAGTGTTATACCACCATTTAGCGAGAGGTAACCACTTGACCCATTGTGTTTGTTTATCAGATACAAAACAATTAAGATATCCTTCCAAACATTTATTTACTATCTCAGTTTGACCATCGGATTGAGGATGATAAGATGAACTATGAGCTAATTGAGTACCCAAACAAGAAAATAACTCTGTCCAAAAATTTCCAATAAAAATGGGATCTCTATCGCTCACAATAACCCTTGGGTTTCCATGTAGCTTTTGAATTGTGTCCATAAATGTAGTAGCAATTGTACTTGCTTTAAATGGATGAGAAAATGCACAAAAGTGTGCATACTTGGTAAGTCTATCAACTACCACCATGATGACACCCTTTCATTCAGACTTAGGTAAACCTATGATAAAATCCATTGAAATCTCCTCCCAAAATTGACTTGGAATGGATAAAGGTTGTAGAAGACCCGGGTCTTAATTTTCTCAAATTTATTCTGCTGGAAAACCAAACATTCCGCCATAAAATTTTGAATATCAAACTTAAGGACATCCCAAAAAAAAGCTTTGTTCACCCTGTGGTAAGTTTTTAAAAATCCTGAGTGTCCTCCTAAAGGAGAAGTGTGCAATTCCAAAAGAATCTTTTGTTTTAGTTGGAAATTCTTACAAAGATATAAGTGATCTTTGTACCATAAGGAATCATTTTTCCAAATAAATGTATCAGATGTACTAGGATCTTGCTGCAAATTTTGAATGAGTGTCCACACTTCTTCTTCCTTCTTCCATTCATCTCTTGCTTCATTTATCCAATCTAGTTGGATAATAGAAATGGCACAAAGCAATGCTTCCACCTCTTCATTCTTTCTTGAGAGTGCATCTGCAACAACATTTAGCTTCCCTTTTGTTATATTATTTCAAATTCATAACCCAACATCTTTGTGACCCATTTTTGTTGCTCTTCTGAAGATAGTCTTTGTTCCAAAAAGTGTTTAAGACCATCATGATCAATTTTTACCTTGAACTGTCTTCCCATTAGGTAAGTTCGCCATTTCTTTAGTGCATGCAGTATTGCTAAAATTTCCTTCTCATAAATAGGTTTTTTTAAATATTTTCCTTTGTTTGGATGACTTTCAAAAGAAATGGGTCTTCCTTCTTGCATTAAAACAGTACCAATTCCATTTCTTGAGGCATCACATTCCACAAAAAAGGTTTTTGTGAAGTCTGGCATAGCTAAGACTGGTGCTAGGCATATTGCCTCTTTAAGATGTTCAAAGGACTTAGCTGCTTCAGGATTCCATGAAAATGCATCTTTCTTCAATAATGTTGTTATAGGTACTACTATTCTCCCATAATTCCTAACAAAATTGCAATAATACCATGTTAACCTGATAAATCCTCGCAACTGCTTTATGGTTGTGGAGACTTTCCATTCCTTAATGGCTTTAATTTTGTGAGGGTCTACCTTAACACCCTCGTGAGATACAATATGACCCAGATATTCTACCTCTTGTACTCCAAAGAAACATTTGGATGTTTTTGCATATAATTGTTTCTCCTGCAATAGTTTGAGCACCCTGTCAACATGTTGAACATGATCCTTCCAAGACCTGTTGTAGATTAGTATATCATCAAAAAATACTAGCACAAATTTTCTAAGGAAGGTTTGAAAATGGAATTCATCAACCCTTGAAATGTAGAAGGTGCATTGGTAAGGCCAAAAGGCATGACCAAAAATTCATAATGACCCTCATGAGTTCGAAATGCTGTTTTTGGAATATCTTCAGTCTTCATTCTAATTTGATGAAATCCTGAACGAAGATCCAACTTGGTAAAATAAATTGCTCCATGTAATTCATCCAATAATTCATCAATCACAGGAATGGGAAATTTATCTTTAATGGTGAGCTTATTGAGCTCCCTATAATTTGGACACATGCACCATGATCCATCCTTCTTGTGTACCAATACTACAGGAGCAAAGAAAGAACTTTGACTAGGTTGAATTATACCCGCCTCTAACATTTCTGCAATCATACATTCAATTTCTCTCTTTTGGACATAAGGATATCTAGAAGGCCTGATGTTTGGAGGAACACTTCATAGAATCAAATAAATAGCATGATCATGATCACAAATAGGTGGGAGTCCTTTGGGAGTTTCAAACACCTTGGAATGATTGTCCAAGACTTTTTGGAGATTTGCAGAAATAGATGATTTTGATGTTGGAACTTCTAGTGAGCATAATTATGCAATTATGCCTCATTGTTATTTCTTTAGAAGCTTTGTCATGACATTAGAGCTTAGTATCTTTCCTGGCTTCCCTAAAATACCCCGTAATTCGACTTCCTTTCCTTTTGAAAAAAAAAATTCAAGAAAAATTCTTGAAAATTAAAAGCTATCGTCCCCAAAGATTGTAACAATTATACTCCTAGTATAACATCAGCACCTCCCATAGGAATGGAAAGCATTGGACTATTCAATACATATTTCCCCATGGTTAGCTTAATATTAAGGCATTTTCCAGAGCAATTTATAGTTCCTCCATTTGCAACCATCACTTGACATTATGGTGTTGGGTATAGGAAACAATTCAATTCATTGGCTACCTTAAAATGATAAAATTATGGGTGCTACCTGAATCAATCAATACTATTACCTTTTTCTTCTTGATATGTCCTTCTATCTTAAGAGTTTGAGGAGTGGTAATTCCTGCCAATGCATTACACGATATGGTCGGACTCATTTCTTCTATTCTAGGGTTGGTTCCTGGTGTATATCCTCTTATTTTGAAGATTCTTGTTAATTTTCTTCTTCCTCTTCATAATCTATGTAAAATAATTTCTTCTCAGCACACTTATGACCTTTATTGTATTTTCTATTACAACTGTAGCAAAACCCTTTTGCTCTTTTTTCTTCCAATTTTTCTGGTGTCAACCTTGTAGGTTGTGGAAATATAGGAGTAGAAACACTTCCATATTTATAGAAGTGAGTGATAGGCTTCCTTGTCGCCATAATTTTACAGCCAATTTTTCTTGCCAACCTGAATTCCTTCTCCAGTGAATCAGGTTCCAAAATGCTAACTTCATGTTGGATGTTATCCTTTAAAGTACCTATGAAGAGATCAATCCTTTTTTCCTCTGGAATAACAGTTACCCTTATATTCAATTTTCAGAAGTCCTCAATGTGCTCCCCCACTGAACACTTTTGTTTGAGATTTATCAATTGGCTAAATAAGGTGTTGCTCTTTGTAGCCTCATAATGTGCTATCATTTCCTCCATAAAAATTGACCAAGTGAAAAAAAAATTATGGGAGCAAAGCCATCGATACTATACAAATGTATTTTGTTCTAAATGTAAAGTTGCAATGCGTACCTTTTGTGTGTTTTTCACATTATTGAGATCAAAATATTGCTCCATCTGTAATATCCATGTTACAGGATCCTTTCCATCAAACTTCCTCATATCCATTTTTGGAATATGGTGGTTCCTCCCTCCAACACTAGAGCTTATGAAATCACAATTAACATTTATTTTGTTCTCATCATGAGTTTCATCTACTATATTTTCACCATTAGGAAACATTTATTGTATCAACTTTGTCAAACCTTCCATGTCTGCTTTTAGATCATTCTTCATGTTTTCCATCTTAGCTTCCATGTCATCCATCTTAGATTCCATGCCAGCTTCCATGCCATCCATCTTAGCTTCCATGCCATTCTCTAAACCATCCATCTTAGTTCCATGCCTTTCTTCAAACCATCCATCTTATTTTCCACACCTTTCTTCAAAACTTCTATATCATTTTTTGTTGCTCTTTGCGAGAGCGAAATTTGTTGCACTTGCTCTTGTAATTTTCATATGTCTTGTTGTCATTATTCATCTTCATGAGTCATATTAGAGCCTTCTAAAGGCTTAATGGGTGTTGAATTATTTTTATGGGCCATTTGAGAATCCAATACTGATATCTATTCTAAAATATTCCCTTGGAATCAATTCAACTTGATTCTTCAAACAAGACTTATGCAATTCGGAAGAAAAACAAAATACACACCTTTTACTTGCTTTTGAGGAGCTCGATATTGAAATTGACTTATCTCTATACTTGCATATCCTAAATATATGAAATTCAGCCCTGTAGTAGTCCTCTGAAGCATCTTTAAAATTCCATAGGTCTGACTTGATTTGGATTCTTTAAGACAAAGTTGTGTCCAATCTCCCACAATGACCTAATTATGGACCGGTTCAGTAGAGAAAACTTCTACGACTTCCACATGTCACTGTTTTCTCCTTTGGCTCTAAAATTTATAGACAGGAAACTAAAGTCTGTGTACTTCCAGTCACTTTTTACAAAATTCCAATCTGCTACTCAAAGAGAGAGTTATGAATATTTTCTCACGATCACCTCTTTGATATGAAATTTGGGAGGCTGAAAAAGACCTAACTTCTACAGATCATATCTCCAAAAATATTGTGAACCAAGCTCTAAAATTTGGCGACAATTTTCCTCGGGATTTTTGCTTCACTCTGTAAAAATTTCAGCTTCGGAACCTTTGTAGAAAAAAATTTATAGCAAAAATTTTGTGATGACCTTTTTAAGTGAAAATCAAGAGCCTGCAAAAAGCCCTAACTTGAACAGATCATATCTCCGAAATATTACGAACCAAGCTCTAAAATTTTTCGACGATGTTCCTCAGGATTTCAGTTTCGCACTCTAAAAATTTTAGCTTCTGAACCTTGATATAAAATAATTTATAGCGAAAATTCCACGATGACATGTTTGGAGCAGTGAAACCCTAGAATCCAAAGCTCTGATACCAAATGTTGTGAAACCAGCTCCAAAAATAGAAGAAAAGAGATATCAACGCCTTAGAAATAAGCCACTTCGAGGGGGAAACCTCCAATACATTACATGAATGAAAAATTCTTGGATGATACAAATTACAAAACCTCCTTTCTATATATAAGAGTCTATGGGGCCGCAATGTAATCCTAGCTAACCAAACAATAATATTTTAAGGGCACAATAATAACAATATGGGGGTTACAGGGTAAAATAATAACAATAAGGGGGTTACAATAACAATAATAAGGGACTATACTGGTAATATAGGGACCTAACAAGAGTGGTCCCCATGCTCACACTAGCCTTTGTCTTCATCTTCTACAGATCATGTTGGTGACAAACCATCAATTACAGATAGTAAGGTCCATGGGAAAAAGGGTAAATTTAAGTTTCCTATAATTTATGTGACGGGAATCATCCAACTCACCTTCGTCCATATATGTATGAAGCCTCAAAAATTTTGGAAAACCTTACAGCTTCTCAGCCATGACTTCCAGTTGGTTACCGAAATATTTCTCCCAATCCTCCACTAGTTGATGAAGTGATTGATCAAAATATGAATTCAATCAATCCCACTCTCTCTGAATGTGAATCCCATGAGTCTATTCTTGACCAAACATTTATTGATAAAATGGTTGACTTGACTCCACCTTTATTTGATTGTACCTTTCCCGTAGAGAGTGAAGTTCATACCGCTCGTGTTCTTCTCGTTTCTTCAGATTCTAATGAATTTGGGGGAAATCCTCTTGTTCCCATAGTACAGGGGGGTGATCCTATCATACCCATAACACAAGGGGGAAATTCTCACATTCCCCTAACACCCCCTCCAACTAGTATGGTCACTTATTTTTATTGGAGTCAACTGAAAGGATATTGTCTTCCTTCTTACATGCCCTTAAAGATCATAGTGTCTGTTTATAATATACTCGTATCTGGCACAATCATAGATGAAGGGACATCTATTAGTAATCTATCCTCAACTTCTTGGCAAGCTTTAGGTTCTCTTTATCTTGTGCCCATTACATAGAATTTTTTTCCTTTTAACATAAGAATCATTCAACCATTAGGGATCCTTACTAAGTTTCCTACTACTTTGGGAGGAAAGATAGTCCATATTGATGTGATGGTTGTCCAAGGCCCTTCAGAATTTAATTAACTCCATGGGCATGACTCTGTTTATGTCATGGGAGCTCTTGTCTCTTCACTCTTTCGTATGATGTGTTTCCCTCATGAAGAAAGAATCGTGACCATTGATCAAAATTTATTCATTGGTCCTAATTTGACTCCTAATTAGTCAACATCCCTAAATGGTCCTTACATGCAAGTGGTATCATTACCGCCAAAGTTTAATTATGTGGCCACCTGTTCCATGTCTACATCTACTTATGATCTAATCAGTGATATTGTGCATAATCTACTAGGGGAATTGGAGCATGATCTTTCCATTAGATCCCTTGATATGTATCCCTTCTAGATCATTGTTATCCCATATGATTAGAACCTCTTAGAAGCCATGGCCTCTTATGGGCCATGATCAAGGTGTTGGAGCACAGTTCCTTATCTTGTGTCAAGCTCCTTAAAAAATGAAACAAGGTGTTGGAGCACAATTCCTTATCTTGTGTCAATCTCCTTAAAAAATGAAACAAGGTACCTCAAGCAGGATTCATTTTCTTGTGTGAAGCTCCTTAAAAAATGAAACAAGGTACCTGGATTAGAGTTCCTTTTCTTGTGTCAAGCTCCTTAAAAAATTATGCAAGGTGTTGGAGCAGAGTTCCTTTTCTTATGTCAAGCTCCTTAAAAAATGAAACAAGGTGTCCATAGAATAGTTCTTTTTTTGTTTCAAGCTCGTTAAAAAATGATAAGTATCCCCTTCCAAATCAAGTCTTTGATTACATCTTGTAAATTCCCAGTTGATTCTTTCACTTGATCTCATAAATGAATCTTCATTCCATCCACCTGTTAGTACCTAGTAGTCTACTTAGGTGAATGAAATGAAGTTTGTGGGGCATGTGCATCGAATTAAGTCATTATGTTGGGGTCATGCAAACTTATTTCGAGAATGGTTTTTCTCCATTTCAAGCTTGTGTAAAAATGAAACCACTCTCAAGCATAATTTTTCTCATTTTTCAAGCTTGTGAAAAATTGAAACCAATTTCAAGCATAGCTTCCCATGTTTCAATATTTTATAAAAATGAAACTATTCCCACTTTACCTCTCATTATTCCCATTTTTATCTGCCAATTTCTCCGATATGAGCCTTGGTTTTTTCATTCCATCATCACCATATGTTTGGTCGATCGTACACTTTCACTTTTTTTTTTACCCTTGCCTTGGGAACCATTGCGATGAATGGTCTTACTAGCCAACCCTTTGACCTTTCCATGTTTTGAGCATTTCTATCATGACCGGAACTAGTTGCTACCCTTTTATACTACTTGTTCCTCTAGGATGAGTCCTCTTTCAGCTATTTTCAGGCTCCTAAAATATGAAAATATTTTCGAGCACTTGTCTTTTCGAACTTAGAAAAGTAAATCAAAAGACGTCTACTCAGTATAATTTTAACCATTTTCTGGAATGAGATAGACTAGCTACGAAAAATGAATAACTTATTCGAACATGGCTAAGAGGTTTTCTTGAGTATTTTTTTTGTCATTTCAAACTTGAGAGACTATATACGAAAAGGAACATTTGGATTTTATTTTTCACCTATTTTTCAAACTATCTAAATATGAAAAATATGTCGAGTTTTACCTTTAATGAACTCGTTAAAACATCAAACAATGATGGACTTGTCGAACATGACAAGGCCGAACCACTCCTCAAAGGGATTCATCTGAAGGATGAAATTATGGATCAAGCATATGTTATCCTCCTCAAGCTTGTTAAAATATAAAGAGGTATTGACCAGTATGGTTGGATAAATTGGGAAAATAGGGGATTCCATTTTTCTAATTGTAGCGAGTAGCTCTTGTACACGACAATTTTCCACTTCATCTTCGTGGCTATTAGGTTGGGTAGTCTTCTTGTCTCTTCGTTATCATACCATTTTTAAAGCCTCCATTTTGGTTTTGGGTCAATGCTTCCAACTCCATTCAATTATGTCAGTGTGTTTAAGAGAATTCATTCAGTTTATCTCTGCTACAATATCCTTAAGCCTTCATTTCATGTCTTCCTTTCCTGATCTAGTTTCATGTCAGCATCATTCTGATCATTGTGTCTCAATCATGATACCCATTTCATTTTGTTGATGGGGGATAAATCAAGGTCCTCCAGCGACTGGTCACTTCCTGTCAATATCAACACATTATCCAAGAAGTTGACTTAGAAACACACCTTTTGTACCTTAGTGCCTGCATAAATCAATGGAAAGTTTCCCCTCTCTCTGTTATCGCTCAGTAATTTCTCAAGGGTAGAGAAAGAAATCACGAAGGTAACCACAAACCTACTTTGGAGTTTAGGATCTATCCCTCCTAAACTCAGAGAGGGCTCTCTCTTAATGATTTAAATTTTTTGTTTTAATTGATTTTAAGCTAGTTATGCATGATTGATTTGGTTTGATTTTGATTTGTGGTGAAATTAGTAATTTAGATGGATAGTTATCTTTTCTAATTTTCCATTGGGCTATGGAGTCAATATATCATGAAAATGGGACAGAATCAAGTCATAAAAGAAGTGTTACAGGGCAGGGTAGCTGAGCAAAATCATATCTTCAAGGTTGAATGGTGAAGCGGTTTTCAATCGGGATCAAGAAGCAGTTGAGGATTCCTTAAACCAGATGATGAAGGAAAGTGAAAGAGTTCAATCGGGATTAGAGAGAAATTAAGGATTCTCAAAGCCAGATATCAGAAGAAAACATTAAAATGAATAACAGTTCAGAACAGAGTGTACTTAAAAAAATTCTGCAATAATATTCCTATTATAACATTTATATTTGGAAAACATGCAATTTTATGGAATACTTAAGAAAATAACATGAACAATTGAAATATACTTCACTGAAGTAGCTCAACACATGAATCCTCTAATGAAATGCCTCTATTACTTGTCATGTCTGTCAACTTTAAAAAGGTACAATAAACCCTCAGGTAGTAGATGAATTCAACTATAGAAATGTTCATGAATCCACACTCAATACTTCGAATTGATGAAGTATTTATACAACTTATTACAAAATATCCTATCAACTGATTAGGATTTATTCTAGGAAATAAAATATTTAGATGCAAAAAGGCAGTGGCACATTTCTAACTAACTGAAATATGGCACAAATTCTCTGATTGTTGTTATTAGTTTGTTTCTCTTTCACGTTGTCTTCCTTTTCATGTCTTCTTCTCTTTCACTTTTTACAGTAAATTATACTGATCCTCTCGTGTTTCTGTATTTTTAGTAAAAGTGGAATTTACTAAAAAGGAATATGCAAAATACAAAATGTTTCCTAGAGAGTAATTTGTATGAATTTTGTTGGTGTTGGTGTAGATGTTTTTATCTTTGATAAAAATTATTGTTTCTTTGTAAATTGTCTATTCCTACTCTGTTTTTTGTTTCAACTTTGTTTTGTTTCTTTAATTAAACTTGAATTTGTTGTAGAATGTATCTTCTTCTGAGTCAAAACCTTTATATTCATATCTCGAGAGTCTAGAGTAAATAGGTTTTGGAACTTGTATCAAAATTGTTTATCCATTCTAATGGTCCGCTAATTACTTGCAAAATAAAACAATTGTTAATAAAACATAGGTCTACAGGAAGGCAATGGCTTCATTGAACTGGGAGGTCTTTGGAAAGGGTCCGGACTGTGGAGGTTTCAATTCTGCTTGAAAATGGCTTTACATTTTCGAAATTCAAAGAGAGATAGGGGAATTACGGTAAAGCAGGGTTTTGAAACTTAAATTGTTTATCGCATTGGTGTGGGGATTTATCATTTTTCAACTATTAGTGGTTTCATCTCATGGGTCGACTAGTTTATCATACGTAGGGTGGACAAGCTATTTTTCGCACAGTGGAAGGGGTTCCTGGTTTTATGAATGGTCTATCGCATGCTGAAAGGTAGTTTGGTAGTTTAGGACTGGGGGGTGCGATAGATTGTGGAACTGCAGTGTGGCAGGGGAGAGGGGGTGTGAAACCACCCGTTTCGCACCCCCCCCCCAGTGGTTTTAAACATCGGATTGTCAGGGATTGCGAAAGGGTGTGGAGGTCATCAGATTTTCTAGTGGTAATTAGATAGTGGTAGGCTTTGTGATTTTTAAATGTGGTGGGGTCAAGAAAGGTTTAAATGAAAGCAAAGGGTTAAATGAAATTGAGATCCGTGGATTATATGAAAAGGGGTAGATAATATAAATTGGGTCAGGATTTAATATATGTGGGAGGGTTAATATGATACTGGGGTTAGTAAATATAAAAAGTGGGAAGTTAAATGAAATAAGGGGAGTTGGGAAAATATATGAAGTGGGAGGTTTGATAAGGTCGGGAAAATAGATAGGTGGATGGGTAAGATGTAATGGGAGTTAATGAAATATTTTAAGCGAGGGGGGTTGAATAAAAGGACAACGGGACCTGATTAATATTTTATGCCTTTAGACTTTAGATAAGTGGGTTTTAGCTTTTTTATTGGGAAAAAGTGGAGTTAGTAAAGGGGAAGTGATTTTTCAAAGGGAAATGGGTTTTTAGTTAGGGAAAGGGGTTTTAGTAAGGGAGATGGTTAAAATAAGTGGAAAGGGATATTATCAAAAGGGAAAAGGTTTCTTAGTTAGGGAAAGGGTTTCCAAGAGTGAAAAGAGTGATTTTAGCAATGGGAAGGTGTTAGAAGGACATTAGTAACAAGGGATCAACCAAACAATGCTTTCCATAACTGATGAAAGTGTTCTACCTACCCTTTAATTATCCTAGCATTTTTATTTCCTTTATTGGGTGCATTTGAACTTGCTCACCATTTTATTTTCTTTTGATAAGAAAACTAAATTACTTCTAACCTTATATCTTCCAATAGCTCAAATTAAACTGAAGAGCTCATTTTTATTCTCTACCTAACTACTGATCTTCCAAGACTAAATGGTTTGGCCAGATCTTTATTCACTAACTGTCATTACATGAAATTTAAAAGCTTAAATGAATCAAAATTAAATTGTTTGATCATCATGAGTTGTGGCATTTTTGATAAGCTACACACAATTTTATTTGCATAAAGTAAACTAAGAGTAGTGGCATTTGAATGTGCAATACTTCCGGGATCTATTTTTATTTCTTTTTGTGGGGTTCATATTTTATATTCTTTTTTTATCTTATTTCTTTTAGTCCTTTGATTTTTCTTTTAGGACATACCCTCTTTTCATTTTTTAATATGGGAAAACATTTGCAGAAAGCAAAGGTATGTACAATATTACAATATTAAAATAGCCAATTAAAAATTATGATCCCTATTTTTATAGGACCCTAACAGCGGCTTCTCTTGGGGTTGGCATCTCCTTGTGAGATGTCAAGAACACCATTGACTAGTGGCATGATCCCATTAGGACAATCCAAAGCCTGCACATGCTTTTTTATATAATCTATGTGACTGAAAAATATCAAACTAAAATCGTAACTTTTTCTATAAACTGAAATCTAACACATGTTGAACTGAAATCTGATTTGAAATATCTTGCTGCTGAAAACAAAATCCAATGAAACTGAAATTATACCTACTGACTCTAATCAGTTGTACAACTGTTGATTAGGTAAAATGAAACAGCCAATGCAACCCTTCAAGCATTATATACATTGATGGATTTTTCTACATTTGTGTGTTTGTGATCAAAAATGAAGTTCTACAACCTAATAGAAACTTGTCAATAAATATAAATTTGATAAGGAAATATTTAATTTCCTTTGTTGACTCCACAAACTGTACAAAAGGATCTTCCAAGGCATATGCATTAGTGTTCAATTGATCCAAGCAGCTGTACATATGTTCTGGATGGCCTCCATGCCATGAAACTAAACTGTTATTTTCCTGCAAAATTAACCTATGATTTTCCTGAGATAATTGTTGATTTTCAGATAAGCTTTGTGATGATATTTCTACTGATGGAAATGTCTATCTGACGAGACTTTTATCATCTTGATTCTAAATCTCATAGTTAGTAAATGGAGAAATATTTTGATTGCATTCATCATCCAACACATCAGCTATTGGATCATGAAAAACTTGGAAGGATTGTTGCAACCTATTACATATGGGTTTCAATGGGACTTCATAGATTTCTACAAGCTGCTCATTCTTTACTTTAGAGATATTATAAAAAATTTCCTTTAAAAACTGAAATGCTTCAAAACATAATGGTATAGAAATTTCCTATGTCATTTTATCAGGTATTTCAATGGAATTTGATAACTGTAATTTTGAAACTGAAGAATCTTGATCAAGAGTTTCACTATCTTCTTTATTGTTAATAACAATACCTAAAGACTACTAATTTTTTATTGCATTAAAGTTGTCTCTGATGAACTAAAATGAAGCAAAACAAAGAGGCAAATATCCTTCACTTATTTCCAAATTTTTTGTACTTTCTTCTTCACTCCCGTAGTTGATATGTATTGGCTGATCATTGTTTTCAAGCTGCTGAAACTGAATATCCTCATCCCACAAACTAGCTACTAATTGCTTTGTAAATTTAGCTTGAATTTGGAGAACATAATTATCATCATACTGATCATGCTTGGGAAAATCATTAAAAGAAGGAATGTCATCAAACATACACATTGGATCAGCATATTTCTCCTCCACATATTGATCTATAAATCCATTTTCTGATCTATGGTAGTTAGGATTAGCAGGAACTGTTTATGGCCAGCAACATCTTATTTTTCTGCAATAAGGGGGTCATGGTGATCTTGAATGAAAAATCCATATTTCATGGTGATTTTTTGTATCATTTCCTTTATTTTACTTACAAAAATGTTGAATTTTACCTCTGAATATGTCAAGTGCTCTACAATTTTGTTCTTCTTTTCTTCTGCTTTCAACTTTTCTCTTCTAATTAGCAGGGATAATTTTAAGGATGAAAAAATTCCTTAAAGCTTAGAAAACTTGGCGAATCTTACTAGTCCCCAAATTGCAAATTATAAAATTTCTGTTGATATATTTGTAAAAACATGAAAATTTATAATAGTGTTATATATAGGATTTATACGCTTTTGGCGATTCTTAAGGAAAAATCATTTTATACTATAAAATTTGGGCGAATCATTTTTAGAAAAAAATGGAAATTGGAAAATCTTTTTTTTTGGAAAAACAATCGAAAATTAGCCCACTTGCGAATATTAGCCCCTAAAATTTTCCATGCTAATTAGCAGATTAACTTCTACATCTACTGCAATGTTTAGCATTTGTTCAAGTGTTGTTGAGTTTCTTTCTCTTGGCTGAAATTCTATTTCCGGATCAAAGGCCTTTAGATAATGCAAGAGAGCTAAGCCGGGAGGAGGTCTTATATTTGCTGGTATTGAATAATAAACTTGATTAAATCTGGCAGAAAATCATTGTATTGTTTTGTTTGGATGTCTTCTCAACTGATTATATTCTTTTATGATCATAAAAAGGTTGACTTTGATTATCCATCTATCAAGGAAAATTTGACAAACTGTTGGAAATTTGAGATGCTTACAATAGGCAGGTTCTTGAACCAACTCTTCACTTTACTTTGCAAAGAAAGAGAAAAAATCCTGATACTAACATCGTCTTCATCAATCTCAAATAGGTCCAGATAATTCTCAAAACCTTGAATATGTTTTTTGGCAGTGATATTACCATTTTATCCATCAAACATGGGGAGATATTTGTAATAGTTATCAGGGAAATCATGGAGTATAGGAGGTAAGATGAGTGGCTTATATCTATCTGGAACTTTACAAGGTATAGGAATATGTATAGGAATTGTAAGATTAGTCTTGATTACTTGAGGCTTATCAATCGGAAGATGATCATCATAAGTTTCAGAAGAAAGCTGCTCAAAGGGATAAGGAGAATTTACATTTACAATCTCCAAAGGAAAGTAATTAAAAACTAGTCTAAGATATTTTCTTAAATACAATATACATTGAAAACCCTTCTTGACGAGAAAGAACATGATGTCTTGGATTATAATCCAAGCTATAAACCCGATCTTCCCATTTTTTTCTCAAGTTCATTCCTCCAGTGGAGTCTTGGATTTGATTTTGAAATTGATTTGGAGTCACCAGGTGTATGATTTTAGCCTTTGTGTGTCTGATCATTTTCCACCATCATAGATCAAATCTGATCCTTGTATAATCTTACTGAAGAAAATGTTCATCCCCAGAAAAGTTGCCAATATGTTATCACTCAGTAATTTCTCAAGGTCGCCAATATGTTATCACTCAGTAATTTCTCAAGGCTAAAGAAAAAAATCACCAAGGTAACCACAAACCTACTTTGGAGTTTAGGATCTAGCCCTCCTAAACTCATAGAGGGCTCTCTCTTAATGATTTAACTTTGTTGTTTTAATTGATTTTAGGCTAGTTATGTAAGATTTATTTGGTTTTATTTTGATTTGTTGGTGGAATTATTGATTTAGATGGATAGTTGTCTTTTCTACTTTTCCATTGGGCTATGGAGTCAATATATCAAGAAAACATGACATAATAAAGTCATAAAATAAGTGTTACAAGGTAGGGTAGCTTAGCAAAATCAGATCTTAAAGGCTGAATGGTGCAGTGGTTTTCAATCGAGATCAAGGAGAAATTAAGGATTCCTTAAACCAGATGATGAATGAAATTGAAAGAGGTCAATCGGGATTAGAGAGAAATTAAGGATTCTCAAAGCCAGATATCAGAAGAAAACATTAAAATGAATAACAATTTAGAACAGAGTGTACTTAAACAAATTTTGCAATAATATTCCTATTATAACATGTACATTTGGAAAACAAGCAAGTGTATGGAATACTTAAGAAAATAAAATGAACAATTGAAATATACTTCACTGAAGTAGCTCAACGAATCCTGTAATGAAATGCCTTTATTACTTGACCTGTCTGTCAACTTGAAAAGGGTACAATAAACCCTCAGGTAGTAGATGAATTCAACTATAGAAATGCTCAAGAATCCACACTCAATACTTCAAATTGATGAAGTATTTATACAACTTATTACAAAATATCCTATCAACCTATTATGATTTATTCTAGGAAATAAAATATCTAGATGCAAAAGGGTAGTGACACCTTTCTAAATAACTGAAATCTGGCACTGATTCTCTGATTATTGTTATTATTTTGTTTATGTTTCATGTTGTCTTCCTTTTCATCTCTTATGCTCTTTCACTTGTTACAGTAAATTATACTAATCCTCTCATGTTTCTGTATTTTTAGTAAAAGTGGATTTAACTAAAAATACATATGTAAAATACAAAATGTTTCCTAGAGAGTAATTTGTATGAATTTTGTTGGTGCCGATGTAGATGTTTTTATCTTTGATAACAATTATTGTCTCTTTGTACATTGTCTCTTCATGCTCGGTTTCTGGTTTTAACTTTGTTTTGTTTCTGTACTTACACTTGAATTTGTTGTCAGATGTATCTTCTGTTGAGTCAAAACCTTTAAAGTCATATCTCGAGAGGCTCGAGTAAACAGGTTTTAGAACTAGTAACAAAACTATTTATCCAATCTCATGGTCTACTAATTACCTGCAAAATAAAATAATTGTTAATAAAACATAGGTCTGCAGGGAGGCGAGAAATGGCTTCATTGAACTCGGAGGTCTTTGGAAAGAGTCTGGACTGTGGAGGTTTCAATTCTGCTTGAAAATGGCTTTACATTTTCTCAATTCAAATTCACAATTCAAAGAGAGATAGGGGAATTACGGTAAAGAAGGATTTTGAAACTTAAATGGTTTATCGCATTGGCGCAGGGATTTATCTCATTTCAAATATCAGTGGTTTCATCTCATGGGTCGGGTGGTTTATCGCATGCAGGGTGGATAAGCGGTTTGTCGCACAGTGGAAGGGGTTCCTAGTTTTATGAATGGTCTATCACATGCGGAAAGGTGATTTTGTAGTTTAGGACTTGTGGGTGCAATAGATTGTGGGACTGTCGCGTGGCAGTGGAGAGGGTGTGTGAAACCACCCATTTCGCACCCCCCCCATGGTTTTAAACATTGGATTGTCAGGGATTGTGAAAGAGTGTGGAGGTCGTCAGATTTTCTAGTGGTAATCAGACGGTGGATAGGCTTTGTGATTTTTAAATGTGGTGGGGTCAAGAAAGGTTTAAACAGAGGTTTAAACGAAAGAAAAGGGTTAAAGGAAAGTTGGACCCAGGGATTATATGTGAAGGGGTAGATAATATAAAGTGGCTCGGGATTTAATATATGCAGGAGGGTTAATATGATACTGGGGATAGTAAATATACAAAGTGGGAAGTTAAATGAAATAAGGGGAGTTGGAAAAATATATAAAGTGGGAGGTTGGATAAGGTCGGGAAAATAGATAGGCGGATGGGTAAGATGTAATGGGAGTTAATGAAATATTTTAAGTGGGGGGGGGTTGAATAAAAGGACAGTGGGGCATAATTAGTATTTTAAGCCTTTAGACTTTGGATAAGTGGGTTTTAGTTGTTTTATTGGGAAAAAGTGGAGTTAGTAAAGGGGAAGTGATTTTTCAAAGGGAAATGGGTTTTTAGTTAGGGAAAGGGGTTTTAGTAAGGGAGATGGTTAAAATAAAAGGAAAGGGATATTATCAAAAGGGAAAAGGTTTTTTAGTTAGCGAAAGGGTTTCCAAGAGTGGAAAGAGGGATTTTAGCAAGGGGAAGGTGTTATAAGGACATTAGTAACAAGGGAAAAACCAAACAATTCTTTCCATAATTGATGAAAGTATTCTACCTACCCGTTATTTATCCTAGCATTTTTATTTCCTTTATTGGGTGCATTTGAACTTGCTGACCTTTTTATTTTCTTTTGATAAGAAAACTAACTTATTTCTAACCTTATATCTTCCAATGGCTCAAATTAAACTGATGAGCTCATTTTTATTCTCTACCTAACTACTGATCTTCCAAGATTAAACGGTTTGGCCAGATATTTATTCACTAACTATCATTACATGAAATTTAAAAGCATGAATGAATCAAAATTAAATTGTTTAATCATCATGAGTTGTGGCATTTTTTACAAGATGCACACAATTTTATTTGCATAAAGTAAACTAAGAGTAGTGGCATTTGCATGTGTAACACTTTCAGGATCTATTTTTATTTCTTTTTGTGGGGTTTGTTGATCAGCGGTTGTCATTGATGTCAACCCAAGTAGCATAACGGGCTAACCCAATATTGCATGGGAATTGTTGACCTACCAAATTAACATATTCTAGGTCAATAATGCTTTTGATGGTTTCTACTTTTCGAGATGTTTTCGTTGATATATGGCACGCCATGTAATTCTTCATGGTTTGAGAGATATTCATGTTTGAAGTTTGTACCCCCCATTAGTGGGCTAAAACCCCATGGGGTTGGGGCATGGGTCATTGAAAAGTCATAATTAATATTTTTTAAGCTCCTAAAATCCCTCTCATGTTCACTTGTTGAAGCCCCTCTCAACTTATGCATTTATCTAAAATTGTGATCTTCATTTCCTCCTTAGGCAAGGGATTCGGCCATCTGAAACAGGTCATCGTGGAATTTGCGCTCTAAATTTTTTTCTACGAAGGTTTAGAAGCTGAAATTTTTATGAGGTGAATCCAAAATCCTAAGGAAGCTGTTGTAAAAATTTCAGATCAAGTTGCACAATATTTTTGGAGATATGATTTGTGGAAGTCAGGGTTTTTGCAGGCTCCTGAAATTCATTTCAAAGAAGTGACCTTGGTAAATTCATCATAACTCTCTCTCTGAGTATCAAATTAAAATTCTATAAAAATTGATGGATATTGCATAGTCTTTACTTTTCTTTCTATCAATTTCAAAGCCAAATGAAGAAACAGTGACACATGGCATGTCGTACAAGTGCGCTCTACTGAAGCAGTCCATAATTAGGGCATTGTGAGAGATTGGGTATAACTCTCTCTTGAAGAATCAAAATTGGGTCAGACCTATGGCATTGGAAATATGACTCAGAGGACCACTATAGGACCGAAAATCAGATATTGAGGATCTGAAATAACATAGATACACCAGATTCAATATCAAGATCCTAGAAGGCAAGAAAAATCTAGATCATTTGTTGTCAAGGGTTGCAAAGGACCAGAATTTTTATGGCAGCAAAGCAAAGCAAGGTGCAGAAGAGGGTAGCATGACAATATCAGCAACCAAGGTGCATAACAGCAGCAATAAGTTCCTCATATGAAGTCTTCAAGTGGGCAGCACTGCATATAATCATTGTAAAGGTATCATTGTACTTAGTCATTGTAAATACATTATTGTACAAATTGCACTAGTGTATATCTACCAAGGGTTGAAGCGGTAGTGTTGGGAGGTCTAGGATCATCATTAGGTGGTTGTGTCAAAGCTGGGGTTATGGTCTAGTATATCTTCTTCTTCTGCATCATTCTATATCATTATAAAGTGGACCATTTTCCCTGGTACGGGAGTCCATTCTTCTTTTATTCTTCTATAGGGTGTTAGGGTGAGTTGTAGCTCATTAGGTGTTGGGGCATCCATTCAATTAACTACTGAAGAATATCGGACGTTGGAGCATCCATCCAGTGGGAGCTAGAGAAGAATGCTTTTCTAGATTCTAGGAAGTTGGAGCTTTATTTTCAATTGGAGTTGATTATTAAAGAATTAATAGAAAAGCATTAGGTGGTTTTGGTCCCGGAGTGGGTTTCCACCTTAAAAACTGTGTGCATTTGTGTTCCTCTTGTTTTCTGCTATCATTGTACAAACACTGATAATAATTGAAGATTAACTAATGCTCTAATTGAAAGGAATACTGATTCACCCCCCCTCTCAATATTTCCAACAATTGGTTTCAGAGCTTGGTTCCTTCAATAGCAGTTTAACAGCTGGAAGGAGGTCATGGAGCATACCAAGAATGGTGTACCTCTATTCAATGAAAATAATTATGCACTCTGGAAAGGAAGAATGGAGGTCTATCTCTTAGCACAAGGTTACGAAGTATGGGACACTGTTCAAAATGGATTTACATCAACTACGGATGAACAAGGTAAGAAGAATTTGGTAAATGATGCAAAAGCAAAGAATATTATTATCAGTGGACTTACTGAATCTGCTTATCATAAGGTGTTGGGGTGTAAAACCGCCAAAAATGTATGGGACAAGCTTGAGAATATATATGCAGGTGACTCAAATGTCAAAGAAGCAAAGCTTCAAATCTATAGAGCAAAATTTGAGCAACTCAGAACGAAATAAGATTGCAACATTGCTGCATATTTCCAATACGTTGATGAAATAACCAATACTCTAGAAGGATTGGGAGAGCCAGTTGACGAGAAGACTATTATACGGAAGATTCTTAGAACGTTACCAAGGAGATTCAACCCAAAGGCATCGGTCTTAGAATACAGTGAAAATATGGACAAAATCAGCAAAGAGGAATTACATGGAGTTCTCATAGCATATGAAATGAGACTTGATGAAGAAGAGGGTACTTCGCATCTAGAAATTGCGTTCGTTGCATCTAAGAAAACCAATAAAGATAAACAACCTTCAATTGAAAAGACATGCACCTGCAAGTGTGAAGAAAATGGAGATGATGAAGAGGGTATTTCAGATGAAGAATATTCTTACTTCATGAGAAAACTAAAAATTGGTAAGGGACAATTCAAAGGTAAAATTCCATTGATATGTTTCAGCTGTAATGAGGTTGGGCATTTTTCAGCAAAATGTCCAAACAGAAGTAATGGAAACTCAAAAAGAAAGAAAGGCTTTAAGAAATTCAACAAGCAAGGATCCAAAAGGAACTTTCTCTCTAAAGAAGATAGCTCATCATCCGATGAAGACAATGACAGTGAAGAAGAAGCCAATGAGAGAGTAATGTTTATGGCCAAGCACAATAAACCCAAGCACAATAAATAAGAGGTATCAAACAACGAAAAAGAAGGATGGACCATAAAATAATTTTATGAGGAAGCAATCAAGCTTATAAAAGATCTCAAGGCGGAGAAGATCTGTTCCAATACTCTTGAAGAACAAGTTCAAGGTGTCAAAATTGAAGTTGAAGAACAAAAATGCATTGAAGAGTCACTTCAAAAGAAGTTGGAAGAAAGCAACCAAGAAAGGGAAGAATTAGAAGCCGAAGTAGTCTCGCTGCGTGAGGAAGTGAAGAAAGGAAAAACTATCCAAAACTATGCCAACAACTCAAGGGCATTGGAAGAACTCATCAACAATCAACAATCTTACAACGACAAAATTGGCATCGGTTACAAAGAAGAAGAAGTAGGACCTTCTACAACAAAGTACAATGAACCTATGAGATCCGACATGCATGTAGACTTCATTGGACAAGATTCGCAAGAACAGCCTTGGAAGACAATTCCTCGACGAAAATTTCCATCCAGGTACCAACATATTTTTTATGGCTACTGTTATTCATGTGGAAAATTTGGTCATAAAGCTGTAGAATGTCGCACATACCCTAGGAATGAATACAATTCCAGGAGATCTGTCAAATATGAACCTCCCAGAACTCAGCGAAACATCAATATATTTGAACATTTAAGAAATAATATTGAATGTTACAAATGTCGAAACTTTGGACACATAGCCAAAGACTGCAGACTTGAAAATCCTCCAGAAGAATCTTCGAAGCCATAGAATGAACGAACATGGAAGAAGAAGAAGAATGATAATTGTGCTCTCGCTCTCAAGGCTCAAAAGAACAAAGATGTGTGGTATGTTGATAACGGTTGCTCAACGCATATGACTGGAGATAGAAATAAATTTGTATCTCTGAAAGAGAAGAAGGATGGAACCGTGTCCTTTGGAAATGATGGATCTTCAAATGTTATAGGATCAAGTACTGTCACTCTCGAAAGCAAAGATGCTCTAGCCAAGAATGTTCTATTGGTTGAAAACATGAATCACAATCTGCTCAGTGTTGGACAAATGTGTGATCAAGGACACACAATACTATTCAACTCCACGAAATGTGAAATCAGGAAAGGCGTGTATGGTGAAATTGTGGCTACAGCAAGTCGAGCTCTAAACGACATATATGTTCTGGATGAAGCAACTAAAGCATGTCTAATAGCTAAAGAGGATGATACAATAATTGGTAGCAATGATGATCGACCAAGTAAGAAGTTTGCTACAAAGGTGAAAAGTGATTTCGAGATGTCTTTACTTGGTGAGCTAACATACTTCTTAGGGCTTCAAATATCTTAGCAAGAGAAAGGAATATTTATATGTCAAGCCAAGTACATCAAGGAAATTCTCAAGAAATTTAAAATGGAAGATTGCAAACCCATCCTTACTCCAATGGTAACAGGTTGCAAATTGAGCATAGACGACTCATCTAAGGATGTGGATCAGAAGTTGTACAGATCTATGATTGGTAGTCTTCTATATGTAACATCCTCTCGGCCAGATGTTATGCAAGCAGTTGGACAAGTAGCAAGATTCCAAGCAGCACCAAAAGAATCACATATTATTGCCGTCAAAATAATTCTTTGATATCTAAAGGGCACAGAAGAATATGGCTTGTGGTATCCCAAGGGTAAAAATCTCATTATTCAAGCCTTTACAGATGCAGATTGGGCAGGAAGTGTTGATGATCGTAAGAGTACTAGTGGAGCAACATTCTATCTAGGTGGTTGTCTCGTATCATGGTTGAGAAAAAAGCAAACTTCAATCTCGTTATCTACAACGGAAGCAGAATACATTGCAGCAACATCATGTTGTACTCAAGTCCTTTGGATGAAACAAAATTTGCAAGATCTTCAAGTACAATTCAGTGAGCCTATTCCCATATTCTGTGACAACACTAGTGCCATCAACATCTCCAAGAATCCTGTCATGCATTCAAAAACAAAACACATTCTGATCAAATATCATTTTTTTAGAGAACAAGTCGTTGAAAAGAATATCAAACTTGAGTATGTTTGTACAAAAGAAAAAATTGTTGATATCTTCACTAAACCTTTACCTCGTGAAGCACTTGAATATCTTTGTCAAAATCTTGGGATTCTCCCAAGTTCTCATTAGATTACAGGTCTGCAGGACAATTGTGTGTCAGTGGGAGTGGAAGTGTGTACAGGTCCGCAAAATGGTTGTGTTTCAGGGGGAGTTACCCTTTTCCATTGATGTCAAAGGGGGAGAGAATGTTGTAGGAAGAGGTGTCATGATCGCACAGGGAGTACTTGTGTTTCCATCAATGCCAAAGGGGGATATTATTGATCAGCGATTGTCATTGATGTCAACCCAAGCAGCACCAGGGGCTAACCCAATATTGCATAGGAAATTTGACCTACCAAATTAATATATTTTGGGTCAATAATAATTTTGATGGTTTCTACTTATCGAAATGTTCCCGTTGATATATGGCACGCCATGTAATTCTTCACGGTTTGAGAGATATTCATGTTTGAAGTTTGTACCCCCAGTTAGTGGGCTAAAACCCCATGGGGTTGGGGCATGGGTCATTGAAAAGTCATAATTAATGTTTTTAAAGCTCCTAAAATCCCTCTCATGTTCACTTGTTGAAGCCCCTCTCAACTTATGCGTTTATATAAATTGTGATCTTCATTTCCTCCTTAGGCAAGGGATTTGGCCATCTGAAACAAGTTATCGTGGAATTTGCGCTCTAAATTTTTTTCTACGAAGGTTAAGAAGATAAAAATTTTATGAGGCAAAGCCGAAATCCTGAGGAAGCTTTTATAAAAATTTCAGATCAAGGTGCACAACATTTTTGGAGATATGATCTATGGAAGTCAGAATTTTTGCAGGCTCCTGAGATTCATTTCAAAGAAGTGACCTTGGTAAATTAGTCATAACTCTCTCTCTGAGTATCGGATTGAAATTATATAAAAATTGGTGGATATTTCATAGTCTTTAATTTTCTCTCTATCAATTTTAGAGCCAAATAAAGAAACAATGACACGTGGCACGTTGTACAAGTGCGCTCTACTGAAACAATCCATAATTAGGGCATTGTGAGAGATTGGGTATAACTCTCTCTTGAAGAATCCAAATTGGGTCAGACCTGTGGCATTGGAAAGATGACTCAGAGGAATACTATAGGACCAAAAATCATATATTATGGATCTGAAATAATAGAAATACACCAGATTCAACATCAAGCTCCTAGAAGGCAAGAAAAAGCTAGATCATGTGTTGTCAAGGGTTGCAAAGGACCATAATTTTTACGGAAGAAAAGCAAAGCAAGGTGCAGCAGAGGGTAGCATGACAAGAGCAGTAACCAAGGTGCATAACAGCAGTAAGAATTTCATCATATGAAGTCTTCAAGTGGGCAGCACTGCATACAATCATTATAAAGGTATCATTGTACTTAGTCATTGTAAATACATTATTGTACAAATTGTACTAATGTCTATCTGCCAAGGGTTGAAGAGGAAGTGTTGGGAGGTCTAGGATCATCATTAGGTGGTTGTGTCAAAGTTGGGGTTATGTTCTAGTATATCTTCTTCTTCTGCATCATTCTATATCATTGTGAAGTGGACCATTTTACCTGGTATGGGAGTCCATTCTTCTTTTATTATTCTATAGGGTTGTAGGGTGGTGCTAGGGTGAGTTGTAGCTCATTGGGTGTTGGGGCATCTATTCAGTTGACTACTGAAGAATCTTGGGTGTTGGAGCATCCATCCAGTGGGAGCTAGAGAAGAATTATTTTCTATATTCTAGGGATTTAGAGCTTAATTTTCAATTGAAGTTGAATATTAAAGAATTATTAGAAAAGCATTAGGTGGTTTTTGTCCCGGAGTGGGTTTCCACCTTAAAAAATGTGTGCATTTGTGTTCCTTTTGTTTTTTGCTATCATTGTACAAACACTGATAACTAATGCTCTAATTGAAAGGAATATTGATTCAACCCCCCCCTCAATATTTCCAACAGGGTTCATATTTTATATTCTTTTTTTATCTTCTTTCTTTTAGTCCTTTGATTTTTCTTTTAGGACATACCCTCTTTTCATTTTTTAATATGGGAAAACATTTGCAGAAATCAAAGGTATATACAATATTACAAGATTAAAAATAGCCAATTTAAAATTATGATCCCTATTTTTATAGGACCCTAACACTCTCGACGATAGGTTTACATCAATGGCCTTCGACCGAAAGATTATGTGTTGTGTTCAACATAAACTCATTTATTCACACCATATAGATTGTACCATAGTACTTTGAGAGCCATTAACATCATCAGTGGTTTCTATTGTGTCTTTTAATGACTTACATCATTGGTTGGTAATCATATGGTGTCTACCATGTTCGAATCTAGCTCATTGATTCACATGGTTAGACTCGTACATTTTTTGGTCGTGTGAACGAGATAGAAGACCCCAGATCTAGTTTCATCTATGTGGGTTGTGATTCCAGGAGTTATACAAAGATCACAATGTATGATTATCATGATCATATAGAAATTCATCTAGTCATTATTCCACTAGTTGCATCTATGGACGCATATTTTGATCATTACACATGTTATGTTAGCTTATGAGATGAGTATGGGTATGCCTCCCTCAGCAATAAAATTTCATGATAAATGTATTGTATAAAATGAATCTCTCCAGTCGTCCTTGATCCCTAATAAGGTAAAGCACTGAAGTCATTAATCGCCATCTCTGACTTTGCACTTTAGGGGGGATTCTGTTGTAGGCCATTTTTTCACATATAATCAAGTGAGACTCCTAATGCGATCAATCAACATCTTATTCCTCTTGTCATCATCTTGCACAAATCCATAAGTGTGTACCTTTAATTCCTAATAATTTCAGCCCTAAAATCCATTATATGAGCTAGTTTTAGGACCAACACTCCTTGTAAGCCTACTAGGGTGTGACCACCTACAAGTTGATCTAATGTGGCCAGTGTTGGTCACGAGCAGGTGTAATGTTCCCAAATTTTCACATAGCAATTTGGAACATTAGATTTTGCTACTTTCACCTAGGAGAGGAATAAATGGGTAAGGGAGCCCATGAACAATAAAATATGAATAATTTCCACCTTAATAAGGAATGGGATCACTTTAGGAGCTGAAATTTACACTTGCAAGTGTGAACAGAGGCAAAATAGATGAGGACATAGTCAAGTTTGACTAAGTCAACATGCATTCTTGAGGAGGAAGAGATCACCTAAGTAAACCAGTTCAAGAACAAGGATCAGCCTAAGACACACATATGTAAACTAGATTGAATATCCTTAGTGTGAAAGAGGAATTGGAGGTGTATTAGTTGACCAAGTCAATAGTGTAGCCACAAGAGGAGGGAAGCAAGCTAGGGTAGCGCAGTTTTGAAAGAGGAAGCTTCATGAAGAAGTCACCTCAACATTGTGTGGGGTTCGGGGTGAGGAGGCTCACCAAAGATAGAATGAAGGCATAGCATCAAAGGTAGATCATTCATGTATTCAACTATTTTTGTCCAGAGACCAATTGCATACTTTAGCTGTTTAGCCGGAGTTGCTACACTGCTTAGTGCAAGGAATTCCTGTGCGGGAATTCCATCCTCTCTTGAGATCAGCTTGCTTAAGGGATCAAAGGGGAGTGATTTTAGCTTCATTTTATGACTTGTCTTGGGGCCATTCATCCACACTCAGCCACAGCGCAGTCTCTTTCAGAAAACTGCGTCCTTGATGCAGAGGCGGCAGCAGCAGTATTGCATCCTTTGATATTGTGCTAGTCTTTGAGGAGGAGGTGCTCATTTCCCTCTGGGAGTTTGTTAGAGAGGCCTTTGGCCATATTTATGTACTATTCAGCTATTTCATGTCATATTCAGCCATCTATAATACGTAGATTTATTAACTACGTTATTTTTGCAATACTACTTGTTATTCATGCATTTACCAGAAACCTTTGCCGAGTGTCTTATTTTGCCTGCATAAGAATGTAAACCTCCATTTCTCTATTTTTGTTTAATATAAGATGTATATCAGACTCCTTTATTCATTTTCTGTAGAAACCCTCATTAGAATAATGCATTCCTTGCTTCAATAGTTGTTGCATTGAGCTAGACTATGGGGTTTTGGGCTTATTTTAGCTGCATTGACTTGGGAGATCTATTTATATGAGCTAGAGTTATTTATTTCACCTCAAATTCTGCATAAAATTTTTATATCATGTCTTATAAGGGATCCAAATCCCACTTCTCACTTTTATAGCGTTATTTTCTGAAAACAGTTGTTTTATGCTCTATATTGCTGCATTTCCCCACCCGGGAAGGAGAATATAGATCATTTTATTGCTGAGGTTCTCTCATATGCTGGTGTGATGTTATTTTACATATATTGAGATGCTCTAAATTTCCAAGCTCATGATTTGTTGAAGCTCCACATTGGTAATAATCCAGATAATTCCCAATAGTGTAGTTGTTCCCATTTTGGGATATTACAGGTTGCTCCCCTTTGCACCTGTTTTGATTCTAGAATTATGGGAGATTGATCAGGATTTCGGAAGCTTCACCTTCTAGGAGGTTCCATATGTTGTTTCAACTACTTACCTTGGATAAACATTCATATCCTATCCTACCCTAATTTTGAGTTTTCACCACATATCCTTTGATCCTATACCTCCACCAAATGTGGATCTAAAACTTTAGAATGGTAATTGGATAAGAAATCCCAACTTACCCCACTCTTCTATAAATGTACCCTCTCATATGCAAGAGGTAATATTTGGCATTTAGAGAGTGACTATTCCCTTAATTTATTGGAGTAAGTGGTTATTACCTCATGCATTAGGGTGATTGGAGGTGCATATTGTGACAACGAAAGGACAAGTCAACAACTTGGAGGAGCTCTTCTACAAGATGAACTGCTACTTATGGTTGTAACCTCCTTCCATTTACATTAATGTAAAGAATTCTCTACTTTCCTATATGTGATGTCGTTATTTCACTTATTTCAATACCATGTTGATCTATTGAATAGAGTATTTAGATGATAACTGCATGAATCTCGTAGTTTTTTGGCTTGTACTATCTGACTCTGCAGGTTCTAATTTTGGCAATCAAAGCTAGAATTTGAACTTCCAAGCTAAATAAGGAGCGAAGAGTGCAACATATTCCAAGTAGGCCTTACTTTCTCATTTATTTAATTTAAGGAAAATAATTTATTTCTTTTTATCTTTGTTGTTATAGGTTAGCCACCAACCTAGGGGAGATACTTTTGTCCGCAATCATAAATCCCATATAACAATTATGTCAGTTATTTCCTTCCACAGCCAAGGAAATTTTTGAGTGACAACAACACCTCTGGTATCATGTCACTTGTACCACGTGCTGAATTGTGAGCGGTGACATGTTTCACTCAGAAAAGGACCATTTAGGTGCCCAAAAATGTTGAATCTGCATGCCACATGTCCGTGTTGACATCATCCTCTGATTTCATCCGAGCCAATCAATTTCGTCCACCTATCCTCTTGGAGGAGAGAGAAAGGTTCCTTCAAGGCCTTATTTTATGACCAACCTCCCTTATAATAAAAAACCACCAGGTTCCAAAATCCAGCTCCAGCGCCACTCCTGAGCATATTGTGGTTTTGGGAGGGGTACCCTAAAGTTAAGTTTATGCCATTGATATACACAATCAACTATTCGAGAAACCACTTTTAGGACCACAAATCCCATATAATGTACTATCTCTAGTGCCAACAAAAAGCTACCATGTAGCTTGGTGCTTTCCTCTCAGCGCTTAGCCTTTTTTGATCTCTTTACGGGTCTGAAATTCTACTATGTTGTCTCATTGTTATCCCTTCTGAGATTCACCTCCATGCCATCACAGTTGGGTGGGATCCACCTACTATGTTCCTTTTTGATGCTTACAAATTGTGCCCTATTTCTAACCACCAAGGTTCCCCCACTAGGATGGTGTCATCCTAGTCCTCCTCTTCCCAGATGCTTAGACTTGGGCACTAAAATAATTTTTCCGGGGTGAGCTGTCAAGTGGGGATGTCCTGACACCTTTATCATTTGCTATCGTTAAGAACCTTACATCTATCGTCATCCCACTCAACTCTCATTGGTCTACACTCTTCCATGTTGGCCTAATTATTTCCTCCATGGCCCGACAACATATCTCTCAATACTTAACTTTATGTTCCCCTTTTAATCACACTAGGTGATCTCCCGCCATGCTAGGCTCTCAAGTGGGCTCCACCTATGACCAATGAAATTTCTTCCCTCTAATATAATGACACTCCTCGTCAGCCTGATCCATTCATCTCAATTATTTAACTTATGCTCCATTACCATACCACCAAGGTAACTTTCCCAGGTGGGCTCCACCTAAGCCAATCAAACTGCTTCCTGCTTCTTTGTTGTATTCTCGCATTCACTCGGCACTCTGTATAGAAAATTTTCTAACAAAATCCACCAACTTACTATGTTTATTTTGGAAAAATTCCAAACTAATGAAATTAAAGGGGTCCTCTTACCACTTTTAGCTCTGCTACTTTGAATCTCAGGAGCCTCAACTTTGACTGGAAATCAATTTCGATCTAGGGGGCCATTTTAAAACTTCCACATACCGTTGGAAAGATATTTCCAAGAAATATCCAAATGTAACATCTCCAAGAGTATCTTACTTGATCTATTGAGGTAGAATATCCTCCAAATAATGGGACTACCAACCATCATAGTCATCATATTATGGCTTCTCCAATAAGCTTGTGACTATGATGATTCTCTACAAGAGACTGTAGAAACCATGAGACTCCCCCTGAGCTTAACACATCAATCAAATCAATAATAGCCCATTCACAATCACAACTAGGCTACTGGACATCAAAACCAACATCTACTACCACAAACATCCATGCTAGTTGGGTTCACATCAATGTGAACACTATTTCCAAATGTCACATAATGCTAACTTCCCAAATCATCTCCCAGCATAATTGTTGACATCGATTCCAACATAGTTACTACCACTAGCAATCCATAAAATGCCAATTTTTCAACAATCTCCCCCCTTGGCATTGATAGAAACACCTCATCACATCTCCCCTTTGATTTCCAATTCTCATGCTGCTTCCAAACTTCTTTTGCATGAGCCACCAATGGCTTTCTCTTTTTTGCATGGGCCATCATAGCTTCTCTGATAATTCTCTCCCCCTTTGACATCAATGGAAAAGGGATATATGCTACTTTTTATCCCTCATACAATCATTCATTTTCAATGACATAGGGCCTGGTTGTTGATGTGCATTCTACTATGTAGACTTCTCTTCAAGGGTTGATAGTTTTTTCTACTATAAAAACTAGACATATGTGATATGATCCCCCTAAACATATTCTTCCTCTTCCTTGATAATCCTCCAATTCTATATGCCTTAGGTTGTTGGCTAAATTTTCTCTTTACCAATGCATCTTTTGTACCAGTTAAAGGCAATTGATATTGTAACACCCTCCTCCCACATCTACCTAAGTAACCAGACAACCAAGGTAAAATGTGAGGAGAGGCTACTATGATCTTATTCAACCTCCTAGGTTACCTTTAGGAAATGGAACCAACTGAAACACACCAAACATACCTTCTACATCAACAACAACACTCCTATGAGATATCCCAACCATTCAGGTATCCTCACCCTGGGTCCCACTAAGTTTTTAAGCTCGTATACTTCTAGACGCACCCAAAATCCTGCATGCCTGCACTGAGGAGGCTATGGACACTCCCACGGGCTTGCATGCATGCGTATATGGACTAAATTACCCAGTGCTATGCCAACATCCCCATGATTTGAACCAATTTTTTGGGCCCAGAGCCCAGGTCATTTACCATAACTTCATGACAAGTTCAAAGATGAATTATAACAATAGAACAATGATGCAAAAGCAAACACATCAACAAGGACTAAATTGGACCCATGTTATCCATGACAACCATTTCATCAAACATGTCACAAAAATTGAAACTACATGTGTAAACAACATATATTATCATAGGAATCTCATACTTATATGAGAATCAATAAGAAGCATTTTTCCCTTACATCATTAGCTGCATTATCATCTATTAATCCATAGATACATTGTTCATTCTGTTATCACCAAATTGAGTCATTTTGGGCTGCTGCAATTGTCAGCTTGGAGTATTTATTTCAAACCAGCTTTTGACTGAAGATTAGCCTCTTCATCCTAAGAGGACTCTCTCAATTTATCAAAGGATTTGCAATGAAAACTCTACTAGATGGCTAACTCTATGACTGTAACTTGATTTTGATTGATTGCAGGTTGAAAATGTAAAGGACTTGCTACCATTGGGCTCATGGAGTCAGTATAAACCTCAATTACAAAACAACAAATTTCATGGAAGCCAAGGCATTTATATTCTTATCAAATCACATATAAAGGACAAAACAACAACTACACATGTACAGTAAATTGGAGCATATTACTAGATTCCAAGTGATTACACATGTAGTTGTTCTTTTGTCCTTTATGTGTGATTTGATAAGAATATAAGTGCCTTGGATTCTATGTGTTGGGGTTCCTATGTTTTGACATATTTGGCAATACCAAAAGATAAGACAACATCAAACCACTTTGGGACCTCAGGATCTAGCCCTCCTGGGTCCAGAGAGGTATCTCTCTAAAAAAACAAAGAATGATATATCTTTGAAGCTCAAAATAAGGTATTAGGCTAGCTATGAAGCACAAAGGGGGGTTTTAAATGATTTGGTTGGTTGGTTGTTGGGTTGGTCATGAGATCATAAACTGAGAAAGTAATGGAAGGAAAGGAGCAGAGCAGCAGGATGTTTCAGTAAAAGAGAATGGGTTAAGAGAGTGCCATCCATTGGGCTATGGAGTCATGAAAGGTAATTACATGCAACAGCTAGCCGAGGCTTTCAGAGGGCAAGTCATCTACACTAAAGGATATTTTTAGATAGATGATGGAATGGAACATTAAGGATTGAAAGTGAAAGAAGGAAAGACACCCAATTTCTCTCTATAGATCAGGTCAGAGGTCATTTAGATCCAGACCTACTTGGACAGACTCAAAGGCAACTTTCAAAGGAGGGACAAAGGGGCAGCTTGTAGATCGGACCAGAGGTCATTTAACTCCAGGTCAACTTTAGCATGCTCCAAGGGAAAACAAAGATAAGTTTAAAAGAGCCAGGGTCTATAGATCAGAGAAGGACTTTGAACCTTCAATGCTTTGACACCAGCAAGAGATATTAAAAAGGGCAGCTGATCACACAAGGATCCTAGTGGATAGGGCTAACTCTAATCCCCAGTGTTCCCAAATCTTCTAGCTTGAACCCAACAAGAACAACTAAAGACAGATTTCATTAATTCATACATCAGCTAGTAGGCAATGACATCCACTACACTGGTTAAATTAACTGAAATCAACCCTTAGAATACAAATTTAGTAGAAAACATCAAAGGCAAGGAGAGCAGAAACATAGGGTACCTAACAAGGGTAAATCCTATGCCAGATTTCTGATGCAAGCCAGCAGAAAATGAAATAGTATGAAAATGTAATAAACAGTGTTAGAAAAACATCACCAACAGTAATAGACCAGGATCCTGTGAAATGTGCCTGATTAATTGATGCAAAACTAGTCACATACACTAAGCTCAATGGCTGTTACAATCCAAACTTCTCCTCCCAGCCTACTACAATACAAACTACTCTGCTACTTTCTCCCAAAACTGTTCTAACAGTCAAAACTGAATCCCTCTAACTACAAAAGCAACAACTAAACAACAAACCTTTACAATATGTTCTCGGGAATTCTTATAGGAGAAGAGAATAATAATGGTAGGTGATATTAATTAAATGAATTTCATTAAGATAGAGGAGAGGTAGGTCGAATTCCCATTCTGCAAAATGGCTCTTCATTAACTGTGTGTACTCTAGAGCATGGTCTAGAAGTCTGTTTAATAACTTCAAGTATGTTCTTCTGAAGAAATCCGACTGATGGTACTCTGCGGTAGCTTTCTGAAATAAGTGACACGGCGAAAAGATCTGCAGGTCTCCCCATACCTCATAACTGTGGTCCTGACAGTAATAGAAACTTCTGTTAGTGTACTTAGCTTCTTGAGGGCTCGAGGGGGCATGGAGAACGCTGAAAGGCAGTCTTTCTGGAGAAAAGTACTCTGCTGATATAGAACACAGATATAGCTTTGTTTCGTGTGCTTCTTTAATCTTCAACTGCGCCTTAATTCCTTGAATGAGGATTAGAGCATTTGATCTTGAATTTTTGGGCTCTAACACCTTGATCTTTGCTTTTGATACGTTTTGTTACTGTAACGGCATCTCTGTGCTTTGAATCGCATTGACTGCGATTATGACAGGCAGAGCAAAATACCAATCTGGTGAAAAACCCTGCACAATGAAAACAAATCAATTACAACATCCAGGGTGGTGGCGAGAGAATGCTTCAAAGGCCGGGGGAATGGTGGAAATGGTGGAGGCGAATGGAAAAACTGCAATAGAATGGTGAAAACAAGAAAAATAATGCAAAAATGGTGGAGGTTTAGACAGGTGGTGGCACGGTGGAGAAATAGCATGTTGACCATTCGATCCTGCATGGGGGTAATGATCGATGGTGGAAAATGAATGATGAAAAGATTTGGAAAATGGGCGAAAAACCAATTTAATGATAAAATTACGTAAAGGGAGGTGACGTGGAGCTCTGCTAGTGGGACCGAGTCAATGGCGGGGCGAGGAATTAATCGGGACCGTCCGATCTCAGGAGGAGATCGACGGTTGAGAACGCAGCGGAGGGTGATTGAAACTGGGCTGTCCAATCTTAGGAGGAGATTGATGGTGGAAAACATATCGAAGGGCGATGGATAGTGGGCCAGGGGTACGGCTGCCTTGGATTATCCTCTGTGCAACTTCGTGGAGTGATCACCGTTGGATGGGCGATCGCAGATCGGACGGTGTATATGCATATCGCGCCAGGTCAAATGTCGAACAATAACACACGATGAGAGAGTGGTTTTCAAACAATGGAGAAGCCACGTGTCGGGCGGTGAGTGGAATCACTTCGAAAATAAAAATATCGCCCACCTCCCAATGGCGGTGTGATAGAAATCGGCGGTTTTTTAATAGTGCGCGGCTGCGGGGACCACCGGGCAGGTGAAAGGCTGACCGTTGATCTACGGTTAAATGAACGGTGGATGATGTGATCGAAGGAGTGAACAGGTTGAATAGTGGGCGCTGTGGGGATGCGACAACTGTCCGATCTATACAGATCGACGATTTAAAATGCGCCCGATATGGATTCTGCGATAAGCGCCTTCTGCCCTGGCACCTGGTCTTGGCGCTCAGGTGACATGGTGGAACGGTTCTGAGGCTAGGGCCGAAAGGTGCTAAACCCACATACCTGAAGAATATGGTTATTTGGCCCATTTTTAATGAAATTCAAGACTAGGTAAGGGTAACAGTAGAGGCAATAAGGTTTTTTAAAGGTTTCGAGCGGGGAAAGAAAGTGATTTAGAAGGTTTAAGGGGGATTTGGGGGCAGGAAAAGGGGAACCTTGAAAAAGGGGAGAGGGGTGAAAAGTGGGGTTTAGTGGGAATAAAATAGGAGGAAATGGAGGCTTAATGGAGATGGAATAAGAGGACCAGGAGGCCTTTTGGGCATTTTTATTCACAACAGAGAAGCTTTATAACTGGAAACAGCAGAGGGGATTTCATCAAAGGACAAAGGCACAAGGAGGCTTCAAGGATGATGTTTTTTCAGGGGAAATGCATTCCTTGAAGGCTCAAAAACATTTTAGCCCCCTATTTGCTTGTCAAAAAATTTATAGGGGGCTAACACTATGACATTTGTTGTTTTGTAATTGAGGTTTATACTGACTCCATGAGCCCAATGGTAGCAACTCCTTTAAATTTTCAACCTGCAATTAATCACAATCAAATTACAGTCATAGAGTTAGCCATCTAGTAGAGTTTTCATTGCAAATAATTTGATAAATTGAGAGAGCCCTCTCATGCTGGAGAGGCTAATGTTCAGTCAAAAGATGCTTTGAAATAGTTACTCCAAGTTAACCACTACAGCAGCCCAACGGGATTCAATTTGGTGATAACACATTTATTTACAAGTAAAAACGTGAGGAGATCCATACATCATTGACATGATACATGCTTATAACCATCATAATAACTACAGAAATACGAAGGATACATCAGCCATATAATCCATATGATAACAAGAATGTTCACCTATAAATACCAAAGCAAAATAGCTCTTATTTCCATAAGAAAAATGAAACTAGGTTTGGTACTTCCACATTCCACCCAACTAAAGACATGGCTGAGCCAAATATCTCTTCAACTAGTGACAACCATGCCATATTCCAAGCGTGAATGTGGGATCTCATCAAACACATCAACCAAAACCAAACCAGGGCTTCCAGAGGCCAAACCACCTCAACCCTCAACCAGTGATTCCACCTCACGATCGGACATCACTAACCATCACCAGATTGGTCTCTTCCCAAGCCATTCAGGGCTCAAATGTAGGTTTTAATCTTGTATAGAAATTATCTACAAATGAATTATTAAAACAAAAAAATAAAAAATGGCAAGAGCATAAAACATAAAACAAACATACATAGATATTTTCCCCTATATCCAAAAATCGGGACTACCATTTTCATTTTTCATTATATTCCTTTCAATGTTACAACATATATATATATGTGTGTGTGTGTGTGTGTTTGTGTGTGTGTGTGTGTGTCAAAGCATCCATAAACCCAAATCCATTATAACCTTGGATTATAACATAATTGTATTTCCCTTGAATAGGTCTACAAAATACCATGGATTGAAAACCATCATGCCCAAAACCATGTGAAAACCCATGCACAAAACCATAGGTAGTTCCGCCCAACTAATATACAAAAAAAAAAATCTTGGGGCATTGCCTTGGAACACGTGCAGGGAGGATACCACACCCCTGCAAACTCCCCGACTAGGGGGTTTGTGCCCCCCCCCCCCTGTGACTCAACTGCTACGCCTAACGCAATGAAGGGAGGGCGACCACCACCCCCCCCCCCCCCCTTTTACCCCCCACTTTGCACAGGAGGATAGCTTTGGAAAGAATATAACACACATCCAACATCCAAAGTGTTTGTTTCAACCAAGGCTTCCAAGACTAGTAACTCAACCCAGAGATGTTGCCAAGCTTCCACAGCGTTTGTCCAACTAGGGCTTCCAAGACTAGTAACTCAACCCACCTAGGGCTTCCAGAGAATTTTTCCAAACAAGGCTTCCTTGACTAATAACTCAACCCAAGATTTTACAGGGCTTCTAGAGTGTTTGTCCAACCAAGGCTTCCAAGAACTAATAACTCAACCCAAGCTAAAGGAAACAAGAGAACCAATCAGAAAACAACAATGAAATGAATCCAAAACTTGATGTCTATCTAGGAAATGGAAAGGCTAGGAAATTCCATTGCCAATCATAAAAATCCCCCATGCCAACGAAATATCATGACCACCAAACCACATGCATACACCATGCATGCCAAAATTAGTGAGGAAAATACACATGAAACTTGGTACATGGAATCAAAACCTATTGTCGCTGCTAATATCGAGTTCCTCTTACACTTTCTTGCTCTTCCTTTTCCTTCTTGCTCAAAATATCCAAGTATTCCACACTCTCTAAGAGTGCTCCAAGAATACTCTGAGTGTCCAAGAGTATGAAAGAGAGAGAAAGAGAGAATGAGAGCTCCAAAAATGAACTGAACAAAATCTAAATTGACAAAAGCCATGAACTGATCCTCAGAAGCCTTTTTATTAATGAGGCCTCTATTTTCTTCATTTTCCATTATTTTCCTTAATTTTCCTCCTCACATGCAACTTGTGACCTTTCACCTCCCTTTTCTCCTAATTTCCATTATTTTCATAAATAAATGCCAATAAATTCCATTTTTCCTTTCTAAAGCCTTTTCCATTTCTTTTTCCAATTTCCTTAGCCATAATAAAGCAAAGTAAACACTCGCTAGGATTTTTTTCCCAACATTCATCCTGGAATACATGACCCATAAATGTGGTTATTATTCTTCCTTTATTAACTTTTATTACATGGAATTTTCACCAAGGTTGTTACAGAACCCTCCCCCTTGAGGGAACACCTTCCTCAGCATTCAACAACACCTACTGTTGGGGTTCCCATGTTTTGGCCAGTTTGGCAAGACCAAAAGATGAGACAACATAGAACCAATTTGGAACCTCAGGATCTAGCCCTCCTGGGTTCAGAGAGGGATCTCTCTATGATATGTCAAAGGTATAACTTTGGAGCTCAGCTTGAAGGTATTAGGCTAGGTATGAAGCACAGGGTTTGTTTGTTTGATTAAGAGTTTGGTTGTTGGGAATCAGGAAAGAAGAGTCCAATATAAGGCAAGGGTGAGCATAGAGTAAACTAGGCAAAGGTGGATAACTCAGAGAACATCAAGGCCATTGGGCAATGGAGTCAAGAAAGGGTTTACTTGTTGTTCAATGTGCAAGCTTTCAGTTGGGCTAGTCATCTAAACTATCTAGATCTTTAGAGATACTGGGTGGAATGGAACATTAAGGACTGAAAATGAAAGGAGGAGAATCATCCAACTCTATCTATAGATCAGGCCAGAGGTCATTTAACTCCAAGCCTGCTTGGACAGAATTAGAGGAAAAACAAGGGATCTTGGGAAGGTTTAATTGGGATGGAAAGACCCAAAAGAGGTAGAGACTAGGTTCTAGACCTCAAGGGTTCTCAACACATTCAACTAAATCTTAACAAGAACATTTAAATATAGATTTCATTAACTCACACATCAGAGAGCAGGCAATGACAACCACTACACTAGTTAAATCAATTGAAATCAACATTCAGATACACATATAAGCAGAAAACATAGAAGGCTGGGAGAGCAGCAGCATAAGGTACCTATCAAGGGTAAATCTTATGCCAAACTTCTAATGCGAGCCTGAAGAAATGTAACGAAATGAAAGCAAGTCAATCACAAATACAGAGAAAGGAGAACATCACCAGCTGCTTTAGATCAGGATCCAAAGAAACATGCTTGTCATATTAAAAACAACACCAATCAGGTACATCATAGCCCTCAGCTTGAACATTCAGTCTGAATACATCAAATCTCAGTCTATCTTACAATATACACAGAGAACTTATCTCAAGAGAAGAATACTTGCATTTCACTGATATCTCATCAACAACCATTACAATAGTTTCCTTCTGTGCTTTATAGCAAAAGAGACACAGGGGATCGACTGAGGGGGCAGGTGAAGATTCAATGCATCATTAAACACAGAGTAGAGAAATAGGGCCGAGGCCCATTCTGTTTGAATACTGAGTATTTAATGTCTGTCACCTCTATATGCAGGGATGATCTTCTTCAGATTTTCCTTTACTCCAGACATGACTTTGCCGCATTCTGGCGGCCATACTTTGTTGTACTTGTGGAGAATAAACAAATGGTAAATAACTGCTGAAAGGTCTGCTTCATAAATGTTCTGATTTATTTGAGCTGTTGTTAGGGTATAAATTCCTTCAGGGACATTCTTTTACTGTGCAGAGGACCTTTTGGATGGATCCTCGGGGTCTTCAAACTGCTGCTGCGCATTCTAGACTTGTGATTAAGGCTTAAGATCTTCATTAGTTTGCCTTATTCTCTCTGCTCTGTACTAGGACACTCCGTTGCTTCAATTCCATCTCTGACAGGTCATCTCGGGTTTTAATGGCAATGGGAAATTTTCAGAGTTCGAAATCCTGCTTTTCTTTAGTTCAAATCCCATCTGCCGCTTTCCTTGACAATTCTATAGCAACGCCGGCCCTTGGATTTAATTCTGTCTGCAAACTTCTCCATTACGATGGTACGACATAAATATAGAGTCTTTCACCTCTAGCGATCCTGCAAAACAACAAACTGTGAAGAAAACCATGAAGGTGAACGACAGATGAGGTGGATGGAGGTAATGGACGCATTTGGTGACATGGCGGAAGAAATTACAGAGGAAACAGTGAAAACATGCTCTGGTTGGGGTTGGCGGAACATAGAGCGAAAATGCATGAAAAACATTAAAAAACACGAACTTTGAACGTATATACGCAAGATAATGAGAGATTGTACGGGGGGTGTACGTGGAGTGATGTGGTGGCCCAGGGGAAACGGAATGGTCAACCATGCATAGACAGATCTGGACCGTCGATCGGGTGGAGATCGACGGCGGGGAAGGATGGACGGAGGGCCAGCTGACGCGATGGACGGGAGTTAAACAGTGCGTGGTTCGGATGGACGACAGCCGTTGGATGGAGGGCTTTGGATCGGACGGCTCTTAACAATTCCGCTACCTGACCACCGACCGAACATTAATGCGCGAAATAAGAGCGGTTTTGCCGTTGTACCGAGGACACGCGGCCAGCGCTGAATGGAATCGCTGGGGCTCCGAGGAAAACCACCGTCTCGCGAATGGTGGTGCAGAATAAACAGCGTGGTTTTCTGAAACTGCGCAGGCGGGGGTGGGGACCACTGTTTCGGGTGAGCACCGCACCGTTGGATCTGGAACAGATCAACGGTGGAAAATGCGCCCGAAGCGCTCTGGCTATGAACCATTGATCTGCGGATTTAAACGGACGGTGGAGATGAACTGCGGGGGGCCAAGGTGTATGGGCACGGGAATTTTGGAGCGACCCCCCGTAGTGAATGGCAGTCGTTAGATTAAGTCTTCACCCATCCCGAGGAGTCAACTACAGGGGCACCAAGGTTTGACCCTACGGACAGAGTAAAGCCCTCGCAGGGGAAACACTTCGGTCACGGTGTCGGGTCACATGGAAGATGAAGGAGTGCGGGGCTATGGCCAAAGGGGCTAGGGCCCGAAATATGATTTTTGCACATTTTAAAGCATTTTTAGGCCCAAGGAAAGGAACGATAGGGAGGCAAGGTGGAGAATTAGGGAAATAAAGGGTGATGGGGGGGTTTAAGGGGATTTTGGACAATTTAAGAGGGTGATGGTGGGGATAAAAGGAAGAAAAGAGATTTTGACAAAGGATAGGGGAGGGTAAATTGGGGGTATTTGCAGGGGTATAAAGGGGCAATAGTGGGCCTTTTGAGAAATGGATCAGCAGAGGGGCTATGTTTTAGGCACAGTACACAGAGACTTCAAGGAGGACGGGTTTTCAGGGGAAAGGCATTCCTTGAAGGCTCCCAAAAAATCTAGCCCCCAGCTTGCTTGCCAAGAATTTCATAGGGGGGCTAACAGTGGCTCCACATGGGGATGGCTGCTCCTTGGAGGAGTCAAGAAACCAGATATGATCTTTGGAGTAGGCCAGATGCCTGCTATCATAAGCCATCTTTCTTCGTTGATTTTCAGTTGCCACAAACATGATATATCAGCAGAAACATTTTCCCAACCAAACTACCTACCCAACTGTAGTCCTAACTGTTCCCTTTGGGTGCATTTGAGCTTGCAGACCTTTTACATTTTATTTTGCAAAACAAAAACAAACCTATTCTAAATCTACCCTTATTGCTCCATGAGGCCAGATTAGACTGTTAGCCTCATACAATTCTCTACCTAATCTACTACCTGTTGGGATTAAACTGTCCAACAGGTTTCTTCACCTACATTCTAAGATAGGAAATTTAAACACAGCCAAGCCAAGATTAGACTGTCTGACTTGCTGGACAAAAACTTGTAGAAGACAAAACTGTGAAGGCATGGAATTCTGCAACTTTGAAACATTCTTCTTTCTTTCTTGTGACTCGAGTTTTGAGCATATTTGAGTCACCTCTTTTCTTTGCTTCAGCTCTGGTTTTGGGCATATTAGAGCTGGTTCTTCTTTCGCTGTTGATCCAGATTTTGAGCTTATTAGGACCAGCTATTCTGCTTTCTTTTGGCTCCGATTTTGATCAGGTTTGAGCCATGCTTTTTACTTCAGAGGTTCATGTTTTGAGCATGTCTGAACCTCTCTTTTCATTCTATTTTTTGGAACATTTTCTCTTTTTCTGAAAATGAAAACTTGCAATGGTATGTACAATGGAGATGAAACTGGAAATGGAAAATCAATAGAAGTAATGTTTGAGCATCCTGCCATTGACAGGACCCCCAAACAACTCTGTGCCATCAAGTTCTTGCAGAAAAAACCCATTAGGACCCACAGAGGCCTAGATGACAAATGGACCTTGCCACAAGCTATCAAACTTTCCATGTTTACCTTTTTCCTCTCTTCTTGAATCCCATTTTATAACCTTGTCACCAATTTTGAAATTTGAAGCTTTGGTTCTTTTGTCAAACTGCCTTTTTATGTTTTCTTGGACTCTGATAGCTCTGTTATAAACCTGCTCCCTTGTTTGCTGAAGAAGGATTGTTTCATTGATTCTTCTCACCATATTGTTCTCTTCTGATTGAATCTCCTGAACAAGCTTGATTACTGGAACTCCAAGACTAGTAGGAAACACTGCTTCAGTCCTGTAAACCAGTTGAAAGGGTGACATGCCAATGGATTTCTTTGTAGTGAGCCTATCTGCCCACAAAGCATGTACCAACTTTTTGTGCCATGACTTTTTGTTCTCTTCCAGCAACTTCTTAATGATTGTCACCAGGCTTTTATTTGATGATTCAGCTAGGCCATTACCCTGGGGGTAATAGGCAGTTGAATGTCCAAGTGCTATTTCGTACCTATGACAGAAATCAACCATTCTTTTGGATCCGAAAGCAGCAGCATTGTCAATGATTATCTTCCTTGGACAGCCAAAACGAGATAGGATGAAGTCTTCTAGGAACCTAATGATGATAGAGTCAGTGGAATTCCTAGTGGGAATAGCTTCTATCCATTTAGTGAAGTAATCTGTGGCAGTCAGGATCCATTTATTCTGTCCAGAGGAGGCAGTATGAATCTCTCCTATAAAGTCTAGTCCCCATTTCATGAAGGGACCTTCTATGGTGATAGGTTGTAAAGGGAGGGGGAGGAGTTTTCTTTTTCCTTCAAAGATCTGACATTTATGACAGCCAAGTATCATTTTATGGACATCACTGAAGAGGGTAGGCCAGTAGTAACCAGCCCTGAGTATCTTGTTTGCAGTGGCTTTCCAACTCAGGTGTCCTCCACACTCTCCAGTATGGAATTCTTGTTTGATTCTTTCAGCTTCAGTTTCAGAAAAACACTTCAGCAATAGGCCATTTGGATTTTTCCAATATAGACTCTCATTCATAATGCAGTAATTTCTAGCTTTGAGTTTTATGAATCTGGCCTTTGTTTTGGACAGTTCTGGAGGGGCATTGAGGTTAGTGAGCACGTAAAGGATATCAGTATACCAAGGAGAGTTCTGAAACTGCTCCTCAATGGTTGGATGGGGCAACCCTTCCTGCTCATCTAGGGCATTCATCATGTTAATGTCAAGGGCCTGCAAGTTTGATTCAGCCATTAACTGGGCCAAGCCTTGACCTTTGATCAGCTTAGTGGGTTTTATTTCAAGGTCGTATTCTAAGATGGTAGCAATCCATTTGCCCCTTTTCCCATCAGGGTCTTGGGACAAGATATCCTTAACCACTATATTTGGCACATAGGAAATGGTGTGAGAATGCAGAATGTATACCCTAAAGTCTTTTAAGGCCTTAATTGGAGCATAGGCTTGCTTTTCCATGATGTTGTACTTTAAGGGTGCATCTCTTAAGGCTTTACTGAAGAAAGCTATAGGCTGTTCATTACCTTCTGAATTTTTCTGCAGCAAAACTGCAGCTATTGTGTGTTGGGAAGCAAATGAAAAGATCAGAAAATCTTTTGAGAAGTCAGGGTTGATAAGTACGGGGGCCTGAGTGAGTGCAAGTTTTACTGACTCAAAAGATTTCTTGGCTTCAACAGTCCACTTAATTCCTGCATCTTTCTTTAGCATTTCAGTCATTTTCCTAAGATGTTCATCAAGATTGGGGATAAATCTTCTAAGGAAATTGATCTTCCCTATGAAGGACTGCAACTCCTTAATGTTCCTTGGATGTGTAATTTGAAGTATTCCCTCAACTCTGTGTGGGTCTATCCTAATCCTTTTCTCGGAAATGATGTGACCTAGGAGTTTACCTTCTTGTAGCCCAAAAACAGTTTTCTTAGGATTGAGGGACAGACCATACCTTCTACATTTTTCAAGAACTTTTTTCAGATGTTTCAGATGTTCTTCTTCAGTTTTAGAAAAGACAGTCAAGTCATCCAAGTAGATAACTATGAAGTGTCCAATCTCATCTGAGAAAGCAATATCCATTGCTCTCTGGAAGGTAGCTCCAGCATTCATCAATCCAAAAGGCATTTTCACATACATGAAGGTGCCCCATGGAGTGGGGAAAGATGTTTTGAGTTGGTCTTCTGGGAGTACCAGAACTTGGTTGTATCCTGAAAAGCCATCAAGCAGGGAGATTCTCTTAGAGCCCACTACCTTTTGTAGGATATGTTCCATTCTAGGCAAAGAGTAGTTGTCTTTCAAGGAGGCTCTGTTGAGGTTTCTGAAGTCTATGCATAGTCTGATATCCCATGTTTTCTTCCTTATAGCCACTAAGTTTGACACCCAATCAGAAAACCTTACAAGGACTATTATGCCTGCTTCATACATCTTTTTAATTTCCTTCTCTACTGCAGGCACCTGTTTTGGATTAATCCTACGGAGTTTTTGTCTGAAAGGCTTCTGATTTTCCTTTAGTGGTATCTTGTGTTGTATGATGTTGGTGTCATAGGCCTTTAAGTCTTCATAGCTCCATGCAAACACATCAATGAATTCCTTAAACAGGTTTTTGTATTTATTTTTCATGTCTGCAGGTATAGACTTAGCCAATTTTATCATTTTGGGTCTGTCTTCAGTGCCAATGTTGTACTCTTCCACATCAGAATCAGCTTGTTTAATTGTGGGATTTTTTGCTACGTCATCAAAGTCAAAAAGGTCCTCTAAGGGTGCTAGGCCTCTCGGTATGTTCTTGTCTTTGGCCTGCAATACCTCAACCTCTTCGTTTTCTGCGTTTTCACTATTTTCGTTAAAATTTCCAGTTTTCTCAAAAAAAGAATTTATTGCTATGTTACAGGGTGTTTCTTGCTCATCTGAGGAATCTTCATCTAGGCAGAAGCTATCAGATTTGGAGTCTGAATCAGAAAATTCAAACTCATTTCTGCCTATCAGGAAATCCTCAATCTGTTTGTCTCCTTCGAAAACCTGCCAGTATTTTTCATTGTCGGGCACCGCAGGTCTGAATTTGGTCTGGATGATGATCTGTCGGTCAGTGGGGGCCTTAGGATATGAAATAGCTAGGCAAGCTAATCCATTAGCAATAGCGTTTTGACCCCTAGGAATGAACACTAATTTATATTCAACGAATGTTTTCAACAGATCCAAAGTGTCATTCCTATATGCTCTTAGTCTGGGATGTTTTGTTGAATACTCACCATTCACCTGTTTTATGACTAACTCTGAGTCTCCTCTCACATCTATCCTATGGGCTCCTAATTTTTTCAATAGATTTAAGCCCAAGATCAAAGCCTCATATTCTGCAATGTTATTCATGCATTTAAAACGCAGGTTCACAGCGTGGCTCTCTGAATGATCATCTCCTGTGTTATGTAGCCACACTCCTGCTCCAGCACTTTGCCTAGTACAGGACCCATCAAAGTTCATTTCCCACAGGGATTTGTTGTTTACTTCGTCTTCATCCCCTCCCCTACAGCTGGATTCACCATTATGTTGAGTTGTGAGGTTTGTGCTAGGAGGGGGGTCATTTTGTGGTTCATTATGGGCATGGAGATCAGGGAGGTGGCTAGCTTGTTGTTTTTGTTCTGTTTCTGCTTTCCTCAGAGTTACATTTTCAGTATTTTTCCCATGGTCCTCTTCATCGTATTCTTCTAGAGTAGCCATTATGTTGAAATCCATGAGCTCTATGTTTGTATCTCCATTTTCTGATCTTGGCTCTTCCAAGGGTTGGTCATTGTAGAGAATGAAAGAGTCCAGATCTGTATGTATAGAGTATAGTGGTGATTTTTCAGGTTTCTCGGGGCTACTGACTAAAAATTTCATCTGAGACTCTCTATACAGTCTTCTAAGTTGGCCAAATATAGGGATAGTGGCATAAGAGCCATCCATCTGCATTGTTCCCTACAGTTTGGCTCCCCATGATCTAGATAGAAGCATGCCATACTTAGGTGGCACATCTGCCACCACAACATCCATGACCATACATTTAGCAGGAATCTGGGTCAAACTCACACATAAATCCTTGATCAGTCCTAGGCATTTTACTCTACTAGAGTCAAATGAATATAAGTCTTTGTAGGGTCTGGTGATTTCTAGGCCTAGCCTCTCCATCACTACCTTGGGCATTAAGTTGTGAGACGCTCCAGAATCATGCATTGCATTGTGCAAGATCTTGTCTTGAATGTTGAGACTGATATAAAAAGGTGGAACTACGCCTTCCTGAAACTTTCCCTCAATATTTGGACCAAACAGCAGGGCGGGTTGATCATCACTCAGATTTAATTCTTTCAAAATCTGGCCTTTATATATATCCTGAGTGGCCAACTCATATAATGGTACAGAGATTTTAATTTTCGCAATCTCACTCTCTAGATTGAAAGTGGACTGGGCCTTTGTAATGTTCAATTCTGTTTTATTAGCTACTGCCTTAGTAGCCGAATCAGATTATGATTTCTCACTATGTACAAAGTTTGGAACAGTTGTATCAGGAGTACTAACTGAAGTGCTAGTACTTTTGGTTGGTTGACTTCGTTTTTCATTGTTTTGGCTGTCCTTCTCTTTGTCTTTTCCAGAACCTTCAGCTGCTGATTTGGAATTTTCAACAGTTGTTTTAGAAGTTTTTTCAGGCTTTTTCTTGATTGTAATCTCAGGAGTCTTGGCTTTGGGAGTATCTTGGTTTTTCTTGCTCCTCAGTTCATATTGTTCCCTGACTTGCAACATGGCATTTTCAAATCCTAATCTATAATCCTCAGACTCAAACCACTCCTCATCACAACCAGTGGTGGAGGGTTGGTCTTCTTCTGAATCATAATTTAGGATTGAGTCTTCTATTTCAAACATGTTTATTGCATTCCCTTCAGACTCTTCTATGATTCCCTCATCCTCATCTAGAAATTTTTGGAAAGGGGGAATAAATTTTTGATCTGATTCTTTCTGTCTGTTGGGAGTGGCATTGTTATTTCTTCTAAAGTTCTGGTTCTGGTTTTGATTTCTGTTTTGGTTACTAACTATGACAACCATTCTCTCCATCATTTGTTGTAGCTTATCCACATTTTTAGATAATATATCATAGTTCGGATCAGAAGTGGAGGCTACGTTGTCATCCCTATATGTTACCCTCTTCTCAGCTCTCAGTCTTGCTCTCTTTTCAATCAGGTTTGCCTCTATGTTAACTTCTCCTTTTTGCATGTCCTCTAGTGTGGCATATTCTTTATCTCTAAGCTTATAGGCCATGTCAGCATCAAAGCCTTCGGGATATTTTGCTAGGGCCATGCCTTGTGGAGGTTTCATATGTGGGGGGAGAGCATTATAAATGCTATTGAATCTTGTTGTGTAATCATGTACACTCTCTCTCTCTCTCTCAATTCAAGACTAACCTAACTATAATTAGATCCAAGGCCAATTAAAATAGAAATAACTTCATCACAAATCTTACTGTCCATCTTCATAATAGACGCTCAGTGATCTGCCTGCCTGTCATCCAGCACTACATAGATCCTGGGAATACTTTTTCCAACATATCCCATTTCCTGTGTCTTTTGAGCACTGTAGATATGTGGTCTACCACCCTGATTTTGTGGAAAATCTCTCCTATTATTCCCTCCTCCACAAGTCCAACAGTGTATAGTCTTCCAGCCTTCATCCTTATTTTTCTCCTTAGATCAAAGTCCATGTCCTCTACCAGATTTGTTCAAATTATTATATGGTGAAACATTCTCTTTGTTACTAGTACCTTTAGGTCTTGCTTGCTTCTTGTCCCATTCTCATTTTTTCCTTTCATTACCTTTCCAACTTAGCTTAGTCTCATATCTGCGCTTTGATTTCTCATAACAATGCTTCAGTTTCTAAATGGCCTCCTCCAATGACCAAGGCTCATCAAATTCAATTATTTATTTTAATTCTATCGTAAATCCACTAATGAATCTCTGAATCTTGGCCTTCTCCTCCTCGAGGTAAGGCACATATCACAGCAAATCCAAGAAATTTTTAGTGTACTCCTCATCATTCATAGATCCCACCTTTAGCTCATTAAACTCTATTGCCTTGTCATCATGGTATCTCTTCGATAAATACTTCTTCCTGAATAATATCTCTAACTCACTCCATGTCAACTCCTCCTCATAAATTTCCCTAACATTATTCACATCTTCCCATCGAATATTTTCTTTACCTTTGAGGCTGAATGTAGCTATTATGGCTTTCATGTTTTATGAGTAATCATGCAACTTGAAAAAATTCCTCATACCAAGAAACCATACCTCTACATCCTATGGCTTATTCATCTCTCCATAAAACATATGTGGCTTTGCTTTCTTAAACTCATACGGAAAATATCCCCTGTCGCTCCTCATCTTGGGATGATAATGACGACGATCATGATGCCTGTCAGAACCATAACTAGAATAGTGCCTGTGTATGTCACCTCTCCTATCCGAAGTGTCCAAGAACCCTCCATCTTTGATCATGTCATCTCCATCCAAATTGTGACCACCATGAGACCTATTGCCATATGCCCCATTAGTCTCGTCCTCCTATCCATAGCTGATCTGAAATGGCCCTTGTTTCTACAAATCTGACAAACTTTGAATAATTCTTGCATTAACCTCTGCTTTTTTTTCATGTGCCTATATGAGTCTTTCATTTTTTGATTTACAAATCCTTACTTATTCCTTCAAACTTCTCAGTGTAACTTCCAAGTCAGAAGAGTGCCCAACACCATGTTTCTCATTTGATTCATAGGGAGAATCTATGTATTCTACCATATTTCTATTCATCTTTTATTTCTTCCTACAATGAATACTATGTCAGCTAAACCAAATCAAAAGAAACCAATGTAATTTAGCATAAATCGGGGAGGATATCTCATCTGCAAGATCAGCCAATCAATGTAATGCATGTGTATATATAATCATATCAGCATATATACATATATCACGTAGGTATATCAACACATAAACATCATTCTAGCTAGAGTCCAATCATCAATGCATGACCATATCGCTACACCTACCATGACCTCATGCATGACAACATCAACAGTCCCAATGTACACAGAAAATACACAATAATAAACAATATCTAACCAGGCATAAATGAGCAATACATGTATAAAATGTAATCAAGCATACACATACAATACATAAGCATAAAAAACATGTAACCAAGCATAAATGAGAAATTCATGTACTAAATATAACAACATGTAAGCATTGGACACACATAAACAACACATAACCAATCATACACTCATGACGACACATTTCAAAATGACACTAATGAATTTCACATGTCGACGTCACTGTAACCATGACCAATATTATTCATATGTAACAAACACACATAAACCATAAGCATACTAAACACATATGCAACTAACATGAATGCATGACCAGCACACTGCCCGTCGAGTCCAAGGGGTGAACCATGCTCTGATACCACTCTGTAACACCCTGCTCCCACATCTACCCAAGTAACCGGCCAACTAAGGTAAACAAGTGATGAGAGGCTAATATGATCTCATTCGACCTCCTAGGTGACCTTAAGGAAATGGAATGGGAAAAAACACACCAAACATACCTTCTACATCAGCAACACCACTCCCAGGAGCCATCCCAACCATTCAGGTATCCTAACCCTAGGTACCACTAAGGTTTTAAGCTCTTAGATCTCTAGACGCACCCACAAGCATGCATGCCTATGTCCAGGAGGCTCTGGACGCTCCCACAGGTCTGCATGCTTATTTCTAAGGATTAGATTACCTAGTGTTGTGCCACTGTCCCTGGGATTTGAGCCAATTTTTCAGGCCCAGAGCCTAGGTCACTACTCATAACTTCATGACAAGTTTAGAGATGAATTGTCACAACAGAAAAATGATGTAAAAGCAAACACATCAACAAGGACTAAACTAGACCCCTGCTAGCCATGACAGGAATTTTTAAACATGTCACAAACATTGAAACTACAAGTGTAAACAACTTATTTGAGCATAGGGGTCTCATACTTAGATGAGAATCACTAAGAAGAATTTTTACCTTACATCATTAGTTGCATTATCATCTATTAGGCCATACATACATTGTTCATTCATTTACAAGTAAAAATGTGAGGAGAGCCATACATCATCACTAACATGATACATGCTTATAACCAACATAATAACCACAGACATATGTAGGATATGTCAATCATAGAATCCACATGATAACAAGAATATTCACCCATCAATACAAGAACAAAATAGCTCTTATTTCCATAATAAAAATGCAACTAGGTTTCAAACTTCCACGTTCCACTTGACCATAGACAGGATGAGCCAAATCTCTCTTCAACTAGTCACCCTTGTGCCATATTCCAAGCATGAATGTGGGATCTCACCAAACACATCAACCAAAACCAAACCAGGGCTTCCACAAGCCGAACCACCCCAATCCTAAAACAGTGATATCACTAACCATCACCATATTTATCTCTTCCCAATCCATCTAGGGATCTAGAGCGTTTGTTCCAACCAGGGCTTCTAGTACTAATAACTCAACCCACAGTTGTCATCAGGGTTCCAGAGTTTTTATCTAACTAGGACTTCCAGAAATAGTAACTCAGCCCACCTAGGGCTTCCATATCATTTTTCCAACCAAGGCTTCCAAGACTAATAACACAACCCAAGTTGTTACAGGGCTTCTAGAGCACTTGTCCAACAAAAGCTTCCAGGAACTAATAACTCAACCCAAGCTAAAGTAAACAAGAGAAATAATCATAAAGCAACAATGAAATGAATCCACAACTCCATGGCTATCTAGGAAATGGAAAGCCTAGGAAAATCCATTGTCAATTAAGGTAATCCTCCATTCCAATGATAGATCATGAACAAGAACCACATGCCTACACCATGCATGCCAAAACTAGTGAGGAAAACACACATGCAACTCGGTATCTGCAATAAAAATCCATTGTAGTTGTTGATCCCAAATTCCTCTTGCAATTTCCTGCTCTTCCTTTTCCTTCTTGGTCCAAATCTCCAAGTATTCCACACTCTCCAAGAGTGCTCCAAGAATACTCTAAGTGTCCAAGTGTATGAGAGAGAGAGAGAGAGAGTGTGTGTGTGTGTGTGTGTGTGTGTGTGTTTGAGAGAGAGAGAGAGAGAGAGAGAGAATGAGAGCTCCAAAAATGAACTGAACAAAATCTAAACTAACAAAAGCCATGAACTGATCCTCAAAATCATTTTTGTTTTTGAGACCTCTATTTTCTTCATTTTCCAATATTTTCTTTCATTTTCCTCCTCACATGCAACATGTGACCTTTCACCTCCCTTTTCTCCTAATCTCCATTATTTTCGTAAATAAATGCCAAAAAATTCCATTTTGACTTTCTAAAGCCTTTGCCAATTTCCTTAGCCATAATAAACCAAAGTGAACACCTGCTAGGATGTTTTTCCCAACATTCATCTTGGAATACATGTCCCATAACCATGATTATTATTTTTCCTTTAGTAACTTTTATTACATGGAATTTTCACCAGGGATATTACAAATACCAATTTAAAATTTCCCATGATATTTTTGTCGATGCAAATACCAATCATTAGTGATGCATTTTGGCTTTCTCTTAATCATTTTTGTTGTTTTTGAGATTGTGCTCACTTCACTTGAGCATCTCCATTAACCAACTCTTCTCCCCATGAGATCACACCCCTACAAATTGGGACCTTTGCATAACCAATTGCACCAAGAAATTGATACAAATTGGATGTTATACCAGGTAACCTATTATAGCTCTTTTTCAAAAAAAAATTGTCCTCTTACACAAAAATTCTACTCCATACAAACCCATACCACCAATTAAAACATCGATTCCAATTGAAAGAAAAGGGACATTAAAAGCTTATACTCATTGTTCTTTATGAACACAATATTTCTAGGAAAAATCAACTTCACAACTTAAATGAAATAGGGGTATTTCCCCCAAGATGCAAACCTTTAATTTTTGGAGCAATATTTCTTCCTAAGACTAAAAATTATCAATGCCTACTACTGCTACTAAAGCAGCTCCCCCTAATCCAAAGCTTTTTGATCTCCTGCAGTTTCTTCCTTTCTTCTGCATGAGGATTTATCCTGTGGACCTAACTTAACTTTGGGACCCTTTGTCATTCCACACTTTTTTTGCAACTCATCCTCTTCCTTTCAATGTTGATATATTTAAAATAAACCAATTTATTATTGAAAATAGCAAGGGGAACTCAACCATTCCTTCAATATTCAATTGCACTTATCTGTCTATTATTTATAGCTTCCTACACCTTACTTATTTGGCCTCCCTTAACGCCATTCTCTTCCTTTAATGAAGAGAAATAGAGGATCTAATCCCATCGATAATATCATCCTCCTTCTTCATGCAAACCTTCTTTGGTCGAGCCCTCATAGGAGCATCACCTTTTAGCTTCTTACTTCCCTTGTTTGGAATCTATCTTGACTGCGAAAGTCTAGAGGAAATTTAACTTTCAACTAATCTTTCTTCAGCCAAGTCTTCTTGATACCTTTTTTCCTTACATAGGGGTTTTATACATGAATAAGAGGATCATTCTTCCTATTTTTCTTTTGATTTCTTCATCCTCTTTTCATCTTGCTCTTTTGAAATAGGGCACTGAAGACAAACTTGTATTATTTTTCTCTATCATTTCCTTTTGTATTAAAAATTTGAGTTGCTACACTTGCATGCATATGCTGAGAAGCATGTTTTTTCTTCTCATCTCTACGTCTTTCTATCTTGTTCCCAAGATTTCCATAATTGTAACATTTGGCATAGCTTAAGAATGGGGAAGAGGAATTACCATGGCTACCATAATTCTTGGTAAGGTCTCTACTACTGTCAACATGCCTTCTCCTAGCCACTTTGCACACTCTTTGGTTTCTGCTACCCAAAACATTTCATTTTTTTGCATGCCATCTTCAGTCTATGGGCTTATGTCCAAAATTATTGCAATAAAAATAGTATCAATAAAATTTATTTTGAGAACTGAAGATTCCTTTTCTTTGAGGGATTCTTCCTTGAGGAGGAAAGGACCTCTGTTGGTTCTTCATGTTCCTTCCATGAAAATTTGCATTACTTTCTTCCATTATTTCTTGTCACTGCTTGGCTATCTTTTGTTTCTCTCCTCGCTATTGTTTAACATTCTATTGTTGCCTCTTCTTCTCTTGTTGTTTTCACTTTCCTTGCTGTTGCTGCTATCCAATGACCTATTTTCCTTTATTTATGTTGAAACCTCCAACTACCCTTACTTGGATAGTTGACCCTTCAACATGTTCCTTCTTGGAGCTTGATTATTTTTCGAAACTGAAACCAACCTTGATGAGCATGGATCTCTGCTTAACAAGCATCTCATTCAAATCCTTTGTGCTCTCCTCAAGCCTCTCATATTGAGATAAAATTTTATTTGACCTTTCTAAGTCATGTCTCAATGAGACTACTTCAGCTTGTAGTCTCTCATAGTAAGCTTCTCTTTCATCTAGCTGATTGGTCAACATCGCATTTAGCCTTCTAAACTCTTCTTTTTGAGCATTAAGATCGACTATTTTTTTTCTTAACTTGTCATTATGAAGCTCATATTCCTACAATTGCTCATTTTTCTTGATATTAGCCTCTAAAATATCCTTGATATCCTTTAGAGCAGAGATCAACATCTTTCTAAAATATATCATTTCATCTAGATCCTTTCCTCCACTGGTAGAGGCGCTAGTTGAGCTACCACAAAGATATAAATTCCTCTTTGTGTCTATGGAATATTCCATAGGCCTGAGATGTATCCCATCTTCATCACTCCCTGGGATACTCCTATTCTCTTCACGGGATATACTCTTTTCTTCTTCAGAAGGTCCCTCATTTTATATTACTACAAATGTAGGTTTATCTTCATAATCACTAGATGTAAGGTGTATGTCTTATCTTCACAACCACTAGATGTATGGTTTAGGTCTATCTTCACAACCACTAGATGTATGGCTATTTCCATCTTCAGAAAATTCACATAAACATCTAGAAGATAAATTCCCTACCTATTTACATTTACAAAAGAGAAATAACTTACCTTTTGAGGATCATGTCCTTTCTTCTAATTATTCTTCATCATCATCTTGAGAGTGACGAGAAGTAGACTTCTTAATGGGTGAAATATCTTCCTTCTCTTGAGCTTCCTTCTTCTCCCTTTTATTTTTATCACCAGCGGTAACTTCTACATGTTCTGGTTCATTTCTTGAGAAGCAGGGTTCCTTAGCCTCTTCTTGAGCCACATGGATATCTCCTCCATACAAACATTGCAGTTCATCCAACATTTCCCTTTTTGTCTCACAATTCCTTACTTTAGCATCATCTGGATTAGATAGCCCTTTCATGATAATCCCTTGGATTATGTATTAAACTCATTCCTCTTTCCATATATCACAAAAAAATTGATCCGAATTTAAAAAGGAATGTAAAATAATATAGATATAACCACAAATACAGATATGCAAACGAAAAAAATACTCCATCTTATTAATACCAAAGAACTGAAAAATGCTTACAGACAGAATGGAAATAAAATAGCTCTGGTGATGGTAGTTTATCTCTGAGAAGAGATATATCTACTACATGCCTCTAAGTTGTATTACAGTGAGGATCATGGGAATTTTTATTATTTAACAATAAGAGAAAACCCTAAAAACCAAAACTATGTCCCCAATAGATGTAACACCAAGGGTTTGTGGGCCTCGTTGGGGTTAGTTGGGTAGCCAACTTCCCAGGATTGTAACTTGTTCATGTCATCCTCATTTGGTATATACGATACCTCATTGAAAATATATCTCTAAGTACTACAAGATTTACCACGTGCCTTTTTGTATGGCATTGGCCATACTGCGAACCTCAAAAAAAAATCGTTTCAGGGGTCAAAACTACCACGAAAGTTCAGGACCCGAAAAACTACTAAAAATAGTAAATGTTGCTATAAACAAGGAAACTGATAAAACCGTCTAGGTGGAATAGGTGGGTGGACGCCAATATAAACCTGGAATAGTTCTCCCCCCTTAGGAAGCAATTGTCCCCATTGCATGCAGATTCTCCATGAGGTGATGAAATTTCTGTTGAACCTGGTTCTTGGTGAACCACTTACCTTGGTGAAGGAGTGGGCTTACTTTGACCACTCAATATTGTTGGATCCTCTATTGGCGAGTGTTCTTAATATTTGTGTCCATGATTCAATCAGTTGTGGCATGTTCCATGCATTCTGGATTTAACTTTGTTGGTGTCAGTTGTTCTACAATGTCGGATGTATCTAGTAATGGTGGAGAGTGTGGTTGAATGTGATCCACATTGAACATTTGGTGCAGGCCATTGATCAATGGAATGTTGAGCTTGAATGAATTTTCCCCTATAGTCTTGGTGATGGTGTACAACCCATATTGGAGTGGGTGAAGCTTGTGGTGGGGCCTAGAGAGGCACTCCTTCTACAAATATAGCCAAACTTTATCGCCCACCTCCAACTTATGTGGTACCCGATGTTGATCATCTCACTGCTTGTAATTAGCATTGGCTCTATCCAATATGTCATGTACCTACTAGCATATGTGTTGAATGCAGTCAATGAATTTGTTATCCATGTCAACTTCAATCTTGACATGAGCCGCATCTACCTGAGTAGTTGTAAATCATATCGCCACATCAATGAAACATGGTGGTTGGAATCCCAACCCCACCTAAAAGAGGTTGTGGCAAGTTGAGCTATGAAGAGCCTGGTTGTGGATGTGTGGATGATTTGAGTTGTACATGCACAGAATATGTATGATCATCCTATTGACGAGCTATGTTTGGCCATCAGTTTGAGGGTGGAAAGTAGTGGACTTAGTGAGCTTGGTGTCCAGTATCGAATAAAGACTTGACCAAAATATACTCAGGAACCTATTTTCTTGATCTAAGATAATGGACTTTGGAGAACCCACACTTTTTCAAAGAATATATTAGCAGTGGCTTCTATTGTGATATCCTTCTTGCAGACCTCTAGAATGGCCATCTTATAGAATCTGTCAACAACCACAAAAACACAGTCATTGCCATGCTTAGTAGAAGGAAGGTCGTGACATGTAATCCTTGGATATGGACTCAAAAGTTCAACTAGGAGTAGGAATAGGAGTATATAGGCCTTGCTTCTTGATGGTTAGTTTTTCAATGGCACAGGAAGTGCAGGATCTGATGTACGTCCCAACATCTTGTCGAAGATTCAGCCAATAGAAATAATTCTGCAATATTTCCATTGTTTTCTCTACCCAAAAATTTTCAGCAACTCAACTGTAGTGTGCCTCCCAAATCATCTTGGTCTACTCGCTTGAAGGAACACAGAGGTGTCCCAAGTTGTATAACAGTGCATCTTGGAGGTGATAATTTGGGACTTGTTTGCCTTCTGGGAGCGTTTGGTATGTGTTGTTGAAGTCTAGATTGCTCTTATAAAAATTTTACCATCTCGAAGTCTCGTGCCCACAAGAGTCCAGCACAATGGTCAGCTCCATGACTGGAAATTGGCTAAGGTAGTCTACAATATTGTTGGTGTTTCCCTTCTTGTACTTAATGTTCAAGTGGAATTGTTGTAGGTATGTGGACCATTTCTGATGGTGATAATTCTTCAGCTTCCCTTGTGTCTTATGAATTGAAGGGTTCGGTGGTCTGTGTGGATGACCATTTCCTTCCCCATAATGTAATGCTTCCACTACTAACATGCCTACACAATTGAATACATCTCTTTGTTGTAGGTGGGATACTTTAGTATTGTGTCTTAAAGCATCTCACTATGATATTCTATTGGATGAGCCTACTGAGTAAGAACTGCACCAATTGCACATTCAGAGGAATTTGCCTCAATCTCAAATTGTTGTTGCAGATATGGTAATGTGAGAATTGGTGCAGAGTAGAGTTGATGCTTCAAATTGGAAAATTCCTTCTATTGGGATTCATACCATAAGAAAATTTATTTTTCTCCTCCCTTACTGAATTGACTCAAAGGTGAAGTGATATGAGAAAATCCCAACACAAACCTGGGATAGAAGTTGGCAAGTCCCAGAAAGTTGTGGACCTCTATTAGAGTGGTTTGGGTTGGCCAATCTCGAATGACTTGTATCTTGGCTGGGTCCACATGCACACCTCTCTCATCAATGATGTACCCCAGGTATTGAACCTAGGTCACACCAAAAGTGAATTTCTCCAAATTGTCACACAACTTATGTTTCTGCAGGGTTTTGAGGACCTGTCGAATATGGTGGAGGTGCTTTTCCCAACTCTTGTTGAAGATCAGAATGTCATCCGAATACACCACCATGAATTAGTTAGTGACAGGTCACAATATATTTTCCATCATCCTCATGAAGGTTTCCGAGGACTTTTTCAACCTGAAAGGCATGACCAACCATTTGAAAATGCCCTCCTTGGATTTGAATCCAGTTTTCCATACATCATAGGGTTCGATTGGTACCTAGTGATAGCCAAAATTCAAGTCAATATCGCTGAAATATTTGGCGCCCCTCAGCTGGTCTAGAAGGTCATCAAGCCATGGGATTAGGTACCTATTCTACATAGTGATCTTGTTCAGCACTCGATAGGAGTCTTTAGGTGTCTTCCTTCTTTTGTACCAACACAATTGTGCTCCCACGGGATGAGGAGATTGGTGTGATGTGCCCTTTATGCAACAACTCTTGGATCGACCTCTTGATTTCATCGTTCTCCAGAACATAGTGTTGATAGATCATCCCATTGGGTAGCGGGCCATGTTGGCTTGAGGGGTCCTGACCCAGGTTCGGTGTGCAAGGTTTGCCAACAAACCCCTATAATATTGGCCCTTTCGGCAGTGACCTGCTTTCGCAGGTCACAGTCTCACCCGAAGTAGTATGGGTGGGTACTGGAACCAGGTTTCTGCACCCTAAGAAGAGAAGGGTAAGGCAAGCAAAGCTCTGTTCTGTTTCTGTAATTCCCAGACTACCTGGTTCTTCATAGGGTTAAGTATGTATCTATTTGCATCCACGTGCACTAGATCTATAATTATATGCTTTCTATAACATCAACACAGTATTATATAAACAGAGCAGAACATATCTAGATCCAAGCATTCAGTACACAGATATTTGCAACGAAAAGACAGAAAATACATAACACAGCAATTATTACAAATTCATACAACAGTACTCAAACATTCAGATCTCTAATAATCCTCGCATTCATTCATTCATCAATCTTTCCTTACAATTCCCTTCCCAACTTGCGCACACAGCAGCAGGGTCCGCACACAACTGGACTAGGATCTCTGCGCACACAACCAGCAGGAATCTGTTCCCAAAAACCCTAACAGATAGCTTAAGAAATAGATTGCATCAATATCTCCTCAATTCTTATCACCTTCGATACAAAATACATCTCTATTTATAACAATCTAGCTCCGACTTTCCTATGGTCTGCAACCCATGGTTTTCGGACCCCTAGTTTACCCTTTGACCCATTACAATGCGTTCAGGGCTTTGACCCGCCCCAAAACCCCTGCGCTATACTAAATATAATCAAAATTAATCAAAATGGACCATTTTTGCAGCTTTTTAGGAGACCCCGTTCCAACAGTCCCCCAACACAATCTTGTGACTCGTCCCGAGTCACTGCACTAGTGCGACCACATAGTCCACAGCCTGGTATTGTTTGAGTCGACTGCCATTGACAAAGCCAGGCATGAGGTCACCGCACAGGGTAGCTAGATGGACTGCTCCACCATTCGTAACCTCCTTAACTGTGTAGGGACCAAGCCAGTGTTACAGGAATTTTCTTGGATGTTTCGTAAATTGGCTATCGTATAAAAGGATGAGATCACCTTCGACGAATGTCTTCTGGTGGTTGTGTCGATCATGCCAGGCTTTATCTCGAGCCTTTTGAACTTGCTGGTGAAACTAATAAATAAAGCAATCTTCCTCCAAATCCACTAGTTGCGCCAGGCGCTCTTCAATGATATCGGAGTTTACCATATTCATGAATGTTGCAATGCGTAGGCTAGGAACAACCTACTCTATGGGCATAATGGCCTCCTTTCCATAGACCATCTGGAAGGGTGTCCTGCCTATCATATTTTTGCAGGTCGTTTGGTATACCCATAGAACCGAGGGGATGCGAATGTCCCAATCACTACGATCGACATTACAAACCTTCATTAATGCCTGCTCCAAAATTTTGTTAAAAGCTTCAACCCCCCCATTGGCCTGGGGATGATATGGTGTACTCTTGGCATGGTGGATCCGGAATTCCTCATTCAGAGCTTGAATCATTTGGTTAACAAAATGCATACCTATGTCTCTCATTAGGATCTTAGGGCAACCAAACCTGGTCAGAATTTGCTCAAAGATGAAGTGCGCAGCAGTATCAGCAGTACAATATTTTACTGCTTGTGCCTCATCCCATCGTGTGATGTAGTCAGTGGCAGTGATAATGTAGCGCATGCCTATTTTCTTTTCTGGTGGATTGATGGGTCCTATAAAGTCAATGGTCCATTTATCAAAATCCTCTAGTTCCATTTGAGGCTATAATGGCATGTCATCTCGTCGTGAGGGTTGGCCAGTTCGATAGCATGTATCACACAATCTGCAATAGGTGTAAGAATCCTGATGCAGGGTAGGCCACCATAAGCCAGCCCTCAAAATCTTTTGTGTCGTAGCCTTGCCTGCATAGTGGCCGCCTGTGACTCCATCATGTGCTTCTGTGAGGACAGTGGGTCGTTCATGTTCCAATACATATCTGTGGAGTATTTCATCGGTGCCTAGCTTGTATAGCTGTCCTGCAATGATAGTGAATTCTGCAGCCCAGGTAACCAACTCCTTTTTCTGTTGTACCAAATACACAACAGGGGCCACGCCCGTAGTAAGGAAATCAATGATATTAGAAAAGTGAGCATTGACCATCTTAATGGTAAACAGTTGCACATCAGGTAAGCCTTCATCCAAGTTAGTGGTTTCTTCCCCTGTATCGATATGAGACAGATGATCCGGGCCTACATTCAATCTCCCAAGCTTAACGATGATCTCAAAATCATATTCCTGAAATAGCAACAGCCAGCGGAAAATATTTGCCCCCAACACAGGCTCGTTGACCAGGTATTTCATAGTCGAATGGTCTTTGAACATCTTAGAGTGTCCACCTAGGATATAGTGCCAATACTTTTGTAGTGTGTACACCATAGCCAGTCCTTCACGCTCAGTGGTAGAGTAATTCCTTTCGGTGCTCGAGAGTTTATGACTGGAAAAGGAAACTGGGTGATCAATATCTCCTTCACCAGGCTGAGTGAGGACTACGACCAGGGCGATGCCTGATGCATCGACATGTACATGAAATTCCCTTGACCAATCCGGAAGGAACAGTATGGGTGTAGAAATCATCTTCTCTTTTAGCAGTTCAAAGCTCTTCTGACATTCATCATTCCAGAAAAAAGAGACATATTTTTTTATTAGATGTTCCATGGGTGTTGTGATCAGAGCATACCATTGAATGAATTTTCTGTAATAGCCTGTGTGACCGAGAATCGAGCGCAACTGTTTTTCCATTGTGGGGGCTGCCAGTCTGATAATTATGGCTATCTTCGTAGGGTCAACCATCAATCCTTAACGACAGACTATGTGTCCAAGCAAGATTCCGAAAGGTACGCAGAAGATGCACTTCTTGATATTCAAGGAGATCTGGTGCTGTCGGCAGGCATCCAACATTAACCACAGGTTTGAGACGTGTTCTTTCACCAAGAAAAAAACCATTCAGTCATAAAATTAAACCTCCACGAACTTATGAATAAGCTCCTTGAACACAACCACTATGACCCTTGAAAATATAGTAAGTGAATTCTTGAGACCAAAGGGCATGACCGTATACAGGAAGGAACCCCATTCGGTTGCAAAGGTAGTCTTACTATGATCCTCAGGTGCAATTCTGATCTGGTGGTATCCTGAGAATCTAGTGAAGGAATAGGCTTCCTGGCCACCCACGTTATTAAGGATTTCATCAGAGAAAGGCGTAGGAAAGGGTTCATGAACACAGGCATCGTTCAACTTTCGTAGGTCCACACAGATGCGTATTTCCCCTTTTGTCTTTTTCTCTTGGACAACCATTAGACTTACCCAATCCGACTGCTCGACCAGTTCAATGATGCCAGCGGTCAGCATTTTGTCCAACTCTTCTCTAACCTTTTGCTTATATTTAGGGTTCAGCCGATAGGGCCGCTGCTTGACTGGCTACGCCTCAGGCTTTAGAGTGATGTGCATAATGTCGAGGTCCCCAATGATTCCTTTGAGCTCTGAAAACTTTGTAGGGAATAAGTCCTGGTATTCTGTAACTAACTTGGAAATTTTTCCCATGGTACCCTCATCCCAATAGTCCCTAATTTTAGCCATCTTAGGGTGTTCTTATGTCCCAATATTAACTTCATGTAGCTGGAGAGGTTGCATTACATCAACATCCTGGAGCGATGGTCCGATAATGGTACGTTCCCCTTCAGATTCTGGAACAGATATATTCCGTGGGTTATCCTCTTCTTTGTTAATCACCAAGCTCCGGCAGTTGACTATGTCATGCATCTAGGCCTCCCATGTCAGGACGGCTGGTGGGGTGCGTGTGTGAGGCTTCTTAAAAATGAACGAATCAATGTCTTGCAGGGCTTCATCAAGCATCTCTGTTCCCCTAATAAGTCTGAATGTTCCAATAAAGTCCTCTTTTAATATTTCCCAGTGGCGGGTCCGCTGATGTAACTCTGCATCTAAGTACCAAGTAGCAGGGATAGGGCCCAATGCATGTATAAATATATGGATCCATTCATCTGGGGTTCAGTCAGCCCATTTGGCCGTCCAAGTACGCAGATGCGCACAGGGATCCTCGGGCCTCAAGAATATCTTGGTGCACATATCAGCGGGAGGTGTGAACCGCAGCACCATCTTATCTCGACACATTTCCTAGTCTGGGAATGCATTCTTTTGGGTATCCCACTAGTGTGTAGGTGTGCCCCGAAGTGCCGTATTGAGTGCCCAGAGCCGCCAATATTTTGGCACCCTAGCCTCCAATGTTCTTAAGAAGTCCTGGACAGTACTAGACTCATCAAAGTGGGGAAGGTCTCTTACCTCTAAAGTAATGCAGTAGAGGGTCCTTGCAACCCGAGGGCATCGTAGCACTGAGACATTGTGTAGCTAGGTCTGCCAACTCTCAATTTCTTCATCTGGGTTAGAAAATTACTCCCTATTTTTCTCCCAATCGAATATTCCGCCTATTGTAGGGTCACCTTGGTCTTCATCCTATGCCGTCATCCTGTATATGTGATCTAGTTCCTCCTCTTCATATGCTAGTTCTATATACCGCATACCCTCAGCAGGATCCAGTGGAACTATTACACATGTACCGTTCTTCTAGAACACCATGCTACATTTTTTTAGATTAATGACACCCCCTACGTCGATAGCCCAGTCTATTACTAGGAGTGCAAGATAGGGATACGTATCTTCCACAATTTCTATGACCTCAAAGTTAGCTAGGACCTTTACTCCTGCGATATCGACCACAACTTTGGGCAATCTTCCCAGAGGGATGATCTTCTGTGGATTCGCCATTCGCAGCTGGATGGTGGACCAGTCTAATTTAGGTTCTCTCATTCATTGCCATGTCTGTTTTGGTAAGACGTTTGCATCAGATCCAAGATCAAGAATAACCTGATCTATCTCATAGTCACCAATCTCCGCATTCAATCGCATTTCCCGCCCAGTATGCCCTTTGTAGCTGTGTAATTTGTGTACTTCCTTAATTTCATTCGTTGTGCTAGGCCGGGTTGCGCAGTCCTATAGCAATACTTGAAGATTTTCTCTATCCTGTGGGTTGCGTAGTAGCTTCAATCATGCCCTTAAAAAGGTTTCAACCTCCTCTTCCATCTGGAGGTGCGCTGGCGACTACACAGGAGCTTCCAGCGACTCTTGTTTCCTGGGATTTGGTTCTTTCTGAGCAAAAATCTCCTCCCTTGCTTCCTGGGTGACCATGCTGACTTTTATACTTGGATCTTTGCTCCTTAGCTTCGTTTTGACTCTCTCTACATTTTTTGTGGGGGTAGACTATTTGTCCTTCATTTTTGTTAACAAGATCGGGCAGTCTTCGATCTCATGGTCCAGCTGTCGACAATATTTATAGATTTCCTAGTGGGATTTGGGAATTCCCTAGCAAAGTGCCCTACCTCTCCATAGTTGTAGCAAATCAGTTGGCCTCGTCCTCATCCTACGCTCCCTCCCCGGCCCCCTCTGCCCCTTACAGGAGAGCCACAAAAGGTCACGGGAGATCTCGGAGAGGCAGGATCGGATTGTACCCTATAGAGGTTTCCCCGATCTACCAAAAAGTCATATGTGCGACAATTTTGTTCATCGTGCCCTACAAATCGGCAGAACCTGCACCATTGTTGCTTCATTTCACCCCTATTTATCCAAGGGCACTGGGCTGTATCATGTAGTCCCGCCACACGGCAATCTTCACACCAGAGGTCCATGCTGACTCCTTTTCCCTGTTCCATCCATAAGCTTTGTATTTCCATGTGCATGGCTCTGAGCTACTCCTTAATTTGCTGCACTCCTTCCCTCATGTTATCCTTAGGCATGGCTTCAAGTTTCATGGCAACTTCCAAGGCTTTTTCCTGTGATTCGAATGTCTGGTGGCCCATGGGTATGCATAAGTGAGGTAGCAGCATAGAATTGAACCATTCCGTGTGTTGTTTTTCGTCATACTTGAACTCACCCTCCCTGATTTCTTTTTTTAACCGTTGATCGGCCTCCCATACCGACTCAGATGTTCCTTGCTTAAAGTCTTTTACTTCCGCCACCAGCTGGGAATAAGATTTCGGCTTTCGGAATTGTTGTTTTAGGGCATCCTTAATATGTTGAAGCGTTGCACTCTCGTTTTTAGATATATACCGCATATACCAGTCCAGGGCCCTCTCTTCAAAAGCCGAGGATAGCTGCGCTCTCTTCATAGTATCGCTTACCACCCCTTGCGCCGTCCATACTGAGTCAGCCACGAACCAGAACCGTTCCATGTCCTCATCGCTACGCCTTTAAAGGTGGGTAACTTTAATTGTGTCGCCATGGGCTCCTCTAGTTTATCTTCTCGAGGCCCTAACGTCGGGGTAGCAGACGGACCTTGTGTAGGTCTCGTCGAACTATGAGCAGAGAGATCCTCTTCTAGATTGTTTCGATAGTTCTTACCGCTCCACGTTGCGCTTCTGCCCAGAGTATCACTCATTCAACCCCGCGTTAGATCTCCAATGCCATTACTTGATCTTGTTTCTCAAAATCCTCCCGGTCCCTGCAACGGAACCATTTTTTGGCTTGAGGGGTCCTGACCTAGGTTCGATGTGCAAGGTTTGCCAACAAACCCCTATACTACTGGCCCTTTCGGTAGTGACCTGCTTTTGCATGTCACAGTCTCACCCGAAGTAGTATGGGTGGGTGCTGGAACCAGGTTTCCACACACTGAGAAAGGAAGGGTAAGGCAAGCAGAGCTGCGTTCTATTTCTGTAATTCCCAGATTACCTGGTTCTTTGTAGGGTTAAGTATGTATCTATTTGCATCCACGTGCACTAGATCTATAAATATATGCTTTCTATAACATCAACACAGTATTATATAAATAGATCGGATCAGATCTAGATCCAAGCATTCAGTACACAGATCTTCGCAGCGAAAAGATAGAAAATACATAACACAGCAATTATCAGCAATTCATACAACAGTACTCACAGATTCAGATCTCTAATAATCCTCGCATTCATTCATTCATCAATATTTCCTTACAATTCCCTTCCCAACTTGTGCACACAGCAGCAAGGTCCGCACACAGCTGGACTAGGATGTCCGTGTACACAGCCAACAGGAGTTCGTTCCCCAAAACTCTAACAGATATCTTAACCAAAAAATCGCATCAATATCTCCTCAATTCTTATCCCCTTCGATACAAAATACATCTCTATTTATAACAATCTAGCTCTGAATTTCCTATGGTCCACAACCCATGGTTTTCAGACCCCTAGTTTACAATGCGTTTGGGGTTTTGACCAGCCCCAAAACCCCTGCGTTATACTAAATATAATCAAAAGTAATCAAAATGGACCAGTTTCACAGCTTGTTAGGAGACCCTATTCCAATAGGCCACCTAGGCTCAGATCGATGGAGGGCTTGACCTAACAGTGTATAGGTACCCTTGTGGGTGAGTTGAAGATGTCCCTATATTCCTCCATGACCTTTTTCATCTATTGCTGCTAAGAGAGGGAGCCCTGTTTGGAGGTCATGGCCACAATATTCTTCTTTCCCTGAGGGGGAATCATAAGGAAAACAAATTTCTCGATTCAGGAAATGATCTGACAACAGTGCTTCGCAGTAATAAAAGAGATGGCAGTAGGAGGTGCTACTTCTAGTATCATGTACAACTTTTTTCCCAAAGTAATAATAATAGAGCAAGGCCTGGAATCATACATAGCATGTCACTTCCACAAGTATGGTTGGCCTAATAATACATCACAAACTTCAAGAGGGGAAACATCACATAGTACCTCATTTGTGAATGGATTTATGTTGTAGGGAAGGTGGCACTATTGGCTGACATAGAGATATCATCCTTGGTAAAGTGACTCGATGGTATATAGTTGCAGGTGTACTATGGTTAGTAGGCCTAGCCTCTTCATGACGAAATATAGCGAAGAACCCTTCACCCACTTCTAGGAATGGAAGAGGTTCTCCCCTACCTCTGGATATTCGAGCTCATCCTTCTGGATCTCGGTGGTGGTGATGGTGGCACTGTGCTCCACGCCAATAATCTGCTTCCCTTTTCCATTTCCCTTGTTGGGTTCTGACTCAAAGTCGAAAAATTCTTCTGATTCAAATCCATTCAGCTCAGCCACCAATGACTGCTTGGCCAGAAAATCACTTGTGTTTTGAGTGGAGCTCGTATGGAATTCACACCACTTTCCCATGTCCTTAGTTTTCTTTGTGTTGTTGTTCTTTTCTTATGGTTTCGGTAGGCTTTCCTTGGATTTTCTCTTCATTCTGCGATTTGGGGTTGCCTTTCCCTTTCTTCAAATTCACAAATACAAAGTCTCGCTTCTTTTATTTAAATTTATGCTCGATCTTGGCAGCATATCAGTATGTCACACCAAGCGAGGATATGTCGAGGAACTCCATTTCCTCCTAAATTTATCTGTGCAAACAACTGTGGTACCTGAGAAACAAATGTTTCTTCAAATCCTTAATACCCAACTTTGTGCATAGGGTATGTAACAGATTCATCAGCTCATGCATTTCTTGACTCCTTTGTTGCAGCATCATAGTCCATTATATCTACTTTTTCTCATAGCTCCCCATAGGGTATTATTGTTCCTTGATGCCAGATCGAAAATAATTCCAAGTGGGTGCAGCTGAAAACAGTGAGGGTTCTCCCTCATCTCTCTATTCATAGTAGGTTTCACACCATTCCTTCACGTGGGGGGCGGATTTGAGGAGCACAAAAGTAATATTTTCTCTATTGAAAAAATCGTGATTTGAAAAGTATCCTTCAAACAAGTTTAACCACTTATCTATGGCATCTGCATCTATCTAGCCTTCAAATATGGGAATGTCAAATTTGGCTTGTACCTTCAAGGGAGTGGTGCCTCCAGAGTGTCGCTTGAGGGCTTCTTCAAGAAATATTTTGATAAGATCTTATTTTCTCTTGTCTTTCTTTTCTTCCGCAATGGGAGGCTATTGGGGTTTGCAAGGTTGGTCTTGCAAAGGTTCAACCAGCTCAAGCCTTAACTCCTTATACCCTAACCATGTAGGGGAAATGCAAAGAAAAATAGAGAAAGAGAAGACCGCTATCATACCATTGATCCAAATTTTAAAAGGAATGCAACAGAATATAGATATAGGAAAAAATACAAAGATGTAGTGGAAATAATACTTCATTTCATTAATACCAAAGAACTGAAAAATGATTTGGCATACATAATGGAAATAAACTAGCTCGAGCGATGGTAGCTTATCTCTAAGAAGAGATGTGGTAGCTACATGCCTCTAAACTATGTTACAATGAGACTCAAGGTAATTTTTCTTATTGAGCAAAAAGAGAAAATCCTAAACAACCAAAACCATAACCCCAAAGGGCATCAAAAGAGGCAAGCTTGTAGGTTGTTCCTTGAGAAATGAGGGCTTATCTAGTGGAATAGAAGGTGGAAACAAATACAGAGTATGCAGGACCAAGCATAGCAAGAATAGAATAGATAAGGTTACCATATTCCTTTTTTACCTTACAACCTTCTAAAAGAAGTCTAAGGGTATTGAATTTGGATAGAAAATCTTCAATAAAGGAGAAATTATTGGGGTCCAAAGTAAGCAACTCATTTTCAAGTTGATGGGTTCTAATGCCAAAAACAGTATTTAGCTTTTTCATAGCTTCATCAAGGGATTCAATGTCTTGGATATGAAATCTAAGATCTTGAGCAATGGACATTCCTATCAACCCTCATGCTTGATCTTGTTTATTTTCCCATTTAGCAGCTTTCTCTCCATCGATAGGTTTAGTTTCTTGTCATCTGGCTATTCTATAAATCCCTTTACTTCTAACTAAGTCCAGCATTAAGGATAGCCATTGGAAATAATTGGTGTTGCTAAGAATAATTAGGCATGCACTTTCTATTTTAAAAAAAAGAAAAAAACAACAACAACAACAACAACTGAACCCAAAAGGGCTTAAACCAACTGCTCCAATAGAAATATCTCGAAAAATTAGGCCGGTTAAAAAAACGGTTCTGAAAATGACTACGGATGAAGAAGTTATGCCTTTTTGAAAACAAATTGTAGTAGATGTTGAATAGTTATGTGAGAGGTTGAGAGATGATGATGAAGATGTACTTTAAAAAAAAATTCCACCCTCGCCTCCTTTCCAAACTTAATACAATAAGCTCACTTTTAAAAAAAACTACTTTATCTGACCCACTTTTATAAATAAGTGAGTCACTTTTACAATGTTACTTTTACATGTGTTTTTTAAATAAAAAACCCTTTTTTTTAACCGGAAACTTTCCAAAATGATCTTTAAGAAAAATTGACTTAAAAATATGTTTTTTTTAGAAAAAGAAGCTTGACAAAGATACTTGAACCCAAGACCTCTATTCTCATAACCTAATATTACACCAAGTGAGCTAGTAAAACAATTATGTAATTGTTTGAAAGGAGGAAGGGTTTTTTTTTTCTCTTCAATGTGTGTGTTTTTTCCTGCAAAAAAATCACAAAAATCCGTGCAAAAATATTTACGTCCCTTGTGGCATAACATTAGCTTTTTGGTTAGTCTTTCAGGCAACTATCTATTTCTCTTGCTATTTCTGATTTCTTGAGATCGCACAAAGACACAGGAAAAGAGAATACGTAGCAGAAAAATATCGTCTTCATGTTTCTGATTTGTCGAGATTGCACACATCGCAGAGCAAAAAGCATACATAGAGAAGAGGGTATAGGTCTAGCAATAAAAAAAACTATAAACTGAAATAAAAAAAAATATTAAGAAAAAAATTGTAAAAAAAAATGTTTTATACCTCCAAATCTAAAATGACATAACTTGCGATTGGGGTGTCATGTGGCGAGGAGTGGGGAGAGACGTGGTGTTTGTACGCAAACGCAAAATCAACAGCAAATATGATGTGTTCTAACAGTAGCAAGTGGCTTTACCCACAGAGATTAATGACCTCATTTAAGAATTATGACGAACAGCCAGGCACGTCAGGGGGCTTGTCGGAAGGCTCTAGGGGAAAGTGTCGGCGCGGGAGGTGGAGGTTTGATAATAAAATTCCTTCTGCCGATTTGAGGAGCAAGACAGTTGGTGGAGCGCAGAGCATCGAGAGGCAGTTAGGAGATCAGTGACGAGCTCTGTTAACTTCAGCATGTCGTCTGTGAGGGTATTCCTAGCAATTCTCACCTGCACAGATATTTGCTGGAAGATCGGGTTCTAAAGAAAATGGTTAAAGCTTAGTCGGCCAAGAAGGATGGAAAATCCAAGGGGAAGGCCAAAGTCGAAACAGTTAGAAGAGGACGGAAGTATGGTAAAGAGATAATGGAGAACTTATTTCAAGCTTACTCGAATGGCACTCCCAACCATGTCAAATCTTTGATCTCTAGGTGGGAATAGGATGTTAAAGCGAAAGAGGAAGAATAATTGGTCGAGGAAGATATGGACCCGATTTTAACTGATCCTGTTAATACCCGCAACATAATGTCTCTATTCCAACAGTCGATCCATATCTACTCGACCCTGAAATGTCTATTGGTGAAGGAAATTGTCACAGTCCAAGAGATTGGGGAAACCCGCAGGCAGCCTCAATTCTGACAGAAATTCGTAGAGATATCCCGGAGATCCATTTACAACAACACCACCAGAACGTCTATCTCAGACGTATCGATAGACAGCTGCAAAGTATGCATCAATTTGATATGTCAGGATCGAGTGTCAAGACCTGGCACCCATTGAGTTTTCTGAGGACTGAATTCTCTAAATTTCTATTTTTTTCAATGAATATAGATACCATTTACTTTTTCTATACATTTATGTATGTTAAGATAGATAATAGACCCTTAAAGATAGTAAGCGACCGCTTTAAGATTTTTAAGTTTTGGATGGCCTATAACTCTTTAAGATAGCCAAAAAATTGAGTTTTCTACGGGCAGGTTGAGGTCAGAACTTGTAAATTTTGATGTAACCTACATTTTGGTTTTATGGAATGAATAGAGAATAGAGAGGAACTACTAAGTTTACAACAAAAAAATGACATAACATGGGCAACCAGAAACCTTTTCGCATGAAACGAAAGGGGTTCCTCATTGTAACAGATGCTCCAGACACAATAGAGTAGTTCTACTAGCCCGAAAATGATCAAAAATAGTAGATGTGGAAAACGGAAAGCATATGCAGTCAAACCGCCTTCGGATTTGGATCAACAATGGATGCGACCCTCAAAATAGCTCTGATACCATGTAGGAATTTGCAGGGTAATTTCCTCAGATCAAACACCAAATTTCATCGCTCACAAACAAATCACAAATTAGTACACCAATATTTTATGTGGTTAAAACCCTCAAAGAGGGAAACAGTCCACGGCCTGACCCAACGCGACCACTTCAGGCAATTTATTAATATAAAGAAATAAAATTTACATAAGTTTCTCTCATAAATGGTTACAGGACAAATGACCCTCCATGCTCTTTAAATAGATATCATGGACCAATCAGGTGTTAATCCACGGATCAAGTGTCGGTAATACCGAGGAGAGAGTGAACCGTTGGATCACTACATATCGTGATCGTCGGATTATAAGTTACAAATGTACATAGTAAAGAAACACACTTTACCTAACTCTACGGTAGACCAAGTTATACTTAACTATTTCCTATGTGCCAGAATATCCTAACAATGGGTGCTAGTAAACATAATGTAACAAGAAGTTGGAGCTTAAATTTGCATAAATAACTAAAAATAATTTTGGTGATTTTCTTCCTTTATGGGTTTCCACGTACATCTAGTGTCTCTATGTGTTATGGTGTTGTAATGAGTTTCTTATTTGGTCATTTGTATAATGTTTAAATAGTGTTATTAATTGTTAAAATCGGTCATAATATCGATTCACCACCTCCCCCTCACCAATATTATCTTTTTTTCCAACAACTTATCCATCCATTGAGCTAAGGTTTCATCAATGAGAAGTCACCATTAGAACTAGAGATGCTACCTACATTTATGGGTGAGCGTTGCAGACATATTTAGCCTTACAAGAATCACATCTACATTGGACCCTGGCTTCCTGAACTACTTCAACACTAATACATGGAACCCAACTTTATGGTGGAACTTCTTAACTACATAAACATGGCGGTTGCAACTTCTACATGGGATCCTAGTTCCTTGGTCTACTTCAACATTGTGGTCAACACTTATCCTTGGGACCTATTGAAGCCCCGTAATTTCATTGCAACAACATGGGGGATAACCACCCGGTCCGAACCTTAAAAGAAACTCCTTTTCCATTTGGTATAATGGCTCTGACTGGGAATAATGGGACCAATTTCCCAGCAAATAATTGATATGATGATGATGGGTTTGGTACAAGGTGAAATGGAAAATGATTTTAAACTAATGGAAATAATCTATTTAAGTAACGAACACATTCATCTATTTAATCTATATTTAAGTTAATCTATACCCGGGAATAATTTAACTTATGTGATCTACAAAGATATCTTAAAGAAAAAAATAATAAAAATCATTCAATTGCTAAAAGAGATGAAACTGTTTAAAGATAATTATTTTGACTAAATAGTTAGGCAAAATAATTGTGAAACTATATCGCATATATTGATTGATTATATACTCAACAAGGAATTACAGCTGAAACATTATGCAATAGTGCTCTAATGAAAAACTATAATCCAGATCTCATACACGTTACAATATAAATAAATTTATTGCTAAATCATAAATAGAACTCAATCATAAAGACAATAGTACCATATATGAGAGGTTGTATTCAAGAAATTAGAAACATTGACCTTCTCTTATTTTCAACCAAATACACTCTAAGATTACATAAATGCAAATTCAGTAGAGTATGCTTCGATATTCAAGAAAATCAAGATCTTGTTCCATGTATTTAATCAATTGAATAAAAAAAGTACAAAAATGCAATCTTTTACAAAGTGTTTTTGATAAAATCCTAGACCCCTCTCTAAATGCATGAGAGAGGTTTAAATAATATTACATATGTACCAAAAATATAATATTACATAAAAATTTGAGGAGGTTTCAAACAACCTTCCTCAGAATACTGAAAATAAAAGATAAAAGAAAGATAATGACGTGCTTGATTAGGTTGAATAGTCCTTCCTTTCCATGGAGATTTTCAGTTCATAGATATCCAACATTGGCTTCACTTGGGATGGTTGGCTGACTTTGGATCTTATTTGTCTGGTGAATACAACATCAGAGAGAGGTAGCACCATTTTTTGAGTGGAATTTGTTAGAAAGCGTAAAGCCATCTGCTGATTGTGTGGTTTTACTAGAAACTTCCAATAAGATTCATGATCAAGATTAGAGCCTTGACGTCACAGCCTCCTTCAGCAAGGTTCAGTTGAAGTGCGTCTGGATGAATTGTTAGGGAATTCAAAAGGGATGAAGACACAAGCCTAAGCTCTCTCAATAAGGGTCACTTCCGTTCTATATTTTTAGCCAAAATTTACAAGAATCTCTTCAGAGTTTCAGCTATAATATGTTCAATTCAGCTAGCACATCAATGGAAGATGGCTATATTTATAGAGGGAAAGGAGGAGGTTTGGATCCCTAAAATGGTGGAAATGAGGCGTTATCCCTTGGGAGGTTCCCCCAAAAGGTGGAAACAAGAGGCCAAAGGAGGGAGGCCGTGGTTATTCAGTCGAACCACTCCAGATGACTCGCCCACGAAGTTGTTATGATGGAAAATTCACCTCTATTTTTAAAAAACATTCCATAAACAGATTGGCGCGAGTATTGCACTGGGACAGAGTGCCAATGGGCACGGGGCCTAGTGTTAATTTCCTCATTGGCGCGAGGGCGTAACAATTGACTAGCGCCAAGGCAAAAACATGTGTTTCTGATGGTCTGCTCAGGAAATTTTCAACAGAAGAAGTGTTGTCCTCATGGCAAGGGATGCAATGATGGTCTTTCCATGGCATGACACTTTTTTTTGGTGACATAAATGAGCCTCCAATGTTTGGGATGGTGATTTCAGGGATAGTGAAAAAAATTGTGTAACATGTTCTCCCTAAAGCATGAGGTCCGAGAGAGAGGAAGGGGTGAAATTCTTTACAAGAATGCATTCAAACCAAAAAATGTTGTCGGAAGACCTAGAATAGCAATGCTTTATTAGTTGAATCTACGTATCTTTTTCTATAATGCTTGCATGGTGTTGTAACTTAATTTTCTCAAAATATTTCTGAAATTGTATCATCTGCAGCTTTGTTTGCTTATTGATATTTTGTCTCGTGTTCAATTTGTTTATCTAACAGCTGAATTATTGCATCTTTATATTTAAGCATAAGACTAACTTTTGTTGCCTTATCAATTGTAGATGTTGCATAAGCACGTGAAAATTGTGACAATATTGTCAAATTTTATGATGGATCAATAGGGTTGTCTTTCCAAACAACCTCCATTGATTCATTCTCTGGAGTTGCTACTAATAAATCAAGCTTTATTTTCTTTCTATGTCTTCTTACCATTGCTTTGTGTGTTGGACTATAAAATATATCTAAAGGAGGTATCTCTTCAATTCTCAAAATAATTTGTGATGTTGGGTAGAACGGGATGATTTCAACATCTGCTTCTGAATTTACAACTTGTAAGGTCTGTTTAGGAGTTTGAAAATCAAAATTTCCTTCAATTATTGTGTCTATTTGTGGTAGCTGGAACTTTTCTTTGAACTGCTCCCATTATTTATCCATGTCATTTATTATGATCGTCTATGTATGATCGTGTGTAGAATTAATGTCCAATTGTTCTTCAGCAAAGGTTTCTTTGGTTGTTACTCCATTATTTCTCTCTGTATTCTTTTCAAAACTTTTCTTAGGGTCTTCTTCTTGATTTTGAGATTGATGCTCAGAAATTTTTGAACCTTGACTTGACTTATTTAGTAATTCTTGATCAGAATTGTGATCAAAATTTTCTTATAAAATTATGTTGGGAGTAGGCTCTATTGTTTCCTTAATCTACAATAGGTATAATGGAACCCTTGTCAATATTTTATTTCTGTAAATATGAAAACGATTGAGGTCAGCTGTGGTTAATTTGATTTACGCAAAATTAAAGACTTGTGATAAAGTCTCGACCTTTTCAAATAGGTCATCAAATTCATCTTTCTCATGCATGAACTCTCTAATTTTAACCAAAGCAGTAAATTATTGAGCGACTTATTTGGAATCATATTGTCTCCCTGGCATCGTAGCCAAATTCAAGCATGTAATATTCTGCACCTCTTTAACTGCACATCCAAAATAAAACAAGGCAAAAGAACCACATTGTACCGAAAAATTTGGCCAGATATATTTCTTCATGTCTTTTAGGGTTTTGGTAAGACCTTCCCCTACTATTTGGTATGCAATTTATCTCGCCGATAAATTATCTGGAACATAATAAGGAAGAACATGAGGAGCAAAAATACTCCCAAAAAAATTGATATAAGTAAAATTTTCTTCACCAAACCATCATGCCACTAACAAAATATCTATCTTTGCTTATTCTGAAAGCCTGGGGGCTTTTGTATCAAAAATAGTTTGATAGATGGGAAGCATAATACTTTGACAAATCTTATAAAAATGGGGACGAAATTGAGATTCCCATAAAACATTATGATGCATATGGATAAGAGTAGGTCTTTTAGAGTCCAATTCCAACCCATATTAGGAAATTTTTTACAGAAACAGATGGCATCCATCACATAGGCACTCATAAAAAATGGAGGGATGACCCAAGTAGAGACAACTCTGTATTGTCTATATTTTCTGATATACATAGTCAAATTGTCAGATAAAATGTCACTCCAATTCATAATCATGGAGTTGATAGCTGTTGGGCCGTATTAATCATTGTTGAATGACTAAAACAGTACACATAAATTATCAATCCAGGGATGTCTTTTATTTCAATGAAATTTGCACTGTCTGTGCCGATACACTCAACCAGAAGCAATTCCAATTAAAATAAATTGTTGCTGAAGTAAATGCTAGAAGTAAATCACTCATGCAGAAATAAAATGATCTACAAGACTGTAATCACACTTCAATTAATCTGCTCTATTGTGCCACAAAAAAATTATCCAATTGGTGTCTCTAATCTCATGTGTAACAACATACAAATACTAAAATTGAAGTGGATATATTCACAGCTGAAAACAGCCACAACATCACCTCTACTAATACATAAACTGAAATACAAACACATATACACAACTACCTTAATCGTTTCAATCCCTGCTAAGAAGGAGGGCCCTTCCTCCCTAGCAGGGTGCAAGTAGAGAAAGGACTTAATGGAAACTAAATTGAATAACACATGTAACAGAAATAACAGGATAATATGTATTAATATGAGAAAAATTACAGAGCCAAAATAATGCTAACCTTTCGACCTCTAGGGTCGAGAACTATATAGTCGTTACATCTTATAAAATCAAGGGATAAATCAGTCATGAGAATCTTATGATTCTCATGTTGATCGAAATAGAATACATATGGTTATAACCACTTCTTAATAAAATTCTAACTAGAAAAATATTATAATCAAAACTGCCCTTAGGTTGTTATCCAAAAATACAATGCTAAACAACTTCTACAGATATCGCAATAAAACCACAGTTGTAGCGTAACACCTAAAGGACAGGTCAGCAATAGGAGTTGACGAGATCTAGTCAGCGGTACAACTGTATCAGCAGTTTTCCAGCGGGTCTGTAATAGCAGAGTATAACAGCAGTTTGTCGGTGGGTCTATAACAGCAAAGTGTAACAGCATCATGGTGTAAAAAGCTCGTTGTAAAATCACACCCTTAACTGCTCATGTATACCTCATGCTCAAGATCTTTGGTGCTACAAATGACATCTAGAAAGACAACACAAATACCATAAATCTTCTCCAAACATTCATCCTCAATTAGTCATAAAAAAGGCACGATATATCATAATAATTGGTGAAATGGTAGAGTAATGAAAACAAGGTGAGACAACACAATTTAGGATAGAAAGGTAGGAAAAAGAGGAAAATAAAGTTCCATTGGTTGTATTGATGAGGCAAAATAGGGAAAACAAATGTAGGAAAATTGTGCAAAACTGGCACCCAACATCTCCCCCCAACTGAAACACTTTCATGTCCTCATGCAAACTCATCTCTCATGGGAATATCTCCAGTGCAGGTCAGTGAGATCATGAGTGCCAGCTGTGTCTTTGTCTGCAAACCTATACCCCTGATTGGCCATCAGCTTCCATACCTAGGACTCTGACTCATACTTTCTCAATTCATAATTACTCTAATAATCCTCAATTGGTAGCCAGATCAAAGTGTTGGGAAGGTAAATCCTCTCTGTGGACAGAGATGATCCATCTAGCCCTAGAGTGGGTCTAGAAACAAAGGGAAAAGCTAAAGTGTAGGTTCCTTAACTAATGAATGAAAAGGAAAAAGTAGATTGGCCTACCTGAAGTCCAACATTGTCGTTGTTGTGGTGGTGGTGGCCTCTTGATCTCTGCTTCAACGGGTCACAATCCTTCTGTGACAATGCTCGAATACCTACACGAAGATCAGCAAATAAGATCAGCATACAAAACAATGATTTCATTCATAATCAACTAACCATTCAAGGAGGGCTAAGCATATTGCATCAAATAAAACACATTAACGCAAGATTGGAACCATACAATAGTCATGTATATGCATTGATAGAAGAAAGAGTTATAACCAGAGCCTTGACGTCACAGCCTCCTTCAGCAAGGTTCAGTTGAAGTGCGTCTGGATGAATTGTCAGGGAATTCAAAAGGGATGAAGACACAAGCCTAAGCTCTCTCAATAAGGGTCACTTCCGTTCTATATTTTTAGCCAAAATTTACAAGAATCTCTTCAGCGTTTCAGCTATAATATGTTCAATTCAACTAGCACATCAATGGAAGATGGCTATATTTATAGAGGGAAAGGAGGAGGTTTGGATCCCTACAATGGTGGAAGTGAGGCCTTATCCCTTGGGAGGTTCCCCCAAAAGGTGGAAACAAGAGGCCAAAGGAGGGAGGCCGTGGTTATTCAGTCGAACCACTCCAGATGACTCGCCCATGAAGTTGTTATGATGGAAACTTCACCTTTATTTTTAAAAAACATTCCATAAACAGATTGGCGCGAGTATTGCACTGGGACAGAGTGCCAATGGGCGCGGGGCCTAGTGTTAATTTCCTCATTGGTGCGAGGGCGTAACAATTGACTAGCACCAAGGCAAAAACATGTGTTTCTGATGGTTTGTTCAGGAAATTTTCAACAGAAGAAGTGTTTTCCTCATGGAAAGGGATGCAATGATGGTATTTCCATGGCATGACACTTTTTTTTGGTCACATAAATGAGCCTCCAATGTTTGGGATGGTGATTTTAGGGATAGTGACAAAATTTGTGTAACATGTTCTCCCTAAAGCATGAGGTCCGAGAGAGAGGAAGGGGTGAAATGCTTTACAAGAATGCATTCGAACAAAAAAAATTTGTCGGAAGACCTAGAATAAAAAATACAACTGATATCTCTGATACATGAACATGTGGTATGGGTGCAGCCATCCATAAAAGAGTACATATATGAACTGAGATCTGGAATATGGATGCTGCCATCCAGCAGTAAGGATCAACAAAAATAGACTCAGGTATGGTCACAACCATCCAATCAAAAGAGTCGTGCATAAAGTCATGATAAACCATAATACCCCGCAGCCTGGATATTATCAGACAAAACCCAGGGTCTTGTGTTCCATCTGGGCCCGAACAAGTACAAATTCAAGCATGCGAATATGTGAGCTGAAGTCGAACATGCAAGAAAATCACCTGATTAACAGCCAATGATGAAAGTTGTTAACAGGCACAAGAGAAACCACCAATAATTACAATGGCTCTCAAGGTACAATAGGTACAATCCATGGAATGTGAACAGTGATCTGGCATCGAACACTCATAGAATCACTCGATCAAAGGCCAATGATGTGGACCTGTCGTAGAATGCGAAGAACTTGCCATTGAGGCATGCAAGCTCCAAGGTACCGGAAGGGAGTCTCTGGATCAACTTCCTGAACAATGAGCTAAAGTTGACAGGAAGTGATCCAGTTGAAGGAGAGCCATGATGTTTCCCACATCATAGACACAAGACAGAGGAACATGATGATAATGAATCAGGACTAACAGAGAATCAAAGGAAGGTTGAAAACTGCAGAGGCAAACTTCTCTTGAACATATCAGCGACACAACTTTGGATTTGGTAGTATTTGACATCAAGGGATCTGAGGTCATGATGACGTGAAAAAGAGAAGATGAGAGCTCAAAATAGATTACTCGAACCCAAGGAGGCAAAAATGACAAATTGATATGTCCCCAACCCGACACGAATGCAGACGAGTGCCATGTTCAAGAGCGACATACTGCCGACACAACTAAAAACTAGCTCCATTTTCCCCCACCATTTCTAGCGAGTACCCCTATTATTTTTTAAAACAAGCTTGAAGGGGATATTATATGCTTATAATCTAAGTTTGTGCTTCGAACAAATCCATCCTACTACATTTTACGAGCCCTAGGAAGGAGGAACTCGGTGAACATCATGGCGACAATGTCCGATGTCATCAGAGTTTAACGAGTCTGACAAAGGAAAAACTTGGCATTTTTTCATGTTTAGAGAGTTTGAAAAGAGGCAAAAAAGAATACTCTAGCAGGTCCCTTTTTGTAAATAGTTCCTCATATCTAAAAGGGTACAAAACTATCTATGAGTGAACCTCTTAGTTGCGATAGGCTAAGGTATTCCTTTTTCGTAAATAATCTATCCCAACCCGGAAAAGGGGTAAATGTATACTCGGTAGATATCGTTTCGCAGTCATTTAACAAGTTCAAAAAGACAAGAGTCTCAGCAATCTTTTCAGTTTTAGAGAGTCAGAAAAGAGCTGAAAGATGACTCCAGTAATGAATTTTTCGTTTTTTTACCGAGTCCGAAAAATTATAAAATACAACTCGTTACTTCATGACTATCTCATTAAAGACCTGTCGCTGCACAAGAAACAAACGTAAAACCCATTTCTCGAAATAACATAATGTAATAATCAAAAAACATGTCTTAAAACCTAATTATGGTTCTAAAAAGTTATAAAATGCCAAAAATGGTAAAAAATAATTACTTTTCACATTTACCTCTCATGGAGCAATAGTTACCCTTTTTAGACTGTGATTTTGCGGCGACGATTGCGGGCGATCCAGCAGACCAATCTCAAATCCGTCAGTTCCAAGTAAGATTCGAGATCCTTCCCTACATTTTAATTCCTCTTTCATTACTTGCAACCCCAAATTTTCAATTCTATGGGGGGGATTTGTAAAAAGTGGGGCACGGCGGTTGGCACGACTATCAGGCACGGACTTGTCCCAATCGCCCAGTTTTCTAAACTGGGGCGTGCCCTTTGGCACGACTATTTCCCAAACAGTCGCACCAACCACACAAACCTTTTAAAGCTCACAATGCAAGTAAGAAAGCCTAATTTCCACAAATTCTAAGCTTTAAATTTGGATAATGAAGTTCATATGAAAAATGGTTATCGAATGGAAAGAATGGGAACACAGTGAAGAAGACGAGCTTTCCATGGACAATGAGAGATGCATGGAAGCTCTCAAAGACTGTGGACTGAAAAAATTCTTCATGACACCGTGCCTCAGAGCTCAACCGGAGCTACTGCAATACTTGATCAGTATTTGGGATGAGGATCATGAAAAATTCATTCTTCGAGATCAGGAAATCGAAATTGAAGTTTCATACGTTTACTTCATAACAAGACTGTCGCGGATGGGGGAAACACCAATCCTAACTGGCACTCGGCCCACCATAGAAAACATGAGCATGGTGATCGACAGGGTATGTCCAGGGGCATGGAAAGGATCAAGAAATGGGAAAGTGGATATCCAGACTATTCCGAACTTGGCACTAAAATTAGTGCTACACACCATCACGTGAGTTGCAGGATCGCAAGCATCACACGAAGCAACAAAAACATGTCTCCTTCTTGCAGTAGACTATCTAACATCGACCCTCTACAACTGGGCAGAGGCAGTGACGATCAATATGAAACGTCAACTGACGAAATGTAAGAAGACCAAACTAAAGTAGTTCAGATATGGATCCAACTCGATATCATTCTTCCGGGAATGACTACGAATTTTCCAGCGACAAGAAGTGATAGTTCCAACACCACCAGCACAGGAGCCACGGATGGCCCGTTGGGCAGCACTAATGCCAATGTTAGGGGGTGGCCAAAAAATGTCCTGGAGACAAGAGTTCTTTGATTGGCTCCGCCGACAGCTGATTGTCATGGAGGACTGGCCCTACTCTAGCACAGATTTCACTAGTGATCCAAACCTCCCACTCCCAGAAGGAGAGGATTGGGATGAAGCACTTGGTAAGACTCACTTCTTATTTTTATGAGTATTATGATTTTTTTTTGTGATGTATTCTCTGACATTAAATCCATGTGTTATGCAGATGTTGGACCAGAAAGACCTGCAGGCATGTCTCCAATAGCGAGGTGAGTCCCTCGCGACTTAGATATTTCCCCTCATGGTGAGGGAGGTGAGGAGGAGGAAATTGTGTGCAACTTGGAGGGGATCTCTCGCGGGATCCCAAACTATGTGCAATTCGACGACGTTTCTCGTGCATACCAGAGACACACTGTAGGGGTGTCAAACTGAGTTCACCGCTTGTTGAGGTGACTTGTATGGCAGTGGCATGCTATCATGATCATCACGCCGATTAGACTACTAGGATTTACTTCTGCATATTTTTTAGATACATGATGCCTCAGGATGTAACAAAAACACACATACTTTGTACTTATGATGCACATTGATGCAAACATTCGATATATATATACATCTATTTTCCTATATGGATCTTTTTCATGTGATGATGATTTTACAGACTACGCAAATGTCTATCTAATACAATGTTAGCCATTGTATCAGTTAATGCATTCATTTGCCTAAGAATATGTTGATATGTGATATAATCAAAATGTCTTTCCAGCAAATGAACATGCAAATACAACCTTAAAATATGACGGTTTCTAACTGAATAATGTCCATTAAGTTAAAGAACAATGAGTTGTGAGTCCATATTTACAACCAATGCATGAATTCTGAGGGTAATTGCCTCAGTTAATAATACAATCACAGCACTATACTCAGCGAAATTTTTTGTAGTTCATCCTAGACAAATACCTTTTAGATCTATCAAATCACCAGCAGGATCATAAATCACCCAGGTTGTCATAGACAAGTTCCGGGTACTGCGGGAAGCACCATCCGCGAAACTGATATAAGGGGTAATAGACTTCTGCACAATAAGAAACAACCCAATAATCAGGAAAACGCTCGCAAAGCACACCAAGCCAAAAATGTACAAAAATTAAAAGAACACCTATGTACACAAAACATGCACGAACGATTCATGCATAATATTTTTTGAGATACAACCCATTTCTAGGTTGATCTAGAGGATGACCTTCATAATCAATTAGCTCATAGGCCCCATTCCATAAGACACGTTTAACAATGTAGGGCCCATGCCACATGGGTTGAAATTTGCCTACCCCCGGCTTATCATGAGCTTGGTCGTACAGGAGGATGAGGTCTCCTTTTACAAAGGAGCGAGGGGAAACTGATTAGTCAAAATGAGCTTTGACCCACTTTTTATGTGCCTCAATGACCAAAGCAGCCAAGTGGCGAGTTTCATCTGGTCTTTCTAAGTAAAGAAGATGCTCTTCTTTTGGCGAAGTGTTCGGCAGCAATTCAATAGCCAACTTGAGCAAAGGTATTTCACACTCAATCAGAAGGGTAGCTTCCAAACCGTAAACAAGATGGAATGAAGTGAATCTGGTCACATCCTCAACTGAGGTTCGGTATGCCCAAAGAGCCGAAAGTAACATGAGATTCCAGTTGGATTTGTGCATCCCAATTGTACGTTGAAGCATGGTGACAAGAACTTTATTCATAGCTTCAACCTGGCCATTGGCCTGAGGATAGTATGGTGTTGAGCTGTCGTGATGCAAGCCCAACCTGGAATTCAACTCTGCCACCATATAATGTCAAAAATGGGAACCATGATTGGTAATGATGGCTTGAGGGACACCAAACCTAGAAATGATTTGATTGAATATGAACTGAGCTGCTATATTACCGTCGGTGGCAAGTGTAGGCATTGCTTCAGCCCATTTCGTGAAGTAGTCAATGACTACGATGATATAGGCATGCCCCCCAGCCGAGTGAGGGTTACATTTCATAAAATCGATGCCCCACTTCACAAAGGTACCAGCAGTAATGACAGGGTGGAGATGTGAAGGCGGCGCGTGCATCTTGCGCTGATAGATTTGGCATTCATTACATTTTCGAACAGAAACAATGCAATCCTTGAAGATGGAGAGCCAGAAATACCTAGCATGAAGAATCTTTTGTGCAGTGGCATAACCAGACATGTGACCACCATAGGCGGCATTGTGGCAGTTTTTCAGGGCTTTCTCAGCCTCCTCGAGAGTCAAGCACTGGCGGAGAATGGAATCTACTTCGATGCGGTAGAGTGTATCGCCGACTATACGATAAGGTTGCAATTAATGACAGATGCGATGACGGGCATCCTTCATCAACTCAGATATAAAAGTAGAAGTTTGAAGATATATGATGATATCATCGTACCAAGGATCGAGGGTGCTAATCATAAAAATCGAATCGTCTGGAATGCATTCCTCAAAACCAGATGGAGCAGAGTCAAAGGGAAGGGAACAGATCAGATTGGCAAAGACTAGTAATTTCTTCAACTTGGAAGTAGTAAACTCTAGATAGAACTCTTGGAGGATCATGATCCACTTTGAGTACTTGCCCCCCAGCAATTGTCGATACAATATATAAGTCATAGAATTGTATTCATAAATCACAGTCATAGTACGCAGTAGAATGTAATGACGAAAATGTTGAACTGCTTGAACCGCAGCCAATGCTAACTTCTCGAAATAAGAATAGCATGTTTCAGTATTGAGCAGGTTACAAGACAGGTAGCTAATAACATGCTCATCACTGTCATCATTTTCTTGTACCAAAACCGTGGCAATCGCGCTGAAAGCGGAAACTAAATAGAGGGAAAAATCGCGATGAAAGTTCGGAGGATACAACAGAGGAGCGTTGACAAGCAACGTCTTGAGAGCAACGAAATACTTCTGGGCGATCTCATCCCAAAGGAACGGGACACCCTGCTTTAGTAATTGTGTGAATCCTTTAGCTACTTCGACATAGTTAAGTAGAAAACAGCGTAAAAAATTAGCCTTCCCTTGTAGGCTCTGCAGCTGATGTAACAAGGATGGACAGGGGAGATTGATGATAGCCTCAAATTTGAGCGGATCGAGACGAATCCTGTCATTGGAAATGATAAACCCCAAGAGTCTACTGGAATCGATGCACTTGTGCAGATTTAATCGAATGTTATAGCGTCGACAGCGAATAAATATCTGACGAAGATGGTCAGGGTGGTCCTTATGCTTGGCTGAATGAGCTGGTAGGTCATCCAGATAAGGCTGAATGATGTGCTTAATATTGTGAAAATCATATGACATCACTCACTAAAACGTAGCCTCAGCATTCTTCAAGCCAAAAAGGAGCTTCTTATACGCAAAAGTACCCTAAGGACAGATGAAGGCAGTCTTATGTTGATCGGTCAGGAGAATGTTAATCTAGTTATAGCCAGAAAAGTCATCCATGAGGGAAAAGATCCCACTCCCAGCGCAGACATCAATGATCTGATCGATAAAGGGAGTCGGATAGTTATCCTTAGGACAGGCCTGATTTATTTCACGATAATCAACACAGACCCGAATGGTACCCTGTTTCTTATCTACATGGACAATGGTGGAGACCCATTCTGTCAAGGGAATCAAGTAGATGAAACAAACGTTGAGAAGTTTTCAACTTAAATCTTTATGGCGACAGCCTTCTAGGGTGCATAAGACAAAGGCATTGACGAACAGGCTTCGAATCAGGGTAGGTAGGAATCTCATGCACCACTATACTAGGATCGATGTGAGGAATTTCATCGTAGGACCAAACAAAGATGTCGCAGAACTCACGGAAAAGGCTAGTATAAACCTGAACTTCATCTGAAGAATAGGTGACCCCGATATGGATGTTCTCGATGATTCCTAGTTTGACGGAAATGTCAATAGGCATCGTTTGTGTGATGTTACTCAAGTTACCCTCCGTAAAAATTTCATGTGTCAGAAGAAGTGTTTGAAGTGGACGAGAAGGAACATGAGACACAAACCTCTTAAGACATTTGGACATGGCCCTGAGACCAAACATTAACGAGGAATGATGATGACTATCATCCCACGGAAGATCCTCGAGAGACATAGTTTCCACGATGGCTTCATCGAAGGGAAATATCTCTTTCAAGGGATTGGGTGAATTCGAATCGCCGAGCCAAGGAGATTGAGAATAAGTTTCAAGAGACATGCTCAAAGGAGCATGATCAGAAGGCGGAGGCTCTGAAGCCATGAAGAGTTCACAATATTCAATCTCGATCAGACTCAACGACATCGAATCTCCGAAAGAATCGATCTGTTCAGGCGAAGGGATGATCCATGGGTCATCAGGCTAAGAGATCATATTGATCTAAATAGTATGGGGTGGAGGAAGAGGAAAAATACCCATGAGGGCAGGATCTTTGAAAAGACCTGGCCCTACGCTCTCGTAGGGAGTAGGAATCTAATCCACATATGGAACGTTGTTCTCAGAAGAAGAAGTGAAAAATGACAATTGATCAACAGTAACAATATTTCCTTCGAACAGGAATTTCAAAACACGAAAGAGAGTGGACAAAATGCAAAGCATGGCGTGAGTCCAACTTTGACTGAGGAGAAGATTGTAATTGAGCTTGGCCTCAACTACTTCAACCTCGACATTAATAGTCTTCCCTTCTAATTTAATCAGAAAACTAGCGATAACACCAAGAGGTTTTGATTCTCTCCAATCAAATGCTTCAAGGGCATTTGGTGATGAATTCAGAGCTAGAGAACCAATGGCTTTCCAGCAAGCATATGACATGACGCACATAGACGCACCCTCATCCATAATAGCTCGATGGATATTCAGACCATTAACACCAACTTGTATAATGAGCGCAATTTAGTGCAAGATTCGTGGGATGAAATTCTCTAAGTCGAAAGCAAGAAGGCTAGTATCTGCAGGATCAACCCTTTTGATCACAAATAGCAAAGCCTTCCGTTGACACAGACAACTCTGAAGTACTTCTAACACAGACATTGTAGATGGTGCCTGTGCTAGATCCTCAAAAATACTGTAATGTTGAGCAGCACGGGCGTTGGGATTGTAAGAAGACTTACAGATTACACCTTTGGAAGGTGGTCATACAATGGGCTCAGTACTAGGCCTTTCGATCTGAAGAGGACCAGAAGCAGGCGGAGGAGGAGGACCATCAGCGATCTGTTTCCCCACTGCCTGAGATGATCTGGCATAATATTTCGACCGAGTAGCAATATACACGGATGCAAAACCGTTCATCATGAAAACTTGAGAGCCAAATGGGGCAAAGAGCTAAGGTTGCTCTACCATCTGGGTCTGTTGAGATGGTAAAGGTTCTTTGAGAACATCCATAGTTCCCTGGGTGCCTTTAAGCAGTCTACTTTCTTCAGCCCATCGAGGACAGTCCTTGGTGTAGTGCTCTTCATCACAAATCAAACAAGGGTACTCCGGCTTATGCTATGAACCATCGTCAGCACGAGATTTAGATGAATATGGTTTCAAGGTATCAGCTTTGGCCTTACCTTTACCCTTCTTTTTCCCTTTGGAAGTCTTATCCATTGATTGGCCTGAACGACGTTGACTTCCGCGGTTTTACCAGGATTTGAGGTGGACTGAGAAGCAGTATCATTGGAAGGATTAGACTTTTTCTTCCCAGGATTCGGAGGAGAAAAATTTCAAGAAATCTGAGACACAGAACCAATGATATCGTCGATAGATGGCGTCGTTGGTGCTTTGGAAGTTCCAGGTCGAGGAGCATCAGGCAATATATCATACAATGTGCCAGACTAAGAGTACATGAGATCGAGATACTGGGCATGAGAAATGGCCTGTTCTTCGGTTACACATGCCCCATAGCTATGTCTTTAGCGATCTGATTGAAAAATGAGGTGGTGAACCAATAATTTAGAAGCTGATCAGGAATATCAAACTTGATCGAGTGACGACGATGCCTCCATTCATGAATATGATCCGAGATATGAGTAGCTCGGTCCTGTTTCAAGGATGTGAGGAGGTGTGTCCCAGTCTCATTGTGAACCGGTAACTAAAAATAGGTAAGAAATGCCATGGCTAAAGAGTTAAAATCTTGAAAAATGCCACGAGATAATTCAATGTACCACTTTGCAGCGGCACCAGTAAGAGTCCGTTGGAAAAGACGGAGTCAAATGGAATCGTCGACCCAAGATTTAGAGGAACACCACAAGTGGAGGTCATAACATGCGCTTGGGGGTCTTCTCCGGACTTGCCCTTAAACTTAGGACAATCACCAGGAATATTAGTTGGAACTGGGGGCCAATACGGGTTATGAAGAATCAGATCATTCGTAAGCTTTGACACATCTGGCAGTTCCAACGTAGCGAGAAATGGTAATTGAGGATTAAAATGCATCAGAGGCCTTTGATAAGGACTCGTGTTAACATTCCACCCTATTTGGGAGAAATTCATCCCCCATATGTTTTGTCCCAGGGGATTCTGACCATAGGGGTTATAAACCTGATATTTTTGCCCATACTAGGGTTGAGGACCAGGATATTGATTCTGAGAATACCATTGAGGTCCTTGCTAAGCAACGTATGGATTCTGTTGTGGAATGCAAGCATTGCCCTGAGGTGGATAATACACCATCTGGGATTGATTTTGAGGGTAATAAGTGAAACCTTGGGGCGTACTATATATCGCCTGATATTGACCTTGAGGAGGGTTAGTAGCGCCTTGAGGTTGAGTAGTTGGACCTTGCTGAGCAGGTTGAACGAGCTACTGAGCTATTGGAACAGGTTGAACCAGTTGTTGGGCTGGTTGAACCGGCTGCTAAGACTAAGCAGGTTGGCCTGGATACTGAGAGCCACTGGGTTTCCCTTGTGGAATAGGTTGGGTTGATGGTTGCGATGGACCAGGTTGTCCCTTATGACCAAGTTGACCTAGAGTAGGACCGTAGGGTTTTCCTTGTTGCACAAAGTTCTGGCCTTGCTGGACGTAAGGTTGATGCTATTGCACAAAAGGTTGTCCCTGTGGTGGATACATCTGCCCCCCAGGAACATAAGATGCTCCTGGTTGATATTGATATTGAGGTTGACCAGAAGGACCATAAGGTTGTTGGATCAAAGGTTGACCCTGTAAGGGTTGTCCCTGTGGACCATAAGGTTATCCCTGCTGGATCAAAGGTTTTCCCTATGGGGGTTGTCCTTGTAGACTAGAGGGTTGTCCTTATATCACCGGCCCTCGATGAGGGACAGCTCGATAAGGATCAACCGAAGGTAGATATGCAGCTTGATTTAGATCAATAGGAAGCAGATAAACGGGGTTGTCGTAGACATCATAGTGATGTGGAGGATTGACAGGAGCCTGGGGCTACTAAGAACCCTGAGAGTTCTGCTCCTAAACAGCCAACAGACACTCTTCAAAAGTAAGGCTGCCAAGAATCATAGGGGCACAGGAAGTCATAGCCACACTAGAAGCAGGCGTAGCCTCCGCAACATGGGGTTGTGATCTGCCAGGGTCGGGATTGACATGCCACATAGGATTAAGAAAGATGGACCTGCAAGTATGAAAAGCCCCTGATGGCTGATGCGTAACAACTAGTTCAGACGAAGCCACATAAACGGTAAGTTGGACGGGGATAGATATAACAATGATCGACGAACTAGGTGTCGATGGTGATAGTCCTAATGAAGGAAGGACCAAACTCCTTGGAGGAGTCGAAGTACTGGAGGATGCTATGAATGCAACACCAAAAATAATCTAACTCAAACTCCAATAACTGGGTGCAAGTGACACCGATGGAGGGGAAGATTGATTAGAGACACGTGGGAGATCTTCAAGGAAAATCTGATATTCTCCTATGGACATAGGCATTCCTTCACTATAGACAAGACTCGAAGAATCCATGTCTGACAAAGCTATAAGATCTTCGAAAAGACGACGAGGACTAGGAGGTATAGCAACAGCTATAAAAGGTGATCCCAAAGTAAGAGGAGGGAATTCATCCTCACTCCCAAAACCAGACCAAGCACCCTAATCAACCTTCAGGAGGAGATCAGAGCGAGAGGTTGAACACTCAGGAGAATAAGCTGAAGCAAACTCAGCAGACCTAGTGGACTAAGGGGTTTCGAAGGAAACATCAAGAAAAGAACTACCACTAAGAGGCAGTGAATAAGATGACGAAACTGGTGGTTCCACCACTGTGACAATATTTCAACACAGGAAGGAAAAATGAGAAAAACCAATTCAAGGCTTCAAGACCAAACTCTAAAGAATGACAAAAACAAGGCAAGTAAAAAACTTTTAATGGGCATGTGATCGTGGGTAATTCATTTTACGACACTGGAACAAAATTTTGTTGTTTCATGTTTTAAGAGTCGACAAACAGTAAAAATATGACTCTAGTAACTTTCAATTTTAAACAAGCGTGAAAGGAAAAGTGCTTGATGATCTCTTCTCTTTTTGAGTCACAAAAAGATCGAAATGACTACTCAGGTAATTTAGGCAAGAGGGTGTACTAAGTTTCTGTGAACTTCCATATACACCTTGGTGATCAAATGAAAGAGAAATGACCAAGGACTTAACGTACGTGCAGGTAGTCTCCCCAAATGTTATGTTCGGTGTATCATGGTTACAGGGTGGCAGACTCGGCTTCCTATGGATAAAATGATATTGAACCTATGAGGGTCTCCCTTTATATATGCGACAGTACGGGGAGCACAATTCTGTACTAGTGCAGCCTAAATCCAAGTGGCGAATGACAGCTATTAGGTTTAATGACACCGGAACGCGTCACTAGCCTAGACCTTTAAAAATGTTTGAGTTAGGTTCCAATGATTCCTTAGGCTAGTTGAATACATTTTACAGTTGATCTTGAATTAATTTTTTCATTTCAAGGCCTTACCGAAATTGATATCAAAAATCCTAAATGCAAACTATCTGCAATAGAACACCATTTTCCATTCAATGAATGATGGCTAAGAGAAGGATAGAGATCTTTCAGAAAGCAGAAAACATTGAAAACATACGAAGATCTCCCCTAATGCATCTAATACAATCGAAAGAAGAAATGAAAAACTCTTTCCTAGACGCAAGCGCTAGTTATGCAAAAAAAAAAAACATTTCCAATGCAAACGAAAGCATGCAATTTTTTTGTTTTTTGAATGAATGAATCACACAATGCACTAATTACATCAAAAATCAAATAAAACACTAGTTAAGAGCGCTATGAATGTAGTGATCTCAAAACGAATGATTCAAAGCAATACAAACACAAATGCACCCAAAATAATGATTCACTCTTTCAATCAAAGAGAGGCTTTCAAAGTGACCCAAACGGGAAATGTAATCTAGGCTCGAAAACGAAGAGATGGAGATTCAAACAAACACCAAAGTAATCATTCAACAAACCTAAAACTCAAAGGATCAAGAAAGACTCAAGCAATTGATCAGGGAATCGAACAGATAAGAAATGAAAAAGACTTGTCCTTCAATCAGAAGGCTCGGTGAGAAAAAGACACATATAACCCTAGGGCTATGAACTGCAACGATAAGAAAATAGATGAACAGTTGAGAAGAGCAAGCCTAAAGCAATCAAAAAAACTCCAAAAATACCAATTGCAAACTAAGAAACAAGCCAGATTCAAACACAACTGACCAAAAAACTCAGAAAAAAGGGTCAAACCAAACCCTACAGGATTCGGCGCGACTATGAGGCAGTAATCCACGCCAAACAGCAGTTGGTGCTACTACTGCAAAAGAAACCTGCGCCAATTGGCACAACTGTTAAAAAAAAAAGCGCGCCAAGCCGGATAACTATGGGAGGAGGGAAGAACCAGTGAGAAGAGGTCAATCTTGACCCCTTGGAGCTGAACAAGAGGATTCCAGACACTCAAAAAATCCAAGAAAGATAGATAAGCAAGAAAATTACCGAAGTCAACTTGACAAGACAAACTCCTAAAAGGAAACGAAATGACAAACTCACACTGATCCCTAGTGGAGTCACCAATTTTTTGGGAAGGTAAATCCTCTCTGCAAACAGAGACAATCCCTCTAGCCCTAGAGTGGGTCTAGCAAAAAAGGGACAAGCTAAAGTGTAGGTCCCTTAACTAATGAATGAAAAGGACAAAGTAAATTGGCCTACCTGAAATCCAACGTTGTCGTCGCTGTGGTGGTGGTGGCCTCTTGATCTATGCTCTGACGGGTCACAATATTTCCGCGACAATGCTCAGATACCTGCATGAAGATCATAAAAAAAGAGCAGTATACAAAACGATGATTTCATTCATAATAAACTAACCAATCAAGGAGGGCTAAGCATATTGCATCAAATAAAACACATTAACACAAGATGGGAACCAGAAAATAGTCATGTATATGTATTAATAGAAGAAAGAGTTACAACCGAAGCCTTGACATCGCAGCCTCCTTCAGCGGGGTTCAGTCGAAGTGCGTCTCAATGAATCGTCAAGGAATTCGGACGGGATGAAGACACAAGCCTAAGCTCTCTCAATAAGGGTCTCTTCCATTCTATATTTTTAGAAAAAATGTACAAGAATCTCCTCAGCGTTTCATCTATAATATGTTCAGTTCAGCTAGCACATCAATGGAAGATGGCTATATTTATAGAGGGAAAGGAGGAGGTTGGGATCCCTACAATGGTGGAAGGGAGGCCTTATCCCTTGGGAGGTTCCCCCAAAAGGTGGAAACAAGAGGCCAAAGGAGGGAGGACATGGTTATTCAGTCGAACCACTCCAGATGACTCACCCACGAAGTTGTTATGATGGAAACTTCGCCTCTATTTTTAAAAAACATTCCATAAACATATTGGTGCAGGTAGCGCACTAAGATAGAGCACCAATGGCTACGGGGCCTAGTGTTAATTTCCTCATTAGCGCGAGGGCATAACAGTCTACTAGTGCCAAGGCAAAAACATGTGTTTCTGATGGTCTTCTCAGGAAATTGTCAACAGAAGGAGTGTTGACCTTATGGAAATGGATGCAATGATGGTCTTTGCAAGGCATGACACTTTGTTTTGGTCATAGAAATGAGCCTCCAATGTTCTGGATGGGGATTGCAGGAATAGTGACAAAATGTTGTGTGACACAAAGGAAACTTGAATCTCAATTTGAGCCACAAAGCACCAAGGGATTGTGCGATCTATGCATATGCTGGTACATGTGTCACAGCCACCATGAAATTCTGGAATGAGAATGGGTCCCCCTTCAGTAGCTCAGCATTGCTAGCTTCCGTGTGTTTCAAGCACCCAGTCAAGGCTCAGTTCTTCATCATTAAGAACTAATTGAGGCAGAAGTTCACAATCCTTCTTCTATAAGTGGCAGTCAGTTCCTTTATCCCAGGAGTACTCAACATTATCCTAAATTCTTGCCTTAACTCGGAAGCCCATCCTAGTTCTGCCCGGACCCATAATGCCATCTTCTCCTCATTAGCATCCATAGATTTAATGGCCAAATGCCACTCAATCTAATTCTTCATGAAGGACACAAAAGCTCACAACTGAAGATCCCCCATATAGGAGAATACTATCACAACCATCTACATACTCACATGCTCACAAATGATATTGTGTAAGAATAACTCCCACAGCAGGCTTTGATCATCGAAATCAGAGGCACAGAACACATCTAAAAAAGTGCGAGTGGAAGAACATAAATATGGTCTATCCTCCATAATGGCTTTCATCTGGAACAGGAAGTAACATTCCCATAGAAAAATAGGATAGGATGGGGAAGACCGCCTGCACCCTTGAAAATTGAGGGGGAGATCATGAAGTTTTTGCTTGTCTATGGTCAGATCCCTAACCTGCTGCTATAACAGCAATAGTTGTTCCTCCTATTTCTTCAAAGCTTCCTTCTTCTAATAATTCTCCCATCCTTTCATCAACTCTTCTTTCATCCATCTTTCATGTAAGGTGTTTATCTCTCTCTGATGTTCTTTTAGAAAAATCGTGCCCTCTCGAAGGGATATTGCTTCCTATTTCCACTTTTGTAATTCATAAATTAACAAGATTTTCTCATAACTCCATCCCGATATGGGACTCGGCGTTCTTCTACATTCAATATCCACATCAATAATGGGTGTAACAGCCTCTTCTAAATGGGGTTGTTCCACCTCTGTTGTTGGTTCTTATGTAACAGCAGCTTCCTCGCTGGGTTCTTGTGTGTCATCCCCTTCGTTTCCACCTAGAGTAGCCTGTGTGTCCATTTTTGTTTCTTCTAAAATAGGAGTAGCCTCCACAGGTTCTTGCGTGTTGGCTTCTAGGTCAATTATTATGGGAGGCTCTGCTTTAACTACTAGTTCTTGCGTAACAACAGTATCCTTAGTAGATTCTTGTGTAACACCCTCCTGCCATTCCGTTTATGTTTCCATTGGGTTGTTGTTTTCTCTACAAACCTTATATCCTATTGTTGTTAGTTCTTAAAAACATGTCATGCATATAGACACCAAAATTTCCTTCCCCTCGGATAATTTTCGCTTCAATTCTTCATTTTCCTTTCTTAGATTTTCGAGTTCTAAAAAAGGACATGAGTTTCGACCTTACCTGATGAGGCAGGTTACCTTTCTTCTTATAATACCTCTGCCTTTGTTTGATTTCCAGCCATAGGCAAAGGTTTTGAAAGTATGCTTAATTTCACCCTCTTTTTTGGCCATCTATCCCCAATTGGTTCATCAGTAGGTTCTTTCCCAATTCTGACTTTGGAAGGCCGAGTCTGGGTTTCCGCTTCTACCTGACTTCCTCCTAAAGTCCTGGTATGTTTCCCCCAGCTTGTCCTCAGCCTCTTTCACTTGAATTCTTCCCAATTTTTTCCTTGCTGGCCTAGGGAATCCAGCATGACTAATTTGATGAGTCCGTGATTGGTCACACATGCTTCTGCGTGTGTTGTTGTCTTTACTGTTGCCGCCATATGCTTGATGTTCCCTAACAATTAGAATGGAAGAATAATATTTTGCTGGTGTCAAAGGTGATTAAGTAGAGGAAAGTGATAGTTAAACACTATTGTGGATCTTCCCTCACAAGTGATATAATTAATTAAACCCATGGCGACATCTGCCCAAGGCTGAGGAAATGACAACCTATCAATTCCTCTCCCTTTCTTCTCTAGTTTTTCTTCTCCTTCTAGGAAGTCTTATTTCAATGAGGGGTCATTGATTTTTCTATTAAACCACCTCTGTCCCTCTACAGGCAATGTAGTTACCCCATAAATTACCTCTTCAGTCACCTCAACTTGTAGGCCCCTAACTCGGGTATGATTGTTGTTCAAATTCAGAGCGAATTCGATTTCCACCGCCTCGTCAAAGCCTTACAGCTTCTAGAAATACTTAATCCGTCCAACGTCTCTGAATATATGGTAGGCTTCTAGATAAGTCTGTAAGGCATCCATAGAATCTGGCTCATGCCTGACCGCTACTCCACCCATCTTGTTGTTTGTTTCTGAATTCGCTTCTTGCTGCTTAGCCCCACTATAATATCACTACACTGCTCACTACTTCTCGGCGTCTCTACTTATCCCAATTGACGAGTTTACAATGAGGATACAAGGTTCCAGTTGAGGAGGTTGATGGGAGGTGACAGATTTTACAGATTACCGAATCGTACCTCACACAAATCTTCATAAATGTCTTGTTATGGAAAGTAATGGGTTCTAGTACACATGTTCTTTTCCAACCGGATTTATCATCATTGGCATTTGTGTTATTAATTGGGTGCATGCAGATTTGATAAAGGTTTATGACTCCAGCTTTTTGCAATGATTTCAAGACATATCCCCTCCCCCGCCTTAATGGTGACGGCCACCCATGACCGTCACGGGAATATCATTACTTCTGCCAATAATCACCAAATCATAAATGATAACGTTACCTTTTGAATGACATACTTGAGGTGACGCAAAGGAAGATTTCAAATTGGCGGCGTACTGCTTGCAGCACTCATGTTTTTGCGTTTGGCTCACACAATTATTTCTATTATGGGATGAAACATTAGAAACAGTGTTCATGGTTGTCAAGTGTTATGTGTGTAATAGCCAAGACAACCCTTAGATTATTCTTCAAAAAACATAATAATTAGGAGAAATTGGTACAGAAAATAAAATTAAATGAAAACCATCATCCTATAAAATGGATCAGGAAGGGAAGACGATGTTTCAGGGAGAAAAATATGGGTGTCACAGCTGCCACAAGAGTGGTTTCCAGTTGTTACCAACTGTCTGACTGCGCCCCGAAAAAGGGTTTTCACAGTTAGATTTATCATTTTTGTTTTATTTTATTTTTATTTTTTATTTATTTTTATTTATTTATTATTTATTTATTATTTTATTTTATTTTTAACAGGTGTAACATCTGCCACAATGGTGGTTTTCAATTGCTGCACTTATTGGAGTTTCAATTTTTAGGCTGCACAGGAGAATGTTCCCCTATTGTCATAACATGAAGATCAGAGTCTGCGACAATCTTGACAAATGATTCCTTCGAATCCGGTTGATGATATAACCTTAGACGGTGACCATTAACCAGTAACAATGTCTTAGCGCTGTCGATGGTGGCCAATTGTACAGCCCCATTGTCAAAGACCATGTCCACTTCGTAAGGACCTAACCATCTGGTGCATATCTTTCCTTTGAAATATTTGAACCTTGAATCATACAAAAGATCCCAATCTCCTTTTTGGAATTTTTTCTTCTTAATAAACCCATCATGCCATCTAGCTCTTTGTTGCTGCATGATCTATGTCTATTGAATAGCAGTCAGTCGTTTCTCTTCCAACTCATTGATTTGGTTCATTCTTTGTGTCTGTGCCGTACTCAAACCCAGATCGACCTGCAATGTTGTTCTTAATGTCTTTATTTCAAACTCTATGGGGAATAGAGGATTCTTACCATACACCAATTCATATGGTGAGAAGCTTGTAGTATTCCTCCATATTGTCTTATAATTCCACAGTACCTCTGGAAGTTTCTTGGCCCAGTTTCTTCGATGGCTAGCTACTATCTTTGTTAAGATTCCCTCAATGAATTTATTGGTGCTTTCCACTTGACCGTTTTCTTGTGGGTGATATGGTGAAGTGATTCTATGATGAATTCCATACTTTTCAACCATCTTCTTGATCAAATGAGATGTGAACTGAGGCCCCCCATCTGTCATTATCTCTCTGGGTATCCCGAAGCGAACAAAAATATCTTCAAACAGGAAGTATGAAACAGCCTGCTCTGTTGCTCTAGTTAGTGCCTTTGCTTCAACCCATTTTGTGACATAATTGGTGTAGGCCAATATGTTTGATTTTTTTTGTGATGAAGGATTAATTTGCCCCACAAAATCTAGGGCCCATTTCTCAAATGGTTCTATCACTATCTGAGGCTATAACGTCATCTCATCTGATTTCAGAGGCTGGCCCATCCTTTGGCAGCTATCACATCCTTTCACAAACTTCTTGGCATCCTGGAATATAGTTGGCTAGTAGTACTCTATTGAGAGTACTTTATTTCATGTCCTCTTGTCAGCGAAGTGTCATCCACAAGGTTCCCCATGACAAGCCTTCAAGATCTCAAATACCTCACCTTCTCTAACACATCGCCTAATCTGAAATTGTAGCCCAGTGTGATAGAGATTGCCCTCTCTCCAGGAGTAGGTAGCACTCTATTGTATAATATTCCTTCTTTCTCTGGAAGACAACTGGTGTGGGAATTTTCCTGTAGCAAGGTAATTGGCTATATCTACATACCATGGTGAGTGAGTAGAGATGGAAAAAAGATATTCATCTGGAAAATAATCCTCAATGGCAGTGCAGTCATCACTTATAGTTAATTTAGAAATAAAATCAGCAACTACATTATCTTTTTAGGGTTGATCTAAAATAGTAATATCAAATTCTCATAACAACAATAACCATCTTGTAACTCTACCATTAGTAACAGGTTTTTTCATCAAAAATCGAATTGTAGCATGGTCAGTGTGTACAAATACTTGGTACTCGGTGATGTAGTGCCGAACTTTGTTGATAGCATGCACTACTGCTAGAAATTCCTTCTCAGTAATAGTGTAGTTGAGTTCTGTTGGAGTTAAGTTATTATTGATGTAGTAAATGGTGTATGGTTTCTTCTCCTCCAGCTGCCCTAGAACAACACCCACAGCTATGTCAGATGCGTCTGTAGCAATATGAAATGGAAATTCCCAGTTTGGTCCTCATAAAATAGGTGTTTCTGTTACACAGTTTTTCAACTTTAAGAAGGCCTTCTCATACTTCCCTGTCCACACAAATTCCGCATCTTTCATGAGTAATGAAAATAGATTAGATGCAATCTTTGAAAAGTTCTCTATAAATCTCCTATAGTATCTTGCATGTCCCAAAAAAATACGTCCCTCTTTTGGAGTCTTAGGGGTCAGGAATTTCAAGATTACCTTAATTTTTGCAGGATCTACCTGGATTCCATCTACCGAAATGAAATGTCCCAACATAATTCCCTCAGTCATCATCATGTGGAGTTTCTCTGTGCTCAGAGAAACATTAGTTTGTTCACAACGTTCCATCACTTTTTCCAAGTTAGCTAATGCTGTCTTAAAGGCATCCCCGTAGGGTGTAAAATCATCCATAAATATTTCAAGGCATTCATTCAAAATATCATTAAAAAAAAAAAAAACCCAATATTTCCCTCTGGGAGGTTCCTAGTGCATTACAGAGGCCAAAGGGAAGGACTCTGTATGCAAAAGTACCCCATGGGCAAGTGAAGGTTGTCTTGTCTTGGTCTTCTGGGGCAATCTATATTTGATTATAGCCACTAAACCCATCTGGAAATGAAAATATTTTTTTTCCAGAAAGAGTATCCAAGACCTGATCAATGAACGGTAAAAGAAAATGGTCCTTTTTAGTGGCCTTGTTAAGCTCTCTATAGTCAACACAGACTCTCCATTTTCCATTATTTTTCAGAACTATAACAAGTGAAGATACCCACTGGCTGTCAAAAATGGGGTAGATGAAATTAGCATTAAGGGGTTTCTATAATTATTCTTTCACTATCTCCTTAAGTGCAGGGTTCATTCGGCACTGCGGTTGTCTAACTGGTTTGCAGTCCTATTTAAGGTAAATGCGGTGAGTTCAAAGGCCAGGATGGATTTCTTTCATATCCATATAGTCTCATTCAAATGAGTTTTTTTATTTCTGTAACAGCTGTATCAGCAATCTGTTTTGTTTAGCAGTCAGGTTAGGACTGATGTTTAAACATTTCCAAGGTTTGATTTCAACGGGACTGTTGATAGTATGCGGAGTTGTTTTCAAATGTTCAATAATTGAATCATATACCTCATCTTCTTCCCCCAAATATATAATGGAGGCAACAGAGAGTGAATTACTAATAAAACCATTAATGATATTGTCCTTTGTTTCATCCTTAAATTATTGTGCTTTTCCAAGTGTGAGAATAGGTAGGGAAATATGAAATTTAGGTGCAAATTCGTCCCACTAGGGACTACTTGAATCCATATGAGGTTTTTTTGGGGGATAAATATTCAGGTTTTGAGTGGCATGTCCATCTGAGATCACCATATATTTGGACCTACATCCGATATATGCGTCTATAGTGGCCAGCCACGGTCTTCCCAATATTAAAGGATGACCCCCTAGGTTAGATTTGGTTTGTATAATGAGAAAATCAAATGGATAATTCCAGGAAGCCACAGTGATAACCACATCTTCTATCATTCCCTTGGGCTTGACATGAGACCTATCTACCAATTCAAGAACTGTGGGTGTAGGTCTAAGTCCATGAATTCCTACGGAGATGAAGAGGTCTTTAGTCATGAAATTAATAGCTTCCCCTAGATAAATCAAAGTATTGGTTATAGGTTGATTGTCAATATGGACAGTCATTGTAGGGTTCCCTGGGTCATTATATTTAGTCAACAAAGGCTGATCAATCATGAGATTGGACAATTTCCCCATGACATGAATAGTAGCAGAGTCTTTAGGTTTCCTTCCAGGTCTTTTGACGCATATATCCCTCACTGTTTTAGCATATATAGGTACTTCCTTAAGAGCTTGTAATATCAGAATTTGCATATACAAATTTTGCAATTCCTTGAGGAATTCGGATTTAGGTTGTGAGACCAACCCAGTTTCAGTTAATCGTTGAGGGTATGGAGGATTCTGAATGCTAACAGTTGAGTCAACTATCACAAATGTACTAGCCTTGCTTGGATTGGTTGTTGTAGGAACAAAAGATCCTCCCAAGCTGGCTACTACAGATGTAACAGTAGGTGTTGTATTAGTTGTTACATCTATAACAGCTACCTCATAATCGTCCATATCCTTCTTAGGTGATTCATATTATTCGGTAATAATGGGAGTATGCTCAGATCTGATTAATTTCCCTTATCTAAGTTTAACCTAGTTAAGTCTAATAGGAGTAATAATATAATTCTGGAGGGTAATCGGAGCATCCATGCTCTGGGTTGCCTTATTATTTGGATTGGGGTTAGGTTGCATAGGTAATTGGGGTCGGACATAAGGTGTAGGATTTTTAATAGAAGGTAGTTGTAACTATTGTTGTTGTATTGGTATTGAAGGGGGTATTGGACCTTGGCCATTACTTCTCTAGTTCTTACCCCAAGGATTGGGTTGTGATGGAGGATATTGCTTTGGTGGAGGAGATGGCCACTGGATCTATGGTGAAGGGAATTGTGTTGAGGAAGGATTAGGATACTGCCATGGATATTGCTGACTATTAGAAACATTATTCCAAGGATAAAAAGAGGAAAAATATGAAGGCATACCTGTAGGTCGCGACTACCATGGTCTCTTTGATCCGATGAAATAAGAAGATTGAACATCCTCACTTGATTCTTGAAGTATGACCTTCAGTCTGGGAAATTCAGGACATTGATTCGTAGAATGCGCCAACTCATAGATGTTGCACAGGCTGACACTATTCAGTCCAAATTCTCTTTCCAAATGTTTCTTTTTTCCTCGAGGATAGAATATTGTTAAGGTTGCTTCATCTTCTGCTTGTTCTTTCTTGACTTGCACCATAGTGATATGGGCAGAGAGAGTGATAAGGAGGTTGATTTTAAAATCCTCAAATAAGTTCCCGATCTCTGCTTTGGTTACTCCTCCACTCGTGGACTTCTGTATCTGGACTGAAGGATCCTGAACTGAAACTTTCACTTTGACCAATCCTCTTGAGCTATGCAAGCAAAGCTTCATTATTTCATCAAGCGGTTCTTATGATATGTCTCCTTTTCCCAATAGGTTAAGATGCTCCAGACAATCATCTCTTATACCTCTTAAAAATATTGGCTTTATAATTTATGGGTCTAAGTTACTGAACTTAGACCTCCGTAAATTGTAGTGAAATTGCTCCATAAAGTCTTCCAAGCTTTCCTCCTCCTTCTGGGAAATTCTAAAAATCTCATCCTTCAAATCCCTAGTGCGACAGTAATCCTGATACTTAAAGAGGAAGGCCTCCCTCATGTCATTCCAGGTTCGAATCGTGCCAGCACCCAGTCTCATGAACCATCTTAATGCCACTCCTTCTAGAGTAGCAGGGAATAATTTCATCTTCTGGGCATCTGAACTGTAGTCATAACCTCTACACAGCACATCAAATTTGAATCGAAAGGTATCACGGTCTTCCACAGCCATCCCTTGAAAGGATGGTAGGGATGATAAAGGAATATTTTTCATAGGAGCCTCATCCCGTGTTACTACTATTGCAAATTCAAAAGTAACAGAGCTATCTGTCTTGACATTCTCGTCCCCCATGGTTGATTCTTCCTGATGGGATGAAAAGACCTTGGAGTGTACTGGATATTGAAAAATAAAAGGATCAGGTTGTTCCACTACTACCTATTTAACAACACTACCAGCGTCCAAACGATGATCAATTAAATGTTGTTCCTCAGGTCCCTGATGCTCCCCACTGGTCTCTCCATGTCCTTCAATTCTCAGATCCTGATCAATGATTCTCCACTGTTGTTTTGAATCTGGATTCTTGGTATCAGGAGTGGATATTTTGTTCGAAGGGTGGTGAGGTCCAGACACGGAAGACACCGATGGCCTAGGCTTTGATATGGTAGTTTCTTTCTGTGGTCCTGTCTTCCTACTATCTCTGTATGATGTAGACTGTTCATTTTCTGCCCTTGAGATTAGATCTCCAAAGAATGTCCTTCTTCCCAAATTTTCACTCTTATTTTCCTTCTTATGACCCATCTTTCTTGTAGTTAGTAGAGTGCGGGGTGTTTTTAGATTTTTATGTCGTCATATCAGCACACGTGGGCCCTATGTGTATCAATTAATCCTATAAGTGCTTCAGTTTCTACAGCAGTAAGCCTGCTCAAGTTTGTTAGAGTGATGCACAGGTTCTTACCTCTTGTCTTACCGCCCAACGACTATATAGTTGAAGACACCCTAAAAGAACACCCAAAAATTCAACTTCTAAGTGTCCCAGCAAGACATTGGTGAGCCCGCTCAAGTTTGTTAGAGCGATGTGTAGGTTCTTACCTCTTATCTTACTGCCCGGAAATTGTGTCGTTGGAGACACTCTAAAAAGAAACAAAATGCTCAGAAATTCACTCTCCTAAGTGACCCAGCAATACATTGGTGAGCCTGCTCAATTTCGTTAGAGCGCTGTGCAGGTTCTTACCTCTCATCCTACTTCTCGACAATTGTGTTGTTGGAGACACTCTAAAAACACAAGAAAATGCACTTCCAAGAAACAACTTTGATTGATTGGATCGTCACTGCTATCAATGGCAATGGCGCCAAAATGTTGGGTTGTATTAATCACTATTGAATGACTAAAACAGTACACATAAATTATCAATCTAGGGATGTCTTTTATTTCAATGACAGTTGCACTAATTGTGCCAATACACTCAACCAGAAGCAATTCCAATTAAAATAAATCGTTGTTGAAGTAAATGCTGGAAGTAAATCACTCATGCAGAAATAAAATGATCTACAAGACTGTAATCACACTTCAATTAATCTACTCTAGCGCGCCACACAACAATTATCCAGTTGGTGTCTCTAATCTCATATGTGTAACAGCATACAAAATATTGAAATTGAAGCGGATATATTCACATCTGAAACAACAGCAACAACACCTCTACTAATACATAAACCGAAATACAAACACATATACACAACTACTTTAATCACTGCAATCCCTGCTAAGAAGGAGGGCCCTTTTTCCCTAGCAAAGCACAGGTAGAGAAAGAACTTAACAAAAACTAAATTGAATAATGCATGTAACAAAAATAACAGGATAATTTGTATTTAATATGAGAAAAATTACAGAGCCAAAATAATGTTGTTCTTCACTAACCTTTCTACCTCTAGGGCCGAGAACTATATAGTGGTTACATCTATGAAAATCAAGGGATAGATTAGTCATGAGAATATTATGATTCTCATGCTGATCGAAATAGAATACATATGGCTATAACCACTTCTTAATAAAATTCTAACTGGAAAATTATAGATAACAATCAAAACCGCCCATAGGTTGCTATCCAAAAATACAATGGTAAACTACTTCTACAGCTATCGCAATAAAACCACAGCCATAGCGTAACAGCTAAAGGACAGGTCAGCAATAGGATTTGACGAGATCCAGTCAGTTGTACAACTGTATCAACTGTTCTCTAGCGGGTCTGTAACATCAGAATGTAACAACGGTTTGCCAGCTAGTCTATAACAGCAAAGTGTAACAGTGTCATGGTGTAAAAATCTCTTTGTAACAACACACCATTAACTGCTCCTGTATACCTCATGCTCAGGATCTTTGGTGTTACAAATGACATCTGGAAATAAAACACAAAGACCATAGATCTTCTCTAAACATTCATCCTTAATTAGTCTTTAAAAAGGCACGATATATCATAATAATTGATGAAATGGTAGTGTGTTGAACCCTTAGTTAAACTGAGAGAGGGGGTGAATCAGTTTAACACATTCATGGATATTTAAAACTTTCCTTTAAATTTATTTACACCTTCATTTCATAATCAACTTCATATGTTAGAAATCTTAATATGTGAGCAGCAGGTATTAAGCAGATTGGATAATGTAACAGCAATCTTAGTATGTGAGTAGCAAGTATTAAAATAATGTAACAGCAGACTTAATATGTGAGCAGCAAGTATTAAGCAGATTAGATCAACCATATCACCATATAAACATCATGCACATAGACAACAGATATAAGTGGAAACCCATAAGGGTGAAAACCACATCTTATTATTGTTGTGATGCAAAGGAAAGCTCCAACTCCCTCTCACCACTGATTTTCTGCAGGCTCCAACCTACAGGAGGCTCCTACCTCAATTATGCAAGCTACAAGTTGCAAGGAAGCTCCAACTCCCATCAATTTTCTGCAGGCACCAACCTATAGGAGGCTCCTACCTCAGCCAGCTACAACTGACTTCTATCAAGCTACAACTTGATATGGAAGCACAACCTTCCTCTATTTTCTATAGGCTACAACCTATAGGAGGCTCCTACCTCAATCAGCTACAACTGACATCTATCAAACTACAACTTGATAGGGAATCTCCAACTTCCTCACTCTTTCAAAAGAAAACACTTGCTGATTTACCTGGATATCAGCTCTGTTCTGTTCCTTCTTTTCTGTTGTCCATCAGTCCTCATATCTTCCCTATATCATCTCTGCATCTTCTCATATTCTCTATCAGCTCCTCTTTCTTCTCTGCCTCACTGCTTCATTTCTGCATTCTCTAACCTCTTGCAGCTTTCTTATATTCCTCTGCTCTCTTCCATTCTGCAGCTTTCTAACAATCTTCAACTCTCTTCAATTCTGCTGCACACTCTCTCTTTCTCTCTCTCTGTTTTCGTAACCTTCTACACATGGATATTACATGTTTTATACAAAATAGCTTCATTGTTGTTTGCATTCTATAGGAATTTGAAGTGAATAACCATGACTCTTTGCCTTCTGTCTTCTCATTTCTTTGTCCAGCTCATTCAGAAAAATATAGCAATTCATACAAATTTTAGTTTTACAGTGGAGTTTTGTTTTCCTACCGGAGACTTGCCTTTGCATCACAAACAATATGAAATCAACTAAAACATTTACATTCACATTTTCAGTTACATACAACAATTTCACTCAACCCTTTTTCCGGCTCTTGGCTTGCTGTGCGTTTGTCTTTTCTGCTGCTATCATGTAATTGTTCTGCATACCTTTGTTTTCCATGCCTGTAAAATTCCCTGTGTCTTTTTCAGTTTCTACATACTCTCCTGCTCACTGCAATTGTGTGTCTGCTGCATATATACCTGCTTTACAAGTTTAGCTCCCAAATAACTCTCAAATTCTCATGCATATATAATGCGTCCCAAAATTTTACCCAAGCTATTTCCAAATCTGGGCAATTATTAATAATAATGTGCGGAATTTACCTTTCTATTCTTAACACGATGGTCAGAACCCAACAATCAAATAACATTGGTCTTCATATACGGAAGCTACTTTTAACGCTCTATGGTTAAAAACCATAGTCAAGTCCATTTCATGAATATTAAACATTCGACTTTTCTATCATTCAATGTAGGTCTCGACCCTCGCACATATTTATATATATATGATAATTCTTTATCAACCCATCATATATTTACACCACACAAATATTCCTTTTGTCTTAAGAAAACCATACATATGGTTTCATCCATATTTCAATCTGCATATTCATTTATATGGTATATTGGTTCCGGCATATATAACTCTTCATATTATATGTTGGTCTATATAACATATAACAAATCAACAATAAAACTCTTTCTTTTCCACATATGTTAACATATTTGACGCCTTCAAACATTAAAATGAAACCTTCGATGTTGGACTTATTCCCAAGGGATAACGCATATAACCGTCCTTGGCCCACAGCTCATTCGACTCATATCAACATAATATATATATATATATATATATATTCCCCAGTCAAATATTTCAAACATTAATAAGCTGTGGACTTATATTAATACCCCAGCAAATATTTAATCAGAATACTTGTGCCAATAACACTCGGGCTATGGTTAAAATATCAACCATCGTTATATATTAAAGTCTGGGCCCACAGTTCACATTGCTATATACATCGACCTCATTAGCATTCATATTTCACATAAAATGACAGGTCTGATTAATTCAAAGGCCAACACATATTAAACTAATAATCCCCAACATTTTTGGGTCCCACAACAACTTATAACCTAACTTCCGCCCGTGCTCCTTCACTTGCGATCCAACGGTGGTCGCAACATCGCATTCTTAACACCAAGATCAACAGTTATCGCATTTTCTATTGAACCGAACTTTAACTCAAAAAAATAATGCGAAACGGGTGGATTTGGAATACCACCTAGGCCACGTGTTAGGCAAAGGCCGATATCGCATTTTATTTTCACAAACCACTTATCGTTTTAAACTTTTGCGAAAACCACTCCTTGGGTTCAAAAACTGCCTTTCTTGTTTATTCAGGGTTCCGCCTTTGCTCACAGTTTCTCTTCCACATTTACTTGTTCATCGATCCATCTTTGACGCAATTCACTCTTATCATATGGTTTCTTTGCTGGCCATTTCACCTTCAAGGGCTTTGCACCATGGTTCGATACAAGTTTGTTCTCAAAATCACAGACAACATTTTATTTCACAACGCACAGGCTTATGGGATCCTCTGCGCCTTCAACTCATGCCAATTTCATACCTTAACACAGAACTTCAACATTCCTCATTTTAGAAAAGCCCAATATGGACTTCAAAACTCAGAACTTCACAGCCCATAATTACATAACAGAGCCTGTAATTTTCTTCAAGCGCCTTATTCAATACTAATCCAATCAAGTAAAATTATCCTTTAATCTAAAAGGTCCATGGAAATTCAATTCGATAGCGTCAGTTGAAATTCTTATTCATTTCAGAATCAAGGCCAAATAATACTCATGTAACTCCGATATATTCAAATGTCGACTCTATGTCATCGATGACTGCAACTCCCTTTCGTTTTCTCAAGGGAATAAATAAACCCTTCATGCATTTGTTCAAACACAACATCGACAGCCCATAATTAACATTTATTCTTCTATGTACAGAGAATCATTAGACTCGTAAATCGTAGAGATTATATCCGCATTTCTCATACAACTAATTATTGACATTTAAATCCATTCACACAAAATTTTAAATCAAACAATGCACATACATTCAAGAACCATTATTTCAATAGTAAACAGGACCCCACTTCTTTCCTACTACAGAGTTTATTCATAGATAGTTCACTAAATCTCTGCATTCACACATTCATCACTAAATCTTTGCATCTCTCTCTCTGTTGCCTCTGCTTCTTCCTGGTGTCTGAGCTGCCTCTCTGCTACTTTGCTTCTCTGTTTCCTCTGCTTAATGTTGCTCCTTGCTTCTCTTTTTCCATCTCCTTTGCCATCAATGACAATATCTCCAACAATCTCCCCCTTTGGCATTGATGGCAATACACTTCCTCTGCTCCTTTTTTTCTTGCTTTTCCTCCCCCTTTGACATCAATGGCAAAGGGTTTCACATCTCCCAGTGTGGATTCTGTCTTTGCATTTCCTCTCTCTGAGTTGTGTTTAGGCCCTTCTTCTTTTGACTTTATACCTTGCTGCTCCAGACTGGTGTACAAGAGTTGTTGAGAGAACACTTTTGAGGATTATTGAACTTGAATAAACACTATAAGTTGATACAATCCCAAAGCACAGGCTCCTTTCACTTGTATAAAGCTGAAAGTGAAGCTAATGACACTTCATAGAACACCTTGTACTAGTATTATCTAATCAGAGATGCATCATTATATCAAAACTAAAATACTGAGAATGCTTCAAATATACTTCAGTCTCTAGAATTATCTTCATCAGAAATCCATATCTATTGAGGAAGATTGTAGATGGAATAAGTCTTCTTCTACAATACACATATGCAGTACAACACCTGTTCAATTATGATGATGATGCCAATATATATTTTATAGTTGTGGTTCACTTTTCTTGCATGTTGGTGGTGATATGAGCTAGGATGCTGATAATGATATTACAGTTAATAGCTTAAAGGTCCTTGTTACTAATGTGATCAATGAATTAAGCAAGAGTTTACAAATTATTGTGAGATTAGATGATATCTTTCAATCTAAGAGACCAAATGACTTTACTGCTTGCACACTGTATTTTCAAAACAAACCCTTGAGGCTAGATACATTCAATGTATTGGTAAGTCTCACTTATCAACCATGCAATTTATTTATGACATAAGGGGGTATGTATGTCAATGATCACTCTCTCTTAAATGTGAGTTACCAGCAAATCCTTTATGGTGAAGTATGTTTTTGATGAATCAATGACACACTTTTGAGCTTTCAACTGTAAAGTTAACACAGCTAGTCCTTCATACTTCCAGTACTTTAACTGTTCTATCATGATGATCTTCCACAAAAACATATTCAAGATGTTTAATTGATATCTCAGCAAACAGACTTCACATGGTGTTATGAAAGATCTTGAGAAAGAGGCCTTGAAGATATATATGTATTGGCTTTAGGAAGGCATGCAGCTATATCTAGAAATAGATACTGCTTCAGTGCTCAACATACTACTTCAAGTGTAAACTAAAAATGATCCTTTAGCACTGTTATTGACCTTTTCATGCAAATAACGCTGGGTATACTATCTTGATGTAATTTTTCCATAATCCTTTGATCCTGAGGACCTGTACCATACTGCTACTCCACTGATAACCCCATGCTACTTGTACCAAATACCCATTGATACTACTTTCACTTCAGCTCACACATGAACCCATAGTTAAGACCATCTTCATAATTTCATACTATTGAGCTTTCCACTGTTCACACCAACAATCATCAATATATTGAAACGGATCTTGTCATCCTTAATCATTTTCTTATTCTGTCATTCTATTCAAAGTAATGTCATTGAATTTTCCTTTCTAGGACTACTCCAGAATCATTGCTGCTTTATGTACAATTCAATTGTTCTAACATAATGATCTTCGGGAGGACATCTTCAATTTCTTTACTTGGAGTCTTCATGGCTAGACCACTCAGATATTTGTCACTTATTTCACTTCCTTCCTTTAAGGGAACTTTTCATAGATGAATGATGTAATGATATAATGATGATAGGCACTTCTCTTACTCATCCTTCTTAATGTGATTCACTGTTCATTCTAGCAGAATGATGCACAATGTGATCATCACTTAATGTGTTGATGTCTTCTTAGCTTACATGTTCATGGCTGATGTTCTCTCTACTACCATGGTTGCTTGCTGCCTTCTCTTCTTCCATCAATATATCAGCTATTGAATGCTTCAGGTATTCTTCTTCCTCTTTAGTTCTATGTTAGAGAAAATATCCTTTCCCTTTCTGATCTTATAGTTGTTCACATTCCAAGGAGCTCTTCTTAGACTACTTTCATGGGGACTGTCTATGAACTGCTCTCCCCCTGGGATGTTTCTTCATATTTATCATTGGTTGGATATTTGCTTTTCTTCCTAGAGAAACTCCCCCTGAGACTATGATGGAGTCATTATGTAATTGAGGTAACAGGCTCCCCTTTTTTCTTTTCCTTCCATACTTTATTGGGGTTCTTCATAATGTCTGCACTTCTTTTTTATTCACAATTTTGTTTGATTTGATTAGATTCCATCATCTGTCTAGAGTTCTTTAATGTATATGGCAGTATACAGTCTTTTTCTTTGTAACCAAGCTTGAGGCATACATAACATCTTATTTTACTAAGGTATGTTTGAGCTGAAGTATAATATTTTGTTCCCCTTTTTTAACACAATTTACATTCAATAGATTTATGTCCAAAATTATTGCATGCATAACAGTAGCCATGGAAATGATTTGTGTACCTGGTGAAATATTGTCCTTTCCATTTTCTTGCTTGAGGGGTTCTTCTCATTTTCAGCATCCTTTGTTGGTTGGACTGGATTTGCTTTGTCTTACAATATGCTGCAATATGTCCAGTTTTGTGGCAAGAAAAACAAGTGATACTTCTTATAGGAGGAAAGAACCTTCTTTGACATCTTCCAAATTTATTCAATTCATATTCAAGAGTGTATGAGCCTTTAGCAGTTGATTGTTTCATCCTTTCATTATCTGTCCTTTCATGTTGCTGCTTGTTTCTATTTATTTCTTTGCACATCATGTTCTTGTTGACTTCTACTTTTGTAGGAATCTTCTGAGCTGCTTCATTATCCTTTACAGCTTTTATAAAGATAATATTCCTGTTATATTCTACCTTGGACTTACTTGTTTCTTCTTCATAGCCTATCCCAGTCTTTATGAGGGGAGACCTTTGAGCATTTAGAATTTGGTCCAACTGTCCAGAGCTTTTCATTTGTGGAGTATTCATTAATAATTCTCTTTGGGATTTTTCTAATTTCTTTCTCAGGGCACACTACTTCTTCTTCCAATTTCTCACATTCCAGACTTCTCTCTCTCATTTTTTGCAGCAGAGTGTCTTCTACTTTCCTTGCTTTTTCAAGTTGTGTCTTCACGCCAACAATTTCTTTCTTATCTTCATATTCTTTCTCATCACGTATTTGCACCAATTTCTTCAAGTCTTTGTTTTCATTCTTCAATCTTTCAATTTTGGTCAAGGCCGTGTCAAGTTTGGCTTTTTCCTCCACGGTAATTTCTAAATGGTACTCATATCCATTCACCCTGGCAGGTATCTCATTTTTTTGAACATTTCCCTTTCGACGTGAATTTTTCTTCTTCTTGACTCTCTTCTCCTTCTTGACAATGCAGTCCCTAGTGTCTACTTCATGCATGAAATGAAATCTATCCCAGATTTCTTTTCCAGAGGTTAAATCCATTATTAAATCAGGATCCTTGTTATGAATATTGTTATATATCACAAAATTTTCCTTGGAATTCTATTGTTGTTCATGCAAAGAGGGAGAGTCTATGCAGTAACCATCACATACAAGTTTCCATACCTCAGGTTCATAAGCCATTAACTCTGTTTTAACCTTATCTCTCCATTTAGGAAAGTTTGTTATACTTAACACAGGTACATTTTGATAGTCCATGACTCAACCATATCTCCTTCAAGCTATTAGGCTTACATCAAAGGAACCTGCTCTAATACCAATTGTTGAACCCTTAGTTAAACTAAGATGGGGGGTGAATTAGTTTAACACATTCATGGATATTTAAAACTTTCCTTTAAATTTATTTACACCTTCATTTCATAATCAACTTAATATGTGAGCAATCTTAATATGTGAGCAGCAGGTATTAAGAAGATTGGATAATGTAACATCAATCTTAGTATGTGAGTAGCAAGTATTAAAATAATGTAACAGCAGACTTAATATGTGAGTAGCAAGAATTAAGCAAATTAGATCAACCATATCACCACATAAACATCATGCACATAGACAACAGATATAAGTGGAAACCCATAAGGCGGAAAACCACATCTTATTATTGTTGTGATGCAAAGGCAAGCTCCAACTCCCTCTCACCACTGATTTTCTAGAGGCTCCAATCTACAGGAGGCTCCTACCTCAATTCTGCAAGCTACAACTTGCAAGGAAGCTCCAACTCCCATCAATTTTCTGTAGGCACCAACCTACAGGAGGCTCCTACCTCATCCAGCTACAACTAACTTCTATCAAGCTACAACTTGATATGGAAGCACCAACTTCCTCTATTTTCTGCAAGCTACAACCTACAGGAGGCTCCTACCTCAGTCAGCTACAACTGACATCTATCAAGCTACAACTTGATAGGGAAGCTCCAACTTCCTCACTCTTTCAAAATAAAACACTTGCTAATTTACCTGGATATCAACTCTGTTTTGTTCCTTCTTTTTTTTTATCAACGGTTGTCATTGATGTCAACCCAAGCAGCACTAGGGGCTAACCCAATATTGCATGGGAATGTTTACCTAAAAAATTAATATATTCTGGGTCAATAATTCTTTTGATGGTTTCTACTTTTCGAGATGTTTCCGTTGATATATGGCACACCATGTAATTCTTCACGGTTTGAGAGATATTCATGTTTGAAGTTTGTACACCCAGTTAGTGGGCTAAAACCCCATGGGGTTGGGGCATGGGTCATTGAAAAGTCATAATTATTATTTTTTAAATTCCTATAATCCCTCCCACGTTCACTTGTTGAAGCCCCTCTCAACTTAAGCATTCATAGAAATTGTGATCTTCATTTCCTCCTTATGCAAGGGATTCGGCGATCTGAAATAGGTTATCTTGGAATTTTCGTTCTAAATTTTTTTCTACAAAGGTTTAGAAGCTGAAATTTTTATGAGGTGAAGCTGAAATCCTAAGGAAGCTGCAATAAAAATTTTAGATCAAGGTGCGCAATATTTTTGGGGATATGATCTGTGGAAGTCAGGGTTTTTGCAGGCTCCTAAAATTCATCTCAAAGAAGTGACCTTGGTAAAATCGTCATAACTCTCTCTCTCTGAGTATTGGATTGGAATTCCATAAAAATTGACAGATATTTCACAGTCTTTAAGTTTCATTCTATTGATTTTAGATCCAAATGAAGAAAACAGTGACACATGGCATGCCATACAAGTGCGCTCTGCTAAAACATTCCATAATTAGGGCATTGTGAGAGATTGGGTATAACTCTCTCTTGAAGAATAAAAATTAGGTCAGACCTATGGCATTTGAAAGATGACTCAAAGGACTACTACAAGACCAGAAATCAGATATTGAGGATCTGAAATAACAGAAAATACACTAGATTTAATATTGAGCTCCTAGAAGGCAAGAAAAAGCTAGATCATGTGTTGTCAAGGGTTGCAAAGGACCAGAATTTCTACGGCAGCAAAGCAAAGCAAGGTGCAGCAGAGGGTAGCATGAAAAGAGAAGCAACCAAGGTGCATAACAGCAGCAAGAAGTTCATCATATTAATTCTTCAAGTGGGCAACACTGCATACAATCATTGTAAAGGTATCATTGTACTTAGTAATTGTAAATACATTATTGTACAAATTGTACTAGTATCTATCTGCCAAGGGTTGAAGAGGCAGTGTTGGGAGGTCTAGGATCATCATTAGGTGGTTGTGTCAAAGTTTGGGTTATGGTCTAGTATATCTTCTTCTTCTGCATCATTCTATATCATTGTAAAGTGGACCATTTTCCCTGGTACGGGAGTCCATTCTTCTTTTATTCTTCTATAGGGTGGTAGGGTGGTGCTAGGGTGAATTGTAGCTCATTGGGTGTTGGGGCATCCGTTTAGTTGACTACTGAAGAATCTCGGGCGTTGGAGCATCCATTTAGTGGGAGCTGGAGAAGAATGCTTTTCTAGATTCTAGGAAGTTGGAGCTTTATTTTCAATTGGAGTTGAATATTAAAGAATTATTAGAAAAGCATTAGGTGGTTTTTGTCCTGGAGTGGGTTTCCACCTTAAAAACTGAGTGCATTTTTGTTCCTCTTGTTTGCTACTATCATTGTACAAACACTGATAATAACTGAAGATTAACTAATGCTCTAATTGAAAGGAATATTGATTCACACACCCCCCCCCTCCTCAGTATTTCCAACACTTTTCTACTGTCCATCAGTCCTCATATCTACCCTATATCATCTCTGCATCTTCTCAAATTCTCTATCAGCTCCTCCTTCTTCTCTGCCTCACTGCTTCATTTCTGCATTCTCTAACCTCTTGCAGCTTTCTTATATTCCTCTGCTCTCTTCCATTCTGCAGCTTTCTAACAATCTTCAACTCTCTTCAATTCTACTGGACACTCTCTCTTTCTCTCTCTCTATTTTCATAACCTTCTGCACATGGATATTACCTATTTTATACAAAATAACTTCATGGTTTTTTGCATTCTACAGGAATTCGAAGTGAATAGCCATGACTCTTTGCCTTCTGCCTTCTCATTTATTTGTCTATCTCATTTAGAAAAATATAGCAATTCATACAAATTTTAGTTTTACAGTGGAGTTTTGTTTTCCTACCGGAGACTTGCCTTTGCATCACAAACAATATGAAATCAATTAAAACATTTACATTCACATTTTCAGTTACATACAACTATTTCACTCAGCCCTTTTTCCGGCTCTTGGCTTGCTGTGCATTTGTCTTTTCTGCTGTTGTCATGTAACTGTTATTCATACCTCTGTTTTCCATTCCTGTAAAATTCCCTGTGTCTTTTTCAGTTTTTTCATACTCTCATGCTCACTGCAATTGTGTGTCTGCTGCATATATACCTTCTTTACAAGTTTAGCTCCCAAATAACTCTCAAAGTCTCATGCATATATAATGCGTCCCAAAATTTTACCGAAGCTATTTCCAAATCTGGGAAATTATTAATAATAATGTGCAGAAGTTACCTTTCTATTCTTAAAACAATGGTCAGAACCCAACAATCAAATAACATTGGTCTTCATATACGGAAGCTGCTTTTAATGCTCTATGGTTAAAAACCATAGTCAAGTCCATTTCATGAATATTAAACGTTCGACTTTGCTATTATTCAATGTAGGTCTCGGCCCTCACACATATTTATATATATATATATATGATAATTCTTTATCAACCCATCATATATTTACACCACACAAATATTCCTTTTGTCTTACGAAAACCATACATATGGTTTCATCCATATTTCAATCTACATAGTCATTTATATGGTATATTGGTTCTAGCATATATAACTCTTCATATTATATGTTGGTCTATATAACATATAACAAATCAACAATAAAACTCTTGCTTTTCCACATATGTTAACATATACGATGCCTTCAAACATTATAATGAAACCTTCGATGTTGGACTTAATCCCAAGGGATAACGCATATAACTTTCCTCGGCTCACAGCTCATTCGACTCATATCAACATAATATATATACCGCCATATCTATATATATATATATATATATATATATATATATATATATTCCCCAGTCAAATATTTCAAACATTAATAAGCCGTGGACTTATATTAAGACCCCAGCAAATATTTAATCAGAATACCTGTGCCAATAACACTCTGGCTATTTTTAGAATATCAACCACCGTTATATATTAAAGTCTAGGCCCACAGTTCACGTTGCTATATACATTAACCTCATTAGCATTCATATTTCACATAAAATGATGGGTCTGATTAATTCAAAGGCCAACACATATTAAACTAAGAATCCCCAAAATTTTTGGGTCCCACAACAACTTATAACCTAACTTCCGCCCATTCTCCTTCACTTGCAATCCAACGGTGGTTGCAACATCGCATTCTTAACACCAAGATCAACGGTTATCGCATTTTCTATTGAAACGAACTTTAACTTGAAAAAATAATGTGAAATGGGTGGATTTGGAATACCACCTAGGCCATGTGTCAGGCAAAGGCTGATATCGCATTTTATTTTCACAAACCACTTATCATTTTAAACTTTTGCAAAAACCACTCCTTGGGTTCAAAAATTACCTTTCTTGTTTATTCAGGGTTCCGCCTTCGCTCATAGTTCCGCTTCCACATTTACTTGTTCATCGATCCATCTTTGACGCAATTCACTCTTATCATATGGTTTCTTTTCTGGCCATTTCACTTTCAAGGGCTTCGCACCATGGTTCGATACAAGTTTGTTCTCAAAATCACAGACAACGTTTTATTTCATAACGCACAGGTTTATGGAATCCTTTGCACCTTCAACTCATGCCAATTTCATACAATTTCACCATTTCAAACCTTAACATAGAACTTCAACATTCCTCATTTTAGAAAAGCCCAATATGGACTTCAAAACTCAAAACTTCACAGCCCATAATTACATAACAGAGCCTGTAATTTCCTTCAAGTGCCTTATTCAATACCAATCCAATCAAGTAAAATTCTCCTTTAATCTAAAAGTTCCATGGAAATTCAATTCGATAGCATCAGTTGAAATTCTTAGCCATTTCAGAATCAAGGCCAAATAATTCTCATGTAACTCTGATATATTCAAATGTCGACTCTATGTCATCAATGACTGCAACTCCCTTTCGTTTTCTCAAGGGAATAAATAAACCCTTCATGCATTTGTTCAAACACAACATCGACAGCCCATAATTAAAATTTATTCTTCTATGTATAGAGCATCATTAGACTCATAAATCACAGAGATTATATCCGCATTGCTCATACAACTGATTATTGACATTTAAAGCCATTCACACAGAATTTTAAATCAAACAATGCACATACATTCAAGAACCATTCTTTCAACAGTAAACAAGACCCCACTTCTTTTCTACTGCATATTTTATTCACACATATTTCACTAAATCTCTGCATTCACACATTCATCACTAAATCTCTACAGCTCTCTCTCTACTACCTCTGCTTTTTCCAGGTGTCTGAGTTGCCTCTCTGCTGCTTTGCTTCTCTGTTGCCTCTGCTTAATGCTACTCCTTAATTCTCTTTTACCATCTCCTTTTCCATCAATGACAATATCTTCAACACAGAGTAATGAAAACAAGGTGAAACAAAAAAATTTAGGATATAAAGGTGGGAAAAATAGGAAAAGATAGTCCCATTGGTTGTAGTCATGAGGAAAAATAGTGAAAAAAATGTAGGAAAAGTGTGCAAAAATGGCACCCAACAACAACTCAATTAATGGAATCCATTCCATAGAAAAATTGGTACTATCATATTTCCAAAAAATCCTACACATCATAGCAGCTACATAATTATGTGGAGCCGAAAGAGGTGCAATTGGGTACATCCCAGTTTTCTCTCGTTTGAATTTGCTGGAGCCAAACCTCCAAGTCTGCATGGCATCTATTGGGTCTTCATTCTCTTTTGCGAACTACTCGATGAAAGCTCTATCATAGGTCTTTTGAGGTTTTGGCAAATGATACATCTTGCGCAAATCATCTGTAGAAAATGATCCCATGATCTATTGTCTTGAATTCCTGAATGCCTTGTCTGAGAAATCTACATTATCAATAATCCACTTCACCATATCTGTATATGGCAGGATTTTATGCCTCGCAGCTATTCTGTGTAAGAAAGAACATGTTGCTTCAAAATAGGAAGCTTAAGAAGAGACTTTAGCATCAGTTGTTTCTATGATTACCAACACCTTTGGATTTTCGTCCTCGAACAGATTATACATGGCTTCCCACGACGTAGCTCCACCATATTTGTTGCATGTAGTATCACTAAAGAGCGGCCGCATGTCTGAGTCCTCGGATGTAGAAGGCTCGACTGTCTTTTTTCCTTTCTTTGTCATCTCTGAGTGGTATTCCCTGAGATTGAACAACAAAGAAATAAAAATGAACGTAAAGCAGAGATAATAGTAGAGGTTTAATTAAAACAATAAATTCGATAAGGATGGGACTTTTATTGCAAGATTGAGTAAATAGATACAAATCTCCTCGAGCCTTTAAAAGCGTAAATGCAGTTGATTTCTATTAATTATGCTTTATGACTTTCATGTGATTCTTTTCGGGTCTTGTCAAAGCATCACATCACAAACCCGAATGATATTTCAAAATGATAATATTTAAGTGTAACGCTAATTTTCCGATTGCAATAAATCTCAATATCATAGAGTCGTAATGTTAATATTTCGAAACAATGCAATATCGTGTTATCGCAAGATTCGCCATATCACATTACTGCAAGATTGCAAGATTTGCCATGTCGCAGTATCGCAAGATCGCAAGATTAGAGTTGTGGTATTTCGAAAGTTATTTTTCTTTGCGATTGACAATGCGCGATGTATTCTTTGAGCAGCTTTTCCCTTATATGAAGTATACTTTAAGCGCCTCATGAATGTTTAGAGATATTTCTCGGCCTTTATAAAGAGCGCAACATAACACTTAATCTTAAAAAGGGTTTTATTGATCTCTTTATCATGGATTCCAACTAATGATTATTTGTGTTACCTTTGGCTTTTGCGATCTGTGATAAAGTGAAAAGCACTTAGTCTTAAGGGATTTGGCATAATGCTTTAACACTTTTTAAAGGGAAAAAATCTTACTTGCTAGTTTTTTTCTTGAAAATTTTAAAAGGGTCCCCATTTATTATTACAATATTGATTATTATAAAAATGAAATGGGGGGGTTTTTGAATAGTACAACAATTGGAGATTTACTAGAAGAATTAGTTATCTCTGATAATTTTGAAATTCCTAAAACTTAAAAAATAAAAATAGTTCAGAAAATAGAAATTGGATGAAAGATTAAATAAGTAATATTTCTCTGAATAATAAAAAAAACTCTCCTAATTATAATTCATTTGATATCCTCTTAAAGGTGAAAATCCCTATGCCTATATCAGTCATTACTAAAATTAAAGATAAAGTAGTAGGCTTTTGTATACTAGCTCGTTAAATAAACTCGTTTGTCATAGGTAAATCCTTTGCTGCCAGCAGGCGTCTATAGCCTCGATAGGGTTACCTTTTGGCCAACAATGATTATGTGTACCATCCATGTAAGAATGCAGTTTTTAAAGATAAATCCACAATAATATAATTTTTCTTGTTTTTAAATAGCTCTTATTTTTTATTACTTAAAAGCCATTGCCTTGGTGTGGTGACCAAATAGTGACAATGCCATTCATTGGTTGTAATTCAACTGAACAAGCTAGTTCGTGATGAGACTCCTTGTATTTTGATTAAGACAATCTCAAGCCATTACCCTGTTTTGGTCTACAGTAGTGGTAATGTCAGTCTTATTATTTCCCTATGAATATGATAGGCATGCTCTTGATGAGACCTCTTATCTTTTAAGTTTTAGTAAATTATTTAGGATTACACTCTAAAAAGAGAAAAGTTCACTAGACATGGAGAATCATTGCCTCTTTAAGAGGATGAAAATTTATAGAGTTAAGGATGCTTATCTACTAAGAGTCTTTTACTTGGTTAAAAATATTTTTCTTGATTCATAATAGAACACAAGTATTTTATAAAGTTGGAGTTTCTCACAAAATGAATAATTTTGGTAGAAAAAGAAAATTTCAGAGAGACAACTTAATTAATTTTCAAACCTCTTAACTATTTCCTTAACAATTTCCATTTATAAAAGCGAAAAGTCACAATATTTCAAGGTATTTTATTGAAAGGCCAACAATTATATTATTTAACTTTTATTTTCCTAGGAAAAGTAAAGACAATAATGTACATGGGATAGAAGAGGTTATCTCCTATGAGAAGTAGTTTTTCAAAATATTCCCATTCACAGGAAGAGAATATTTCTTGCGTGATAGATCTTGCAATAAAAATTTTTATGGGCTGATTTGTCCTCCAATTTGAAATGGTCCAAGCCACATTCTTTGGAATTTGGTATGCTTAACTTTTTCCTCATGTGCTTTATCCCATTTTAGTACAAGGTCTCCAAGTTGAAATGAATTTTAACTAACAGAATTTTCATCAAAGGAAGATTTAACTAACTCTTGATGATGAGCATGGGTGATTTTGGCTTTCTCTCTCACTTCTTCAAGTTTGAGAATTTGTGATTGTCTTAACTGCAAAGAAGAAGAAGGAGTTTCTTCAATAAATTGAACCAAGGATGGAGAGGGAATAACTACATTTGTTGGAAGAATAGTGTCTTTCCCATAGACTAGATTAAATGGGGAAGTACCTATAGAGGCTTTTTGTGTTATCTGATATGCTCGTAGATCAAATGTGAAATATTTATGCCAATTTCTTTGACTATGATCAATAGTTCATTTAATGATCCTAATGAGGTTTTTATTAGTTGATTCTGCTAAACCATTTCCTTGAGGATAATAGTTAGCGGAATATTTAAGTTTGAAACCTCTTTTGAGAGAAAATTCTATCATAGCATTTCCTGAGAAATAAGATGCATTTTCAAACATCAAGGAAGTTGGTAATCCAAATCTGGTAATGATAAATTGATCAATAAATTCTATAATGTTCTCAAAATTGGTTACTTTTAGTGGAATTTCTTCCACCCATTTAGTAAAGTAATCAGTTGATGTAAGGATATATCTATGTTGCTTTGAAGATTGAGGAACAATCTCACCTATTATGTCCAGTCCCCATTGCTCAAATGGTTGTTCAATATTGACTGACTGTAATGGGAATTCAGATTTCCTTTTTCTTCCAGCAGCAATTTGACAGATTTTGCATTTCCTTACATAATCATGTGCATCTTTGAACAAGGTTGGCTAGTAATATCCAACATGCATGATTTTATGTGTTGTTGTTTCTCCTCCGAAATGTCCACCAGCTAATCCATCATGAAGTTCCTGCAAAACCTTTCTACCTCAGATTTTTCAAGGCATCTTAGTAAAATAGAATCATAATTTTTTTTCTGAATAGAACATCATCAATCATTTGATATTGCTTTGCTTTCATTCTCAAATATCTTTTATTTTTGTAACTGAGTTACATAGGGGCATATCCATTTTTTAAATAAAAAATGAGATCGGCATATTGAGATTTAGTATCGTTGAGTCTTACCTGCGATATTTGAATGTCATCACCTGAATGTTCTACTTTTGGTAAGTTGGATGTTCCTGTTAACATTCTGCAAAAACCTTAACCTCTAACAATTTTAGCTCGTCTAATTTCAACATCATATTCTTGTAATGTAGTTACACAGTTTTCTCTTTTCTCTCCTACTTCTCTTTGCATCAGTAATTTCCTTACTGCTGAAAATGGGACTATGATTTTAGTATGAGTTTTGAGGAGAAATGGTATGAAATGTTCTATTGACTTGAAGATAGTATGCTTGTTTTTCCACAACAGAGTAATTTAGTTTGGCACCTTGCAGGTTCGAACTAAAAAATGAGATAGGTGCTTCTATTTGTTGATCATTGAGCTGTGTTAAAACGGAAGCATACAATGTTTCCGATGCAAATGTGTATAAAAAAAAATGATTAGAAAAATTGGGAGTTGTCAGGGATGGAGCGTTAATAATAGCTTGTTTGATCAAGTCAAAGGCTTCCTTTTCGTTGTGACCCAATTTGAAAACCGAATTTTTCTTAAGCATATTTTGTAAAGGTAAAACTATTTGTGAAAAGTCAGGGACAAAACTTTTTACAAAATTTATTTGTCCAAGGAAATACTACATTGATTTCTTATGATGGGGTAAAGGTATTTTTTCAATTTCCTTAACTCTTTTCGGATCAATATAAATACCCTTTTTTGATACGATGAATCCTAAAAGCTTACCTTCGCTTAAGGAAAAATAATACTTTTTTTTATTTAGCGAGATCCCATATTCATACATCATTCGAAGATCTATTTAAGGACTTTCAAATGGTTTCTTATCTTCTTGTAATAAACAGTGATATCATCCAAGTAAATAAAAACTAATTTGTTAATGAGTCCTTTAAAGGCTATATTTATAGCTCTTTGAAATGTGGCGCCTGCATTAATCAAACCCAAAGGAATTTTTTGATAAGCATATGTTCCCCATTTAGTTCTGAACGTGATTTTGAATCTATCATCTAAATGAACTATGATTTGGTTATAATATGAAAATCCATCAAAAAATACATGAGCTCAGAACCAACTACTGACTACAGTACTTGTTCCATTGTTGGTAGCGGAAAATTGTCTTTTTGACATTATTTATTCAAAATTATAAAATATATGCATATACGAATATCACCATTCTTTTTCCTAGCAGACACTAAATTGGATACCCATTTTGAATGCCTAACAGGAAATATGATTTTGGCCTTAAGAAGTTTATTCAGCTCTGATTTGATTTGATTTTCAAGGTTTGGATGAATTTTCCTTAGTTTTTGTCGCATTGGTCTATCATTAGAGATCATGGGTATGGTGTGTTGTATAATAGAGGTATCATAAGTTTTGAGATCATAATAATCCCAAGAAAAGATACTTTTATATTTATTCAACAGTTGAATAAATGATAATATTTCATCAGAGGACATATCTAGACCTAGATTGATATTATGAGGCTTGTCATCATTTCCAAGGTTTATTAATTCAAATTTCAGAGTTGAACTTTGAATTTTGGCATTAGTTACCTTTTTAAATCTGTCTTTGAGATCATACAAATCTTCCAATTTGACTACAAGTTTGGGTATTGTATTTTCATCTTCAATGTTCTATTCTAATTGTATTTCATGCTCATTTCCATCTATGATTTGGTCATCATATGACCCTTATGATGTTGGAAAATTAATTATCACAATGATCATTGAAGACTCGCAAATTTGTGACATTATCAAGAATGGATGGTCTAAAAACTAATTCAATAGAAAATATATCAAGACTAAATTCCTCAGATGGTATGAGTTTTGATGCAACAATCGCTAACAGATCAGCACTAACATTTTGTAGTCTTTATAAAAGAGAAATATTAAATGACAAAAAATGAGATTTAAGATCTTGGACTAACAATTGATAATGTCTGAGATGTCCAGAAAGGCAATGGATAGTATTTCTCACATGTCTAATGATGATTTCTGAGTCTCCAAAAACATGCAAATATTTGATATTGAGGCCAATTGCTTTATATAATCCTTGTATTAATGCCTCATATTCTGCAGTATTATTTGTACATTTGAATTCTAATATGCAAGCTAATATGGTATTTTCTCATTTTGGGTTGATTGAAACACAACCAACTCATGCACCGTCATTAGATTTGGAACCATCAAAGTACAAAGTCCAAAATAAAGTTTTCACTGTTGGTTTACTTACAAAAGTTTTGCACTTAGAAGTATCTATTTTTGAAAAGTTTTCAATCTGTGAGATGATAGCATTGTCCAGAAAATGAGACTTTTGTGCATTAAAATTCCCTAAAATTGATTCAGATGAATAATTCCCAATAATACTATTATTGAATGTTATTGGCTCATTATCACCTTCAAATTCAGTCACTGTATGTTTCAAGTGTTTTTCTCGGTCAACTCAAATTTGATTTGGCTTCCCATTCTAAGGAAGCCACATGTGAGACCAATCTATAGCAAAATATCCATGAAGTTTTTCAAACCAGTCTCTACATAGAATTTGACCATAAAATTCAGGAATGTCAGCAACCAAAATATCTATTATTTTAAAAACTTTGGGATTTAATGAAAGTATAATTCTGACAGAATTAATTTCCCCTAAGACCTCTCCTTTAGTTCTGTCAAGTTGTACTATGTAGACAGCAGAATTTTTTGGAGTGATGTTCAGCTTGGCACAGACTATTGTTGGCATTATATTGGAAGAGGCTCCTGAGTCAATCAAACAATTATGAAGGTTTTTATTGAAAATTTCATAAGTTAAGAGAAATGGAGGTGTATGTGAATTAGATCTGTCAACGATCATGATGACATCAGTAGGATCGAATTTATTTGAAGAAGTTGGGGGTTTGGCCATGCCTTTAGCAGCCTGAGATACAACAGCAGCAGGTAAAGGTGATATAGGAATTGAATTCAATTCTCTAAGCAACATTTTCTATTGTTGTTTCAATTTTCTAAGTTCATGTAATGAAATTTTTTCCCTGGTATTATTCATATGTTCCACAATATTATAATCCATAGTATCAGTGACTACTAGGGTCTTTGATGTAGAGGGAAGTTTGATGAAGTCGAATTTGGCAGTGAATTTTTGGGAGAGGACTTTTTACTGCTTGTTTTTTCCTTAGGAGGGAGAGTTTGAGTTTCAACTTTTGATTCAAATGAATTGTATCAGCATGCCCTTTTCTTCTGGTGCTAACGGGAAAAGCTTCTTATTCTTCTTCACTTGGAAGAACAAAGTCCCATATTCCATTTAGTTCAACTATTTCTTCATCTCCAGTTTCTTCATCTTCAGTTTCTTCTTCCTCTTATTTTAAGTCAGACTCAACATTAGATATGGTATTTGGTGATTGAGAGTTAGAAGATTGATTTCTCTTAAAAGATCTAAATGGACTTTTTACATTATAAGATTCAACAACTTGTTTTTTCATTTTAACCATTTCATTAGACATATACTTTAACACTTTCTGCAAGCCTTCAAGATCAAAAGGATCTTTTTAGACTTTATTTTTTGAATCATCTTTGAAAGAAAATTTATGTTGGCGTGAGGGGTCTTGACCCAAGTTCGGAGTTCAAGGTTTGCCAACAAACCCCTATACTACTGGCCCTTTCGGCAATGACCTACTTCCGCAGGTCAAAGTCTCACCCGAAGTAGTATGGGTGGGTGCTGAAACCAGGTTTCCGCACCCTGAGAAAGGATAGGTAAGGCAAGAAGAGTTGCGTTCAGCCCTATGATACCCAAATTGCCTCATTCTATGCAGGGCCAAGTATATCTCTATTTGTATCCACGTGCACTAGATATGTTAGAAAATTAAATATTATAGAGCAATGCAACACATAAAATATGTGGAAAATACAAGCACACAAAACACATAAAAACCATAGAGACACAGATATACGTGGTTCACCCAGTTTGGGCTACGTCCACCCCGAACAGCCAGTCCTTCCTTTCTATTATCCAGCAAAAATTGAAGAGACAAAACCTATAGCAGATCCGTTGTAATATCCTCTGTTCTCTCTCACAGTATCCCTATCTGTTTCCCGCTCAGAGAAAATACACATACAATGTGCAGCTGCAATACAATACCCTCATAAAAGCGAGGGGTTGCCTTCTAGGGCAAAAAACCCTAAACTAAACATAACTTCTACTGCCAAATCATCTGCCTAATGAACGGCCTAGATTGACTAGAAATTACTATACTTTTACAAGGAAATTTTACATCTATTTTTGGCTTCGAGGGCGCTGCCCCTGAAACCCCCGCTGGCTCCCGGACCCCGCAGGGGGGAAAAGTCCCCCCTGCACCCCCCCGCGTGCAAGGGTGTACAATTTTCCTGGGGTATACATCCAGCTAAAACAAGGATCTCTGAATTTGGAAGAAAATCAAGCTCCACATCCAACAATCTCCCACTTGGAGACTGATTTTAGCAACTCCACCGCTACTTCATTTGTTGGACAATGAATCCTCTTTGGACCTGGCTGTTCCTCATCTTCATCATCATCCTTGAAGACCAATTGAAACTGAGCACATTTTCAGTTTCTCCCTGGTTACAACTTTTGTCAGCATATCTGCAGGATTCTGGCTAGTGTGTATCTTTTCCAGCTTCAACTCTCCATCTTCCAATACTGACCATATGAAATGGTACTTGAGATGTATGTGTTTAGTCCTGGAATGAAATGTTGAGTTCTTTGCAAGATGAATGGAAATTTGGATATCATTGTATAACGTGCTCATATCATGCTTCTTACCCAATTCACCCATAAGCCTTTGTAACCAAATCATTTCTTTACTAGCCTCTGTAGCAGCAACATAATTTGCTTATGTTGTTGAAAGTGCAACAACACTTTGGATTTTTGAAACCCAACTGACAGTTGTTCCACCTACAGTAAATACATATCCTGTAGTGCTCCTCCTGTTATCTCTGTCACCTACCATATCTGCATCAACATATCCCTGTAGAGCAATGTTTGAACCACCAAAGCATAATGCTTGATTTGTGGTACCTCTCAAATATATGAGAATCCATTTTACTGCCATCCAATGTTATTTTCCTGGATTATTCATGTACCTGCTTACAACTCCCACTGCATGTGCAATATCAGGCCTTGTGCAGACCATTGCATACATTAAGCTTCCAACTGCTGATGCATATGGAACTTTAGACATATAATCCATGTCTTGTTGGGTCTTTGGGCACATCTCCTTACTAAGTTTGAAATGGCTAGCAAAAGGTGTACTAACTGGTTTTGCATTCTGCATATTAAATCTTTTCAACACCTTTTCTATGTACTCATTCTGAGACAGTGTTAATTTGTGATTTTCCCTGTCTCTAGTTATCCTCATACCAAGGATTTGTTTTGCAGCTCCCAAATCCTTCATTGCAAATGAATTTTCCAATTTTCTTTTGAGCACATTTATTTCCTGCATGTTAGATCCTGCAACAAGCATGTCATCTACATACAATAACAATATAATATAGGTTCCATCATTTTTCCTTTTTAGATAAACACAATGATTAGAGTGACATCTAGTATAACCTTGTTCAGACATAAACTTGTCAAATTTTAGATACCAGTGCCTTGGAGCCTGTTTTAACCCATACAAGCTCTTCTTTAACCTGCACACCAATTTTTCTTTCCCTTTGACCTCATATCCTTCTGGTTGCTGCATGTATATCTCTTCCTCCAAATCTCCATGGAGAAATGTTGTCTTTACATCTAACTGTTCAAGATGTAAATCTTCCGATGCTACAAGACTTAAGATAGTTCTGATTGAAGTCATCTTAACAACAGGAGAAAATGTTTCATCAAAATCAATACCTTTCTTCTGTGCAAACCCCTTCACCACAAGTCTAGCTTTGTACCTCTGTTTTCCTCCATCTTCTTCCTTCAACCTGTAAACCCATTTATTCTGCAATGTAATTTTACTTGCAGGCAACCTAACTAAGTCCTAAGTCTGTTTATGCATTAAGGAGTCCATCTCTTCTTCCATGGCTAGCTCCCACTTCTTCCTGCTTTCAACCTGCATTGCTTCTTCATAACATTCAGGTTCACCAGAATCAGTCAGTAATAAATAATATAATGAAGGAGAGTATCGTTCAGGGGGTCTACTTATCCTGGTAGATCTTCTAACACCACTTTCAGGTGTTTGAGGTGCCTGTTGCTGTTGTGGTGGTTGTTGCTGCTGTGGTTGTTGATTATTATCATTTTCAGGCACCTTTACATTTTTAGTTATCTCATCAAGAACCGCGCATTCCTTGCTTTCTTTTTCATGTTTCTTTTCCTGCAACTGATTCTTATACAAGACCTTTTCATTGAATATTACATCTCTGCTCCTAATGATTTTGTGATTTTCATAATCATATAAGTGATAACCAAAATCATTAGCACCATATCCAATAAAGCTACATTTCTTTGATTTTGCCTCAAGCTTTGTTATATTTTCTTTATTAATATGGACAAAGGCCTCACAACCAAATGGCTTTAAAAAGGAGTAGTCTACCTTTTTACCTGTCCATGCTTCCTCTAGAATCCCACCATCCAAGGAACTTGAAGGCCCTCTGTTTATTAGATAAACAGCAGTATCTATAGCATTTGCCCAAAATTGTAAAGGCAATCCTGCATGCAATCTCATGCACCTTGCACGCTCCATGATTGTTTTGTTCATCCTTTTTGACACACCATTTTCTTGTGGTGTTCTTGGAACTGTCTTCTCTCTACGAATTCCATGCTCTGAACAGTACCTATCAAACTCTTTGCTGCAATATTCACCTCCATTGTCTAATCTGAGACACTTTAACTTCTTTCCTGTCTCAATCTCAACCAAAGCTTTCCATTTCTTGAAATTATCAAATACATCATATTTATTTTGAATACAATAAATCCAAGTTTTTCTAGTTGCATCATCAATAAACGTAACATAATAGCGAGAGCCACCGAGAGATGATACCTAAGCAGGTCCCCATACATCTGTATGCACAAGCTCCAATTTTTCGCTCTTCTTTTCTTTCCCAACTCTGAGAAATCTGACTCTCTTTTGTTTTCCATAAATGCAATTTTCACAGAAATCCGAATCAACATTCTTCAAACTTGGGAACAAATTTCTTGAGTGAAGAATCTTCATCCCCTTCTCACTCATGTGTTCGAGCCTATGATGACATAATGCTGCATCTGCTCGTTTAGAAGTTGAATCATTAACAGAGTTAGAAATACCATTGCATAAATACAATGTACCAACCTTTTCGCCTTTTGCTATTACCGGGGCTCCTTTGGTGACCTTCCAAGCTTTATCTGTGAAAGTTGTCACACAACCTTCACCGCCTAACTGCCCTGTTGAAATCAGATTTTTCTTTAGATCTGGAACATGCCTTACCTCCTTTAGTAGCCATTGGTTTCCATTCTGCTATTTTACAAGAACCTTACCCATTCCAAAAATTTTACAGGGTTTATCATCACCCAAACGAACTTGTCCAAAATCTCCTTGAACATAGTCATGAAAATATTTCTTATCAGGTGTGGCATGGAATGAAGCCCCTGAATCTACAACCCAAGAATCGGTAACATTTTCGAAAGAAAGAATCAAAGAATATTGTAACACATCACCTGTCACATTTGCTTCATGATTGTTTTCTTGCTGTGCATCTCCTTCTTTTCCCTTCCGAGATCTACAGTCTTTCTTCAGGTGTCCTTTCTTTCCGCATTTCCAACACACTATCCCCGATCTGGACTTGGATCTGCCTTTTCTTGATTTACTATGATATCCTGAGCTCTTTCCTCTTTCTATTCTCCTTCCCCTAGAATCTGCACTCAAAGCATTACCCGATGTCTCACCGGAGATTTTCTGTCGCATTTCCTTGCTAAGGATAGCACTGACAACATCATCAAACTTTAAAGTACTAGATCAAGAGATAGAATTACTACTGGCCATTACTAAACCATTCCAACTCTCTAGCAATGAGCATAAGAATAACAGAGCTCTAACTTCATCATCAAAATTTACCCCTACAGAACTTAACTGACTGGTAACTGTATTAAAATCATTTAAATGGTCTGCAACAGATCCATCTTCCGACATATTCATATTAAATAATTGTTTCATAAGAAATACCTTGTTTGACACCGAGGGTTTTTCATATAGTTTCGCCAACGTCTGCATCAAACCCTCTGTTGTTGTTTCCTTCGAAATATTGAAGGCGACTGACGTCGCAAGGCACAACCGTGCTGTTCCGAGTGCCTTTCTATCGAGAATGTTCCATTCCGCATCTGTCATGGCCGCCGGCTTCTTTGATTTTCCGCTCAATGGTAGGTACAGATCTTTCTGATACAGATAATCTTCCATCTGCATCTTCCACAGCGGGAAGTTTTGGCCGTTAAATTTCTTGACCCTAAACTTAGCATCTTCCGCCATTGCTCCCACTCGAACCAGGAACCCTTCTTTCCTGCAAGTTTATCAGCCAAATATACCTTCGACTCTAATACCAGTTGTTAGAAAATTAAATATTACAGAGCAATGCAACAAATAAAATATGCAGAAAATACAAGCACACAAAACACATAAAAACCAGAGAGACATAGATATATGTGGTTCACCCAATTTGGGCTACGTCCACCCCGAACAGCCAGTCCTTCCTTTCTATTATCCAGAAAAAATTGAAGAGACAAAACCTACAGCAGATCCGTTGTAATATCCTCTGTTCTCTCTCACAATCTCCCTATCTGTTTCCCGCTCAGACAAAATACACATACAATGTGCAGCCGCAATACAATACCCTCATAAAAGTGAGGGGTTGCCTTCTAGGGCAAAAAAACCTAAACTAAACATAACTTTTACCATCAGATCATCCGCCTAATGAACAGCCTAGATTGACTAGAAATTACTATACTTTTACAAGGCAATTTTACATCTATTTTTGGCTTTGGGGGCGTTGCCCTCGAAACCCCCGCCAGGGGACCGATGGCCCCCAGACCCCCCAGCCGGGGGGGTCAGCCCCCCCGGACCCCACGGGGGGGACAAGTCCCCCCCCCCCGCGTATACAATTTTCCTGGGGTATACATCCAGCAAAAACAAGGATCTCTGAATTTGGAAGAAAATCAGGCTCCACATCCAACAAGATCTATAATTATATAATTTTATGACAGTAGCACAATATTGCATAAATAGAATAGAACATATCTAGATACAGAAAACACACTTACACAGATATTTCACAGCTTAAATACAAATATGCACAATGCAGTAATTACCAATGATTCACACAAATAGTACTCACAGATTCAGTTCTCTATCAACCTTTCTTATTCATCAATTCATCAATTCCTTCTTACAATCCCCTTCCCAGCCTGCGCACACAGCATCAAGGTCCACACACAGCTAGATTTCCGCGCACACAGCCAACAGGAGTCCTTTCCCCAAAAACCCAAACAGACAACTTAAACCACAATTCGCATAAATAGCTTTTCATTGCCTACCTTACAATACAAAATGTTCCTCTATTTATAATAATCTAGCCTATACTTTCCTATGGTCCGTAAACCGTGGTTTTCAGACCCCTGGTTTACCCTTTTTCCCATTACAATGATTTCAGGCTTTGACCCAGCCCAAAACCCCTGTGCTAGACTAAATCTAATCAAATGTATTCAAAATTGGACCAGTTTCGCAGCTTGTAGGAGACCCTGTTCCAACAGTCCCCCAACACAATCTTGTGACTCGTCCCAAGTCACTGTGGTGGTGTAGCCTCTATCTACGTATGTAAGGTAGTAAGGGCGGTGAGCAGTGGAGGTAACACTTATTCACTCTAGGCAACAGCATTTAGTGTAAGTTCTACCAGCTTCTGGGAGGTCGGTCCTTCAGTCATCACAGTGACGCTTTCACGAATCTGATTAAGTCGCTTGGTTGCACCATCAATATCTTGTGGAAGTCGGAGGGCTGTGGCAGCCCAAGGCTTCAGACGTTCTGCCATGATGTGTTGTTTATGTCAGAGTTTCTCAATCTCGTCTTGGAGATCATTGCTAGTTTTTAACCGTGCCAAGCACTGGGCAGGTACCAAAGTGGGAAGCATAGCGTTGACCTGTTCGAAGGCTTCTTCCTTCTTCCGTAAGTCCTGATTTATTTTCTAAAGGGCTGGATCACGTTGAACCTTATTCCAGAGTTGTATTGTTGACTCGAGCAGCTGGGCACCTTGAGCAATCTGCCTCGAAATAACGGTTGTCACGTCGGTGACTAGGGTGGCAAGCTGGGCGCGAACTTCTGGGGGCGTTTCGGGCTGTAGTCTGGCCTATAAGTCAGATATTTGTTGTTCCAGCTATGTCTTGACGCTGTGTATTTCCATCCAAGATTCTTTGACGGCCGCAACCAATTTTTGAACCTTATCCCGAGGCATGTCCGCAGTCGAGATCTCATCTATAACCTCTGTGCAGAGCTGGTGGATCACTGTTTCAAGCTCCGCCTGTTGTGACACGGTTAAGATCAAATCAACAGCCTATTGCGTGATGGTGTGCTCAGCTGTACCAAGCTGTTGGTGTACTTGTTGATCGTGATGGCAAATCTCCTGGAAGACAGTGTGATAGAGGCCCTGTCAGGCTGTGTGGGGCAACTTAGCCAGGTTGAGCTGGGTTCTTGTGCCTGCCGAGGGTTGCATTCCTACCATGACAGTGCTAGGTATAGCCCAGAGATTACTGGCCTCCCCGAATAGCGCCAAACTACTGTCGACCGATGGGGTGCGTGCCTAACCCACGCTGGATGGTAGTGTATCAATTTTGATCTGGAGAGCGCGGAGTTCGACCTGGAGAGATTTGACCCCGACCTTCCGCTATGCCTCGAAAAATGCCCAGTTATCTTCCGTAGCCAAGGTGACTATGTCTGCAATTTGCTCAAGGTCACCGTCAGTTAGTGTGACTGTCGCATCGTATTGCACACGGTGGGCGTGCTATTTCTTTCAGGATCCTAGTGCCAACTCCCCTGACCTCTTTGTGCCCAGGGGAGGGGTGGTAGCTCTATCAGGTCCTACCTGGGCCTTAACCATGGTGGGTTGTGGTGGTTGGGTACCCCTATTCTCGGTTATAGCTGAGGCCATCTGGTGGGGCACCGCGGTCTCCTCACGGGTGTCGGTGAGGCTTTTTTTCCAGGCAGGGGGCCATAGTGAGATCAGCAGATCAATTTCCTCATTTGCTACCATATAAGGGAGTGTCGTCCATGTCTTATTTTTTAGGCTGTGAATCCAAATATGGTGCATGGTAACTTGGAACATGGAAACACTCTTATATTTTTCATATATTGTCGAGGACAGTCGGGGTCGAGAGTTTATGGCAGCTGCTACACTGCTCTGGAAGAGGATCCAAAAAACCTTGTTATCCTCGATGCACTACTTATCCTTAGAGTTCCATAAGTGAGAATACCAAGCTCCTTCACACATCCCAGGAGGAATTTCAGGGAGGACCGACTCCTCGGGTTTGTCCCAGGCGCCCAGCACTATTAGGAATAATAACCATGAGTAGAAGAAAGATGTCCCTTGCTCCTGAGATTCATGAACATTAGCCAGAAATTATTCACACAAGTATTGGGCCCAATTGAAAAAAATTCCATTCACGCATTCGCGCACTTCCTCATTAGGTTGCAGGCTAAGAGCCGAGTACCCATCTGTGTGGCAGAGTCATTGATAGTCTGGATCACAAATCCTCACTGATTTCGATGCACCGTGTAGGTCTGCCTTACAAACGTACTGGTGGTTGCTTCGTATTTCTTTCTGACCTGTGCTAGCGGGTGCGTCCCTTGCATAGGAAGGCCTATAATCTTGTGGATCAATGTAGCATCAATAGGGACCCTACCGTGAATCCATAAGCAACCATCGTGAATGAGGGCGAGTAGCTGGCGAGCCAACTGATCTGTGACGTTGTAATGGCCAAAATGGGGCATTTGGAGCAGATTCAAGAGTCTCAATCCCGCCAAGCCACATACCCAGCGCTGAGGCACTACCATGACTCCATCATCCCTATGGATTGTATCAAGGTATAATGCAGGGGCCAATTCCAGGAGGGTGTCATAGTCCGCCAAATCGTGATCATCGAACTTGACCTCGTGGAGTCACCCACAAGGATCACTGAGGACAAGGACTTCCCCCAGGGTTAGGGGGTTTTGCAGATAGGTGACCAAGCCATTCAAGTTTTTTGGCATTCATGTAGATGGCCTTCATGGGCGAACAAAGGGGTGTAACCAATTGATCGGGTTAGCAGGCATAGCACCCTCCTGTGCGTCTTGATCTGAAGGTGGTACTAGCGAGGACCTGGCATGTCTTAGGGAAGTCCTAGGCTTCCCGGTAGCCCATCTCGCTGCTTTAAGGGTTTTTCCTGAACCTTGTCCCTTTTCCTTGCCTTTCCTTGTGACCGGCATGGGGGGGACTTCTTCCAATTCGGACTCAATCTCCAGGACTTCTTCAACATCAAGTCCCGCCAAGGTTGAGGGTTTGGCAGGGTTAGTAGTCGGCATCCTTGCACAAAAAATGAATCCCAGCTCTGGGTGACTACTATCAGACGGAGTAGGCTAACCATACATGAGAGGGATAGTGTGGATATGAAAAATTTGATTGCTCAAGTTTTTCAACGAGACGCATGAGGCAGGCAAGTTGTGCAAGTGAAACAATACCTCTGGCTGAACTATCCTACTCATTTTAAAGCACCTCCAAGCGTGCGATGGTGAGGTAAACTTTATTCGAGGCAGGTTCGCCAAGAAACGGTAAAAAATCCCCACAATTCGTTTCATTAAAGGCTTGGGGGGCACTCCTTCCAACGGTAACTTCTTGTTTTTACCAATAGGTATTGTTCTAACAACTATTTTTCGCATCCCTGGTGGGCTTGACTTATTTGTTACGCTAGGGTCACCCATATATGGAAAATGCATGTCCTCCCCCAACACAGGCTTACTTCCTAGGCAAATCATGACCCATGACCAAGAGAACTTCATCATCTATGCAACTGAGGCTTTAAGGGGGGTTGTAGTCGGAGCGTATCGTCGGACCCGCAGCTGTTTTTTTGTTGTAGAAGTGGCCAGATGCATGAGAGCTCTACTTGATGAGCCTACGACTATTGTAGGAAGCCTGCTACTTGTTCGTGGGTTAGCCTAACCTTTTCCTGGGGTAGGTACACAGCATTTGATTAAGCCTGGCTCTGTCGGAGTCCTTACCTCTGAGAAAACATAGCGGAAGTCTTTTGTGATGCGAAGACAACGCAGCATGGAGACATCATGTAACTAGTTCTTCCAAGGCTCTATTTCCTCATCGGGATTAGAGAAGCCTTCAGTATCCCCCTCACAGCAAATTACTTCACCCTCGGTTGGGTTGTCCACGTCTCACGCAGTCAACTTATAGATATAATCCACATCTTCCTCCTTGGGTATTGGTTCCGTATAAAATTTACCTTCTGCAAGGTCTAATGGTATGACTACCCTTGTGCCATTATTTTCGAACACCGTGCTTCTTTTATTTAAGTTAATGATAACACCCATGTTGATGGCCCAGTCCAATCCTAGTAGCGCAGGTTAGGGTTCCACATCTTTGGCGATTTGAATGACTTCGAAGTCAGCCCAGAATTTTACTCACTTGATATCTACCACAATCCCTGAGAGCCTCCCCAAAGGTACGATCTTTTGGTGATTATCCATGCGTAGCTGGATATTGGACCTTTCTAGATTTGGTTCACCCATGTGTTGCCAAGTTTGCTTAGGTAATACATTGGCATCTGATCCGAGGTCTAAGATAACCCGATCCATCTCATAGTTGTCGATCTGGACCGTCAACCGCATCTCCCTCCCAGTGCGTTTCCGATACCTGTATAATTTGTGCACATCCTTAACGTCGGAAGACATGGCGGCGCGTGTTGTGCAACTCTCTATTAAATCCTGTAGATTCTGCACTGCCTGGGGGTTGCGCAGCAATATCATACATGCCTACAAGAATGGTTTGACCTCATCAACTACCTTCAAATCCCCAAGGCATAGGGACGTAGATGCCTTAGTCCCGAGAAATTCCCTTCGAGCTTCCATAAATGTTTCCCTTCCTTTGTCCAGATCTAGCCCTTCTTGTTTTCTAGCTGCTTTTCGGATCAACATTTCAGTTTCAACCTTCTCCTCAATCCCCCTAGTAGCCAATCCACTGCGTGTCACCACATTTATGCTCAGACCCTTACCCCTTAGCTCAGTCTGGACCCTTCGTACCTTCTACATAGGTGGGAGCTGCTTCTCCTGTATCTTTTCTTTCAGGGCTAGAAAATCTTCCAGCATATGGTCCAACTGTCTGTAATACCAGTAGGACTGTCAAGTAGGGTCTAGGCAATCCCTCGCAAAATTCCCTGTGCCCCCATAGTTATAGCAGATCAATTGGCCCCGGCCCCGACCTGCGCTCCCACTTCGGCTTCCATCCCTGCTTTCGAAGGAGGAGCCATCCCTGCCCGCTGGGGTTTTTGGTGAGGCAGGGTTTGACTGTACTTCCGGTAAATTTCTCCAGCCTATCATGAAATTATGGATTCGGCAGTCCTGCTCATCATGGCCCACTGACCGGAAAAAGCGGCACCAGTGTTGCTTTTGTTCTAGGACGTTAGTGCCTAGATAGGGGCAGCAATCAGCATTATGTAGCCCATCTACGTGGCCATCCCCGTACCAGAATGTAGGTCCACTTTAGCTCTGTAGTCCTGGGCTAGGCCCCCCTGATCCTGGGTGCCCTGGACTAGGTTCTCCTGTTTGTGGGTGACCTGGGTGCAGATCCTTCATCTGCCCTGACACTCAACATAGTTCCGCGCCAGCTTCCCTTCCTCTTTCCCGTTGTAGGTCCTGAATCCCCAGATGCATTGCCCCGAGCTGCACCTAGATCTGTTGTACTTCCAACGAAGCATATTTCCTAGGCGTAGCTTCTAGTTTCATAGTGGCTTCCAAAGCTTTATCTTGTGAGTCAAAATTATGGTGACCCATAGGTATGCGTAGGTGAGGGAGTAGCATGGCGATGAACCATTTCATATGTTGTTTGTCATCATACTTAAATTCTCCATCTCTGATAGCTTTTTTTAGGCATTGATCAGCTTCCCACACAGACTCAGTCGCTCTCTGCTTGAAATATTTCACGTCTGCTACAACGTAAGAGTAGGATTTAGGTTTCCAGAACTATTGTTTCAGGGCGTCCTTAATATTTTGAATAGATACGCTCCCGTTGTGAGATATGTACCTCATATACCAGTCTAGAGCTCTTTCTTCGAAGGCTAGGGACATTTGTGCTCTCTTCACAGTATCACTCACCACACCCTACACAGCCCATACCGAGTCTACCACAAACCATAAACGATCCATGTCTTCCTTGGCTGCGCCTTTAAAGGTAGGTAATTTCAAATGCTCTGCCATGTCTCTTTCTTGATAGGTTTCCAGTAGTCACTTGTCAGTACCCGATCCCTTTCTCAAAATGCTTTGGTCCCAGCAACGGAACCATTTGTTGGCGCGAGGGGTCCTGACCCAGGTTTGGAGTTCAAGGTTTTCCAACAAACCCCTATACTACTGGCCCTTTCAGCAATGACCTACTTGCACAGGTCAAAGTCTCACCTGAAGTAGTATGGATGGGTGTTGGAACCAGGTTTCTACACCCTGAGAAAGGATAGGTAAGGCAAGCAGAGCTGCGTTCGGCCCTGTGATACCCAGATCGCCTCGTTCTGCGCAGGGCCAAGTAGGTCTCTATTCGCATCCACATGCGCTAGATCTATAATTATATACTTTTATGACAGTAGCACAATATTGCATAAACAGAACAGAACAGATCTAGATACAGAAAACACACTTACACAAATCTTTCGCAGCTTAAATACAGAATGTGCACAATGTAGTAATTACCAATGATTCACACAAATAGTACTAACAGATTCAGTTCTCTATCAACCTTTCTTATGCATCAATTCATCAGTTCCTTCTTAAAATCCCCTTCCCAGCCTGCACACACAACAGCAGGGTTCGAACACAGCTAGACTCTGGATCTCTGCGCATATAGGCAGCAAGAGTCCTTTCCCCAAAAACCCAAACAGACAACTTAAACCACAATTCGCATCAATAGCTTTTCATTGCCTACCTTACAATACAAAATGTTCCTCTATTTATACTAATCTAGCCTAGACTTTCCTATGTTCCACAAACTGTGGTTTTCGGACCCCTGGTTTACCCTTTTTCACATTACAATGCTTTCGGGGCTTTGACCCACCCCAAAACCCCTGCGCTAGACTAAATCTAATCAAAAGTATTCAAAATTGGACTAGTTCTGCAGCTCATAAGAGACCCTGTTCCAACACTTTCTTAGAATTTCTATCTTCTTGAGAGCTTTTATTTTCAAGAGAAACTATGTGTTTTTCCATAGATAAGGCTTCTTTCATGTTTTCTGCTAATGTAACTAACTGCGCTCTATCTACAAAAATGGCTATATTAGAGGGAAGAGAAGATATATACCACTCAATTTGAACATTAGCATCAAGAGCTGACGCGGTAGGGATTTTATTGAGTAATTTATTGAATCTTATAGAATTGAAGTCTTTGATCTTTTCTCTCATTTTAGCCTTGAGATTGGATAAATCATTGATGAGCGATGCAATGGTTCTATCATCTCCAAACTTAGCTAAGAATTGTTGTTTAAACATATCCCAACTAGTTATAGAGCGAGGGGGTAATGCAAAGTACCAGGATCCTGCAGATCCTATAAGAGTATATGGGAATAATCTAACCACACAATATTCTTCGGTGAATTCATTTAAATTAATGGCTAACATATATTTGTGGAGACGTTCTTCTGCTGGTAGACCATCATTAGGATTAAATTTGGGCAACCATCTTTCAGGATGTTTAGGAAGAGGATGAAGAGGACCTGGCATTGCTGCAGCGTCTGGATTATTCCATGGTTGTATTCACAGTGGTGGTTGTTGTCCTACCATGATGATAGGAGTATGGATGGATGAAGCTATGAGTGTGATGTGAGTCGAAGAAGAGGCAGGTTGACTACCTGAACTAGAAGAACTAGCACTAGTAGTTAAAATGAGAGTTGTTGCAACATGTGGAGCGAATGAATGGCTTTGAGATGGAGAATTGCATAAAACCTCACTAATAGATGTTTGTGATTTGGATTTCTTGGTATTCTTTTGAAAAGAAGTAATGGGAAATTCCAAAGGAGGAATTCCAATTTTCTCACTTAGAGAATGAGTCAAGATTCGTCTAGGTTGTAAAACAGATGAAACACTTTCTTCATATGGTTGAGAAATTACAGGTTTTTCAGCTGAAATAGAGATTTTTTCTAAATTCTCTATTAAAGTCTAAACTTCTAGTGATTCAAATTTATAACCTGAAGAAAGTAATCTCTGGGATCTACTAGGAGATTTTGGAGAATATTGTTCAACTTCTGATCTTGAAATAGTAGTTCTAGATGGGGATCCAAAATTTGGAGGGGATCTAGAGGGAGAAGGACTATTAGGATGGATTCTTGATTTTTTATTGGTTTTCCTTGCCATTCTAAATCAGCCCTCCTTCTAGCGCCAAAATATTGAAGCCCTGAAATTTTGTTGCAACAACATGGGGGATAACCACCCAGTCTAGACCTTAAAAGCATCTCCTTTTCCATTTGGTATAGTGGCTCCGACTGGGGATAATGGGACCAATTTCCCAACAAAGAATTGATACGATGATGATGGTTTTGGTACAAGGTGAAATGGAAAATAATTTTAAAATAATGGAAATAATCTATTTAATTAACGAACACATGCATCTATTTAATCTAATATTTAACTTAATCTATACCTGGGAATAATTTAACTTATGCGATCTACAAAGATATCTTAAAACAAAAGATAATAAAAATAATTCAATTGCTAAAAGAGATGAAACTATTTAAAGATAATTATTTTGACTAAATATTTAGGAAAAATAATTGTGAAACTATACCGCATATATCGATTGATTCTATACTCAACAAGGAATTACAGTTGAAACATCATGCAATAGTGCTTTAATGAAAAACTATAATCCAGATATCATGCACAATACAATATAAAGAAAATTATTTCTAAATCATAAATAGAACTCAATCATAAATATAATAGTACCAGATATGAGAGGTTATATTCATGAAATCGGCAACGTTGACCTTCTCTTATTTTCAACCAAATACACTCTAAGAGTACAAAAATGAAAATCCAATAGAGTGTGCTTCGATATTCAAGAAAATCAAGATCTTGTTACATGTATTTCATCAAAAGAATCACAAAAGTACCCAAATTCAAGCTTTTTCAAAGTGTTTTTGATAGAATCCTGGACCCCTCTCTAACTGAATGAGAGAGGTTTAAATAATATTACATATGTATCAAAAATAGAATATTACATAAAAATTTGGGGAGGTTTCAAACAACCTTCCTCAGAATACTGAAAATAAAAGATAAAAACTAAAAGAAAGATAATGACATGCTTGATCAGGTTGATTGATCCTTCCTTTCCATTTAGCTTTTCAGTTCACAGATATCCAACATTGGCTTCACCTGGGATGGCTAGCCAACTTTGGATCTTAGTTGTCCCACAAATACATCATTAGAGAGAGGTGGCACCATATTTTGAGTGGAATTCGTTAGACAACGTAAAGCCATCTGCTGACTGTATGGTTTTACTAGAAATTTCCAATAAGATTCATGATCAAGCTTAGATAGCTTTTTCACTGCTTCAATTTGATTTTTGGTGGTTTCCCTCCACTGCCCCTCTAATTTTTTGATATCTGGGAAAACTCCAGGCTTGCATTATTTAATAAGATTAATATTATAAAGGTTTTCATTCACAACTTCAATTATATTCGTTGCTCTATCAACTGATCTAGATGTTTCCCTTTCTGCTTACTTTAATTGCATATCCCAATTTGTAAATAGAATATCTATGTGGGATTCTTCAATCTTAGGCAAGTCAACTTTTCTTCCTTCCTTAGATTCTTGCCAAGAAATAAACTTTGAGATCCTCTTATCAAATTCTTCATATTCCAATGTCTGTTCAACCATTTGATGGACTAATGTATCACGTGTTTCACAATATGGTTTGATCATTGAGATTCTTTGACAGAATATTTCTTGTTGTTTTGACAATTGAGTATTTAGCTCAAATGTTTCTTTGATGAATTATTCTCTCTTATGTTGATTTCTGAGTTTATCTACTTCATTTTGTATTAGTTGAATCTGTGTGTCTTTTTCTATAATTCTTTCCTAGTGCAATAACTTCATTTGCTCAAAATCTTTTTGAAATTGTATCATCTGCAGCTTTTTTTTCTTATTGACATTTTGTCTTTCCTGTTCAATTTTTTACTCTAATAGCTTAATTCTTACATTTTTATCTTTAATCAAAAGACTAACCTCTACTGTCTTATCAATTGTAGATGTTGCATAAGCACCTGCGAATTGTGACAGTCTTGTCAAATTTTCTGATGTATCAATGGGGTTGTCTTTCCAGACAACCTCCATTGATTCATTCTATGGAGTTGTTGTTGATAAATTAAGATTTATTTTCTTTCTATGTATTTTTACCACTGCTTTTTGTGCTGGACTATAAAATATATCTAAAGGGGGTATCTCTTCAATTCTCAAAACAATTTGAGACGTTGGGTAGGTCGAGATGATTTCAACATCTTCTTATGACTTTAAAAATTATAAGGTCTATTTAGGAGTTCGAAAATCAGAAGTTCCTTCAATTCATGTGTCTGTTTTTGGTGGTTGGAGCTTTTCTTTGAACTGCTCACATTCTTTATCCATGTTATTTCTTATGATTGTCTATGTCTAATCCTGTGTAGAATTAATGTCCAATTGTTCTTCAGCCAAGGTTTCTTTTATTGTTTCTCCATTATTTCTCTCTGTATTCTTTTCAAAACTTTCCATAGGGTCTTATTCTTAATTTTGAGATTGATGCTTAGAAAGTTCTGAACCTTGACTTGATTTCTCTAGTGATTCTTGATCAGAATTGTGATTAGAATTTTCTTCTAAACTTATACTGGGAGTAGGCTCTCTTGTTTCCTCAATCTGCAATAGGTCTAACGGAACCTTTTTCAATATTTTGTTTCTATAAATATGAAAGCGATTGAGGTCAGCTGGGGTAATTTGATTGACACAAAATGCAAGACTTGTGAGAAAGTCTCAACCTTTTCAAATAGGTCATCAAATTCATCTTTCTCATGCATGAACTGTCTAATTTTAACCAAAGTAGTAAAGTCTTGAGAAACTTGGTTGGGGTCCTATTGTCTCCCTAGCATCGTAGCCAGATTCAAGCATGTAATATTCCGCACCTCTTTAATTGCATGTCCAAAATCAAACAAGGCAAAAGAACCACATTGTACCGGAAAAGTTGGCCAGATAGATTTCTTCATGTCTTTTAGGGTTTTGGTAACACCTTCCCCTATTGTTTGGTATGTGATTTCTCTCGCCAATAACTTATTTGGTACATGATGAAAGGGTGTGTTACTAAATGCTACCATAAACCAAGATTTAAATATCTAAGAGCTTCATAAATACTCACTTGACCTATCATGCATATCAAAGTGCATTGAATGAATAAAGCAATATGGCGAGTAAAAGGAAGAAAGAGCCCAATTTTGGGGATACAACAACTTCCATTGATTGGTAGCCTCTTAATGGTATTTGAACTTGATTTTTGAAGAGAAAAAAACAACAGAATTTGGTGTATAAGGCTTGCTAATGTATAATTTGTCCTAGAGGTTATGTTATCAAAGAAATTATTTGTTGATGTGCCGATACTGATTCAAAACCAAGATCAAGACTAGTAGATTTGTTGTATAGAGGGAGAATATATATATATATTTTTTTTGTCCCAAAGTTTTCAGAGAGATGCTTAAGCTACCATACCCAATTAGAAAACTCAAATTACTTAAATCTAATGCCTTCCTCAACTCTCAGGGTGGTGAAATTAATGTTATTTGGGACTTCATGCTTTAGACTACACAGATTCCAACCAACCTTTCTCTCATTGATTTTTCACTACTAGCAAAGGTGCATAGAGATTTTTCCTAGTTGTTTTCTTTCATTACGGGATGTGAATCGAAGTCTCATGTACCCAGTTCGATCTTGTACATATTATGTTTTTATTTTATAAAATATATTGTCTTTGAATGGGAAACAGTTATCTCTAATGAGATTTCTTCATAATTATAAAATTATTACAAGACCCAAAGGTTATTCATGACGACCTACCTAATGATGGCCATAGTATATTGCAATTTATTCAATGGCTTACACCCCAAGAGTAACAAGAACCCTGAAGTAGAACTGGTACAATTTTGGCACCCTATTATATGGAGACACAAGTCTCACTTTCACTTATGTCTTTTCTATGATTGATTTGTCAAATAGTTTAGATACATGCTAACAAGAAATGAACCACAAATCATATGTTCATAATGATAGTTCCTAAAAGGGGAAGGAGTGTGTGTAGAAAAGGACAACCACAATCAGGTTTTATGGTTATGAAAATATATTGTTCCCATAATTTTTTTTGCAGAAGTTTGTAGACAATATTGTTCCTGGTCAATACCATTTATTGTTTGAGAGGTTATGATGTAGAATTTTTCACATCTGGTAGAATTGTGAGAAACATAATTTAAAGCCTTTTAACTTGAGTGAGGCTACATCTACCTAAGGATTTGAATTTGAGGGCCTATTTTCAAGACATTTGACATCAATGCAACGTGGCAACTTGTTCACCAAAAATACAAAAGGAAGTGGAGAAAATAAAGTAGGAACATCGAAGGAAAAGGAAACAATGGTACATACTGATGATGTAGTGACTAAAGTAAGCACCAATCGAGAAGGAAAAATGGAAGAACCCTACAAATTCAAAACCATTTTCAACTCCATAGACCTGTTGGAGTTCCTCCTTTGCCCTAAGAAGACAAGAAACAATTAAAAATCATGGAGAGAGTACTGAATGATGATCACGAGGATATGATGGATAAGAACCAACCCCTCATATAGCAGCTTGGAAAAGTCCCATGTTGTTGTTACTTCTTCCAGAAGTAATAAAAGTTCAAGTAAAAGAGGGTCACAATAACCGTAACGACCTGTTGATATGGAAGTGGATAGTGTTATAGTTTCAAAGTAGGTAGCACTATGTTTAGCTAAGAGGGAGAAGATAATAGAATATTTAGCTATATAAGAACCAGCCTTTTTGGATAAACAATCCTTAACAATCCAAAATACTCGTTATGAGAAAGTTGGTAGAAACTATAGTTTGAAAAAGTGTGGATTAAGAATAAGAAGGTCATAAAGAGATGGAAGTCAAAGGTGTTGAATTTCCACGACCTTGGGTGTAGATTAGAGTATTAAATATTTGATGCTACCAAACCAAGAATCTCAACCACTAAACTACTTTACACAGCATAAATACAAAGAATTAAACCACATATGCACAAATACACACATATTTTTACAATTTTAACCCAACTTCATTATATTAACAACATATAATACAACAATCTAGTGCTCCCATACCAATGATAATGACCCTCATACATCCACTAGTACAAGATACAAACAAGATACTCTAACCATCTAGATGTAGTATAATATCTTAGCCCTCTCGGTCGTATCTTGTACCTTCCTAGTACTTTGACTCCCGATCTGCAACTCCCCCTCTATCAATTCTCTAAGTCCATCTAGCCATTGAATCTCAGTTGTCCAATATGCTCTCTAGTTTTCACTTCGTCCATGAAGGGAACAACTCATTGAGACTCGTGTCAATTTTTTCACAGCTCCACTTGTGAACAAATTTCAATCTGCCCACTACTGCTCCTCAGATACCCGAGGACTTCAACCCACTTTGGTCCTCCTACGTTGCAACGATGAAGATCAACATAGGGCACGGAGGGTTGCCACTTGTCACTGTGAGATTTCCATCTCCCATAATCAACATGGGCTAGAAGTATTGCCCTTCATTTCTTGTAGAATTCCTTCTCCACACACAAGTCTCAGGCTCCATAATACTTCTCCTAGTTGATCAAACCCTTGAGCTCAACAACTGTCAGGCTAGCAGTCACCTTTTTCCATCAAGGTGTTGCACTTCGGCACCAACTTGGACACTATCATGATATCCTCTAGTAGACCATAAGTGCCCAATCTCATACACACTTGGTCCTCTCTCACATTATCCTCCAATAGTCCTCGAGAGACCAAGTCCACGTTGTAGCATCTGCTCTTAGTTAGCGCATCCCCACACTTGGGAGACCCTTACACATGGTTACCGAGAGACTCCACCAATCTGCCCTTTGCCTTGCAATATAGGATCTATTGTGAAAATCTATGCACCATTAATATGTCCTCTTCTAGGACACCATCAATCCATCATACATAAGTCCATCTGTAATGTACCTTTTTGTTTTCCTCTTACCTTCGATATAATGTTTTTGTTGTCTCCTTGGCTGCTTGGAAGGCCTCCCAACAATCCATGTGGGCTCCTCCAAACAACTCATAAGGCCTCCTCAAGTTTCCTGTCGCCTTATCCATGCAAGAGTCAACACTTTGACCCAAAACTACATTGTTGGTTATGCACCTAGGAAGATACTTCACCTCCTCAGAAGGTCATCCACATGGCACCAATAGGCTGCACTAATAAAGATCCAAACTAGTCACGAACTTGACCCAATACACATCTCCAAACATTGTTGTTTCACCACACTTCATTGCTGCAATACTGCACCACTAGTTAGGGCATCAACTACAACCCTTATCCTCCATGCAAATCAGCAAGACAGCCCTCTAAAGACTACGGTCCTCCAAGAGAGTGACACTCCACACCTACACTACCCCTATCTACCTTGTTTGACCCAAAATGCAGCACCTAGGAGGCCTCTAGCTGCTGGCTATGTCCTAATGCCTAGCTCAGCATCTAGTTGTAGTTGTGGTCCTCCCAAAACACAACCAAAAACCTCCCAATTAGCATTTTTTAGTTCCTTTTATCTGTGGCCATCACTGCCTAGCAACCCGCATCAAGACAACCCTTAAACATGCCCTTAGACAACCTCTAATCCACCTTGTTGTCACCTACAGCAAACAAGAAACACCCATGTTGTCCTTGGATCCCCCACGTTGTCCCTTGGCTCCTTTTTTTGTGGCTCAGCCTCCATTAAATTTAGAGCTACCCTTGGTGTGTATTGACACAAAATGGATGCTATAAAACACTAGCATTCACCCTTTATTTATAGGCTATAAAGGGGCTCCAATGAATCATGAAGGGACACATATATTGGATTGTTTTACACCAAGCCTACATGACTTGGTAACCAATAATTACCTTGTCAAATTAAAAATTTTATTTCTCTCTAATGGAAAGTTAGATTCGTACGCTTCTCGTTGCGTTGAAATCTTATCGTCGAGAATTATCATCCTCATCCATCATATGTCGTACCTCCATCGCGGTTTTTTCCCTACCACCGATGTGTGCAAAACCCCCACGATTGGATCTCAAGCCCATAAGCCCATTTGTGGGACTTTTACCTCCAACCCTTAATCACCAGGGCATTTAGTGCCTCCCAAGATACACAAAAATAAACACTCCCTCTTAGCGAGGGAGGTACTTCCACACCTAGGAAGCAATCATCATCTTTGGTGAAGGCACTAGCCCATCTGGCATCCATCGTTGTAGCATACCTTGTAGATGAACCCGAAAATCTCAGTAGTGCCTCTGCCTCATCACATCTGAACCTGAAGATACCAAACCTCCATAGGGTTTCTCCCTATGAGGCTAGACTCCCTCTGAGCCTACATGCTCTCCACTAACCCAGTCCTACAAGTACTCATCCCCCTGGATCAAATACCACTCATGCAAATCCCTCCAATCTCGGATATGAAACATAATGATCCGATGAAGACTCTAGCCTACCAATATCCAGTCCATCACATGAAGCCATCTCTATCAACTTGATCTCATCCATGTTAAATAAACCCTCAAGTTGTCCCAACCATCCATGGCACATTAACGGAAGTCCACAATCAGCTATCTTCCCTACAACAAACTTTTGCTCACCAGGCTCACCACCAATCCACCAGAACTCCTAGCCAATATCACTGCTAAGCCAGTCAAGACCACATCTCACTGTCTTTAGCTGCATCCTCTGCTCCATGATCCAGACACTAACAACTCCCTCTAATTTTCTTCATTGTGCATACTTTGATTCATTGTCCTCCAAAGTAGCTCAGATACACTCTGATACCATGTTGAATTTCCACAACCTTGGGTCTAGGTTAGATACTTAAATCTCTAACGTTACCAAACCAAGAATATCAACTACTAAACTACTTTACATAGCGGAAATACAAAGTAGTAAATCACATATGCACAAATATACACATCTTTTTACAATTTTAACCCAACTTCGTTATATTAACAACATATAATAAAATGGTCTAGGGCTCCCGTACCAAGGATAATGGCCCTCATATATCCACTAGTACAAGATACAAATAGGATACTCTGACCATCTAGTTGTAGTGCAATCTCTCAGCCCTCTCAGTTGTATCTTGTACATGCCCGGTCATTCAACTCCCGATCTATAGCTCCCGCCTCTATCAATGCTCTAAGTCTAATTGGCCATTGAATCTCAGCTGTCCGATCTACGCTATATTTGTCCCTTCATCCGTCAAGAGAAAAACTCATTGAGACTCTTTTTCACAACTCCACTTGTGAACAACTCTCAATCTGCCCACTGCTCCTCCTCAACTACTTGTTGGGTGCCAGTTTTGCACACTTTTCCTACACTTGTTTTCCCTATTTTTCCTCATAACTATAACCAATGGGATTATCTTTGCCTCTTTTTCCTATCTTTCTATCCTAACTTGTGATGTTTCACCTTGTTTTCATTACTCTTCCATTTCATCAATTTTTATGGTATATCGTGCCTTTTTATGACTAATTGAGGATGAATGTTTGGAGAAGATCTATGGTCTTTGTGTTGTCTTTCCAGATGTCATTTATAGCACCAAAGATCCTGAGCGCGAGGTACATAGGAGCAATTAAGGGTGTGCTACTACAGCGAGTGATGCTGTTACACCTTGTTGTTATAGACCCGCCTGCAAACTGCTGTTACACTCCACTGTTACAGACTTGCTAGCGAACCACGATACAGTTGTACTACTACATGGATCTTGTCAACTCTTGTTGTTGACCTGTCCTTTAGCTATTACACTACAGCTGTGGTTTTATGGCGATAGCTGTAGAAGTTGTTTAGTATTGTATTTTTGGAATAACAGCCTATGGGCGGTTTTGATTGTAATCTATAATTTTATAGTCAAACTTTTATTAAGAAGTGGTTATAACTATATGTATTCTATTTCGATCAGCATGAGAATCATAAGATTCTCATGACTAATATATCTCTTTATTTTCTGAGATGTAACCACTATATAGTTCTCGGCCCTAGAGGTTAAAAGGTTAGTGGAAAACAACATTATTTTGGGTCTATAATTGTGCTCAGATTAGTACAGGTTATCCTGTTATTTCTATTACATGTGTTATTCAATTTAGTTTTCGTTAAGTTCTTTCTCTACCTGTGCCCTGATAGGGAGGAAGGGCCCTCCTTCTTATTAGGGATTGCAGTGATTAAGGTAGTTTGTATATGTGTTTTTATTTCACTTTATGTATTAGTAGAGGTGTTGTTTCTGTTGTTCAACTGTGAATATATCCGCTCCAATTTCAATGCTTTGTATGATGTTACACATATGATATTAGACACACCAGCTGGATACTTGTTGTGTGCCATGCTAGAACAGATTAATTGAAGTGTGATTCCAGTCCTATAGATCCTTTTAATTCTGCATGAGTTATTTACTTCCAGCATTTACTTTAGCAACGATTTCTTTTAATTGGAATTGCTTCTGGTTGAGTGTATCAGCATAGACAATGCAACTGTCATTGGAATAAAAAGACGTCCCTGGATTGATAATTTATGTGTATCGTTTAGTCATTTAATAGTAATTAATACAGCCCAACACTACTCAGGGACTTCAATCCACTATGGTATTCCTGCGCTGCAACGATGAAGACCAACATAGGGCATGGAGGGCTGCCACTTGTCACTGTGAGATTCCCATCTCCCACAATGAACATGGGATAGGAGGAATTCCCTTCATTTTCTATAGAATTCCTTCTCCACACACAAGTCTCAGACTCCACAAGCCTACTCTTAAATGATCATATCCCTGAGCTCAACAACTGCCAAGCTAACAGTCACTTTTTTCCATCAAGGTGATGCACTTCAGTGCCAACTTAGACACTATCACATTATCCTCCAGCAAACAATAAGTTCCCAATATCGTACACACTTGGTCCTCTCTCATGCCGCCCTCCCACAGTCCTCGAGAGACCAAGTCCACGTTGTAGCATCTGCTCCCAATTAGGACATCCCCACACTTGGGAGACCCTTACACATGGCTGCCCACATGCTCCACCAATCCACTCTTTTCCCTGCAATAGAGGATCTATTGTGCAAATCTAGGCACCATCAATATGTCCTCACCTAGGACACCATCAATTTATCATACACGGGTCCATCTACAACATACCTTGTTGTTTTCCTCTTACCTTCAATCTAATGTGTCTGTTGTCACCTTGGTTACTTGGTAGGCCTCCCAAGAATCCATGTGGGCTCCTCCAAACAACTCCTAAGGTATCCTCAAGCCCATAAATTGATCCATCCAAGAGTCAACACTTTGACCCAAAACTACATTGTTGGTTCTGCACCTAGGAAGATCCTTCACCTCCTTGGAAGGTCATCCATAGGGCACCAACAGCTGCACTAATCATGATCCAAACCGGTCACGAAATTGACCAAATACACATCTCCAAACATTGTTGTTTCACCACGTTGTACTAATGAAATACTAAGCCACTGGTTAGGGCATCATCTACATCCCTTATCATCCATGCAAATTAGCAAGACAACCCTCTAAAGACTGTGTTCCTCCAAGAGAGTGACCCTCCACACCTACGCTTCCCATGTCTTCCTTGTTTGACCCCAAACGCAACACCTGGGAGGCCTCTAGTTGCTGGCTATGGCATGAAGCATAGCCCAGCAGCTAGTTGTAGCTGCGGTCCTCCCAAAACACCACCAATAGCCTTCCAAAAAACAATGTTCAACTCCTTTTACTTTTTTCCTTCATTTCCCAACAATCCGCACCAAGAAATCCCTTAAAAACGCCCTTAGACAGACTCTAATCCACCTCGTTGTCACCTACAACAAACAAGAAACACCCACACTGTCCTTGGCTCCTCCACGTTGTGCCTTGGATCCTTTTGCAGTGGCTCAGCCTCCTTTAAATTTAGAGCTACCCTTGGTGTGTATTGACACAAAATGGATGCTCTAAAACACTAACATTCACCCTTTATTTATAGGTTATAAAGGGGATCCAAAGAATCATGAAGAGACACATCTATTGGATTTTTTTACACCAAGCCTACATGACTCAGTAACCAATAATTACTTTGTCAACTTCAAAAATTCACTTCTCTCGAACGACAACTCAGATTCAGACAATTCTTGATGCGTTGTGTTATCACAAAATTGTACTTGATTGACTGTTGATCAGACAACTCTATGTAACTGTTTCAGACCAGATTTTGACTGAAGCTTAGCCGCTTCAGTCTGAGAGGGCTCTCTCAAATGGGTTTATGATATTAGATAATGAAGCTTAGCCGCTTCAGTCTAAGAGGGCTCTCTCAAATGGGTTTATGATATTAGATAATGAAAGTAACTTGATTTTTGTGTATGTAGGTTAAAAAGAATGCAGGCTTGCTACCATTGGGCTTATGGAGTCAACAAATTAGTAGATTCAGTGGCAGGTTTTCTTGACATGGAAGCTGAGGAAGATAAGAGTTTTTAACAAAGGAAAATCACACATAGAACATAGGGCAACAGAGTCATTTCATCAATAAAGGAAGTCAAAGCATAAACATATGAATTCTGAGTAATAAAGATGAAATCTACTGCAAGTGGTAAACATAAAGATATAGATCAAAAAGACATTAAAAACTCCATGTGAATCTCAGGTCTTTCAAGAAGAAGTCCTTTGTATTACTTATATAAGTCAAATTACATAAAGTAGCATTGGTGCAAAAAATCTCCAACCCTTTACTAATTCGATGATTTTCCTTTAAATTGACAATCTTACAGCAAGGATGATCTACCTAATGGCTAGATTTATCGAATTATTCCTTCAATACCTCATATAATAGAAAAAAACATGTCTTTTAACCAGAAAATTACAGCTACACCCTAAAGAATACCTTTTCCTAATAGGACTCAAACTCCTATATATTACATCAAGTTATCCTATCTTTAATAAAGTTACATATCAGTTAAAACTAAACATCATATGTTTGAATAGGCTATGACCTGATTCATCACTACTTGACATATTAAAGACCCTCCTCAACATATGGAACCAAACCCTATTTTTCAGGAAAGCAAGACCCTTATCCTCAACGAAAACTTAGCTAATGAGTTGTCTTCACAACACTATTTTCAAGTCATAAATGTTTGATGGTAAGGTCCCTTGACCTATTGGATGTGTCCACTTGTCCAAAACTACCACTGGGATGCTTCAAAACCTTCAAAAGTAGCTCGCTACAAAAAGAGGATAGTTTCGTAGCGATCTTTCGTAGCATCCAAAATATAGCTTTTGCACCTATAAATTTTTCTCTTTGGTTGTTCCAGGTTGTCAATCAAGGCATGACACGTCATCACCATAATTATCCCTCCTTGAAAGCTGCAAAAAATGATTTTAGAGGTAAAAATACAGCTACATAAATTTTTGTAGCATTTTCCTGGTTTTAAGCCTAGGAAACGTTATGAAACTGTGAAAAACTACATAATTTCCAGATTTCAAGATTTTCTCAAAAAAGTTCCCTCAAGCTACAAAAAAAAATTCTTCATCATGCCATGAACCTTCTGAAACATAATCAATCTCAGCTTAGGACCCCTGTGGTGTTTCTCCTTCATTAATGATAAGTATAGCTATGGGCTCTTCAATTACAGTCATCTTTAAGCTCTTCTTCTCCAGATCTTCATGAATCAATTACAATTGCTCTTAGAGGTCTTTGACTTGGTTCTTCAGTGTCCTGTTCTTAGATTTCAAGTGTAGGTTCATTTTTCTGATGTGCTTCACCTCTCCTCTCAATGGCTGAGTCCATTTGATCAATTTTTGTGTGTTATCTAAGGTCTTTGACACAGTATTAACCTGCTCTTCCCAAATTTCTTTCATTTTCTAAAATTGTACCTTCTAAACCTTGTGCTTCCTCGCCTCTTTCTTCAAGACTGATATTTCATCATTTTCCAACTTCAACTACTCCTTAAGGACCTCAATCTCTATTTTTTCAATAATTTTCTCTTTTCCTTTCCTTTGTTTAATGACTGATTCTTCTTTTGCAATTGAGGAAAGGTCAATGATGCTTGGTGTTGTTTGGACAGTTTCAGTGACCTTCTGAGCTTCTTTACTACTTTTCAAGACCTTTCTGGCATGTCTTGTCATTGGTTTCCTAGCTTGAAACATGAATCCTGCATCTTCACCCTCAAACTCTAACTTCTTAGCTAATTTGGCTTTCTTGAGCTTCTTTCCTCCCTCATCTATATCCTCAGCTTGGACTATGGGAGTTTCTTCAATATCAATAGCATGCAGAATGTCTTCTAAATTTCCCTTAGCCATTGTTTGGCTTCTTGTAACCCTCTTACTGCCATGTTTTCTCACTGTTGGCTTTTGTTTTGCAGGTGTAATAGTAGGTGATCAACTTTATGAAATGACTCTATCTCCATGATTAATGACTCACTTTTCTCTGCCACTAAAGGCTCACTTTGCTCTACCACTAAAGGCTCACTTTTCTCTGCCACTGAAGGTGATGGTATACCTCTAGGTTTATGAGTTCTCTTTAGGAGTGATGGAATCTACTTCAAAACCAGTGACAAACAGGAAAGATGACAAGTCTCTGCCTAATATCTTTAACTCCTCTAAAACCAACAAATTGATTAAACCATGATGAAAGAGTGGGGTTTCATTTCCTTCAGATTTAGCTTGAACTTTGTCTGAGATTTTAGCTAAGCTTTTGTATAAGTAAAAAGGTAAATCAAGAGACCTCTTACCAACAAAATGTAGCAGAAGCCTGAAATGGTATGAGTAAACCATGTGGTACCTCCCTTCATAGGTGAAGTATTTCTGAATGATTAGCAGTAGCTTTGAGAATTTGTCTTTCATGTAGCTCCTTGGAATGGCATTTGTGAGATCAATCTCACTATGCTCTGGCTTGATAAATTCCTTACATTCCTGCATGGTGAACTTGAAGCCTTTGAACCATTGTTATCCTCCTCTAGGAATTCTTGTTGCTGCTGCAATAGCCTATGGTGTTACAGTGAGGTTTAGCACCCCCACCTTTGAAGCCATCCCATTGAAACTAATGGAAAACTTCTTAGAAACCTGCATATGGCATCCTTGCAATCTTTGGAAAAACTGCAAACACATTGTTCTTCTTAAAACTTGTAAGGCAGTTGGGTCTTCATTCAGAAAATTCATGTTTGATGGTTCATATCTGAGACAGTGGCCTCCTTTTTGATCTTCCTCTTTGCAACCAGGGTGCTTTTATACCTTCTCTACCTCGCTTGATCAATGACACCTACAATTGCTTGAAAATGCTAGCAACCAGCTTGGCTTGGTGAAACAGCTCTCCAGAGCTAAATGGCATGCAAAGATGAAGTGGGGAATGACAAAGACTCAATTGGGAAATATTTTAAAGTTTCGATGACAACTCATGCCTTCATCATGACTCATACATGCTAAAAACATAAGTGATGACCTTAGACATGACCATTGTACATTGATTTAACCCTAACTAACTCGAATGACATTCACCTTAACACTTCTAATCATTAACTGACACCTAGCACTTGATTTGAAAAGACATACAAGAATACCTCTTTTCGTAGTGTACTTAGTGTATTTCCTGGCAGTTTCGCTATGAAAGTATCAGCAATTTCATAGAGAAAACTATGTTTTTACTGTGCAATTCGCTACGAAAACAGGAAATCTTGACTAAAATGACCTTTTCGGATTTATAAGCTTGAGAAATGGAATATTTCGGGAAATAATGAATGATGTAACATGAAAATACTTGAATGGGGGTGGTTTTTGACCTTAGGATAGGCTAATAAGAAAAAATTTAAATTTTTCCTTTACCAACTAATGACAAATGAACTCTATGACCATACCTTTGACAAATGAACCCCTAAGACTATGTCAAATGATATTTCACTTTTTTCTGAGTGATAACAGTTTGGAATTTTATCGCCAAGCACTATCATCCTCAGCCATCACATGTTGTACCTCCATCACGGTTTTGGCCCAAGCACCGATGGGTGAAAAACCCTTAAGCTTGGATCTCAAGCCCACAAGCCCATTTGTGGTGCTTTGACCTCCAACCCTCAATCACCAGGGCTTGGAGTACCTCCCAAGATATACAAAAATCAAAAAAAGGTTGTTGTCTCAGGAGTAGGGCCGACTATACTTCTAAAATTATAAATGACTATAGAGGATGCACTTTCTCACTATGTTACTAAGCAATAAATTGAAATACGAGACTGAAGAGAAATATTAGTAAGCTTAAAGAAGCTCTTAGCCCTATACCTTTATTTATGACCCCTTTGCCTATTCAAGCCTCAGAAACTATATTAGAAACTACACCTAAAACACCCCATAGAGTTAAGAAGGCAACAAAGTTATTAAATATTAGTAGGAACTATGCTGCAATAAATATCAATAACTGACTAGGTATTATTGACGAAGCATGGGAAATTTGTTTGTATTTAAGAAAATTGTCTCAAAGAATTTCTTCTATGTTAGAATATTTGAAAAGGGACTTAGAGTATGATCAACATTTCATTGATAATGATTTGATGACATTTATTAATAAATTTCTACTCTTAGTGATTTCCAAAAGAACCAACAAGGGCTTCCAACAAGCTAAGTGGATCAAATAAATCAAGGATGGATGGTACACAAGGAGAAAGATGCAATAAGATGTTATTTCAACATGTGCAAATATGAATGATCATAGAAGTAATGATTTCTACAAAGTTATATAATTTTTTGAAGATATATAATGATCAAGAATGATTAGAGACTCCATGCTAATTCCAAAGGATATATTGCAAGAATATTTCAATGTTATTAAAACATTATGGGGTGATGAATTTGAGAAATTAACTCATTTTCCAAAGGATGATGTCAAGAAGTGGTCAACTATATTTTTTAATGAAAATGAAGACCAAATATCATTTATTGAACAACTACTATTAAACTCAAAGGAAATAGAAGATGAAATCTTTGTACCAAGAGTAAAGTGAGATATAACCATCCGACCAATGAAGGTGCGCATCGAATAATAGCTTAGGAATTTTTATTTTTTTTAACATAGTCGATTACTATTTTTTATTCCAAAAAAGAGAGGATAAACTCCATGTTTACATGCTAGACTACTTGCAGTGTAGTAGAGGAAGTAGCTATAGCAAAATGCTACATTTTCCTTGCTTCTAGATTTCAAGAAGAACTGAAATACAGACAATGCATATATGTGGACAAACTGGGACAGAAGGAAGACGAATTTGAAAGACATGCTTAATAATGAGAGAGGAGATCAATCAATGTTGATACGGCGCCCTGTTGAGGCATCAGTATTGTCTTCATTGCCAGCATTCCCAAAGTTTTTGGAGCTGGAACTAGGTGTTGTGCGCTTCTCCAAGATGTATTTGAGAATTTGAACTGATTCTTCAATGTGAGCACACCGATTGGAGAGTGCATCATACTGATTTTGGAGAGAGGTGGCCCTGTGGAGAAAGTGATGCAGGAGCATTAGGCTCAAGAAAATTCTTTGTATTTTAATAGACTTAAGGGTTTTGTGTTTTCAAGGGAGTTGGTTTCTTATATAATGTTTTGAGTGATTTTAATGAGAATTAATTAATTATTGTGAGGAATTTTGTAAATGTTCTCGAATGCTAGAGAACATGACAGAATTAGGCTAGTTGACAGTGCATAGGGATTGAGATATTTAGGAATTAATGGTAAATCCTAAATTAAAATTGGTTCATGATTTTAGGATGAGAGAGGATCCTTAGGGATTAAGTAGAAATTTTAGGATTAAAGAGGATTCTTAGGAATTTGTTGAGAAGATAAAGGATCTGAAACCAAAAATAGTTTCAGAACCTTTTGTATAAATTGTAAGCCTCAAAGGCATAAAAAAGGTGGGGAAATAAATAGGTGGAGAGAGAAGTAGAATTTGAATTGAAGCCTACAGGCTATAAAAAAAAAAGGCCATTGATTTGAATATCAGGCCAGAGGAAGAATTTCCTATGTAATTATTGTGTGTTAATACAAAGAACTCAATTTTCTGAGTTCACATTTCATTTCAATTGATAGAATCAAAGGAAGTTCGTCAATTTTATATTGAGCTATAGGATTGATTAAATGTATGAGACTGTGTGTTTAATTGTGATTGTGAAATTGTATGAATCGATCATAGAATGGATCGATTTCACAATATGGTCCTTCACATTGATGTCAAATTCGTACAACGTAGAGGCAAGAAGGCTAGAGTATTGAATTGTAACGAATTAAATTGAGAATTCGAATATATGCCAAGATTGCAATTGAATGTAAGGTTGAAGATACTGGGAATCAAGTTTACAAAACAAGAACCAGGAGCTCAGAACTCAGACCAAAACTCAGAACAATTCTTCATTAATATTTGCATATGGATTTTTACATCAGAAATCATATTACAGTATCTCTTTTCAAAGCTAGACTGCAGTGGCATTTACCAGATACAGCAACTCATTGAATGAGCGTGCTCACAGGAGGCTTTCTGGCCAGTTGCAGACTCTGACTCAGAGCTTACAAAACACAGACTCAATCTAATGACCCCGCCACTTTAGATTCTTCTTAGTGCCAAGCACACTAAGACGCAGGCTAGCCAAGTCACCTAACAGACTCAGACTTCGAGACTTAGTCGCCGTGATGCAAGCAGATCGCGAGGTTTCGTGTAGATGCAGAGCAGGGAAACAAAGCTCAGACTCAGACTCTCAGATCCCGAATTCCAAATGACTTCGCAATGCTAGTATTTATAATCTTCTAGCAAGTCATTCGGCTACCAATCTTACCAGTTACTTGGAACAAGGAGAATCTATCTTTGGAGAAGACATCAAACAAGATACTTGTCATGAGGGTACTGAAAAAGCTCCTAAGATTCGGGCAAGTGGGGACAACCACTTGTTATCTCATCCCTTGGAGGCTAGGCCATATGGGGACTGAATCTGACACAATCTAATTATTACATGAGATGAAAATCATGGCCATAATCTAGGACATAGGCTCTAAAGTATTTACACAATGGAGATTTTTATTCGGAGCAAATCCCACGGAAACCGAAATATGTAAAAGTATTTACACAGTGGAGATTTTTATCCGGAGCAAATCCCACGAAAACCGAAATATGTACAAAAGTAAGATTTGTAAAGATTTCAAATAGAGTGATCTTTACAATCAATCACTATTGGCACAATCATCATAATCATGTCTATGATCATGATTTCTCTCTCCATAATATTCCAATAATTCTTCAGTACCTGGAGCAACTATCTCATGTGGAATATAGAACCATGGAGGATCATTTTGTCGGAAGAAACAGTGAAAAGGAAATGAAAACATATCCAGAGGTCTGTTTACTTCATCCACAGTAATTCTTCCTTGAAAACTAACAAAGATTTTGAAATATTCTTCAGCTTGATTTGGAACCAATACTGTGTCTTGATGGACTAAACCAAACTCTATGACATAGTCATTTTGTGCAGCTATATGTATTTCCCAAATTATTGTTCCTAAAGTGCACTTGTGATCATGGTCTAACATCCAACTGACTCTTGGCATATACCTGACTAAAAATAACCTAAACCAAGGACTCCACCAATTGACAAGATTGTCTATATCTATAGCATAGAATATGACTCTAACAGACCCATGTATACGAGCTTTCTGATGGATAGTGAAATAATCTTGCCAAGTCCAATCAGTTTTCTAGATGAATGCATAAAATATGGGATCTGGGCCTCTATACAATGCATAATAGACTTGCCATGACCTATACCTATATGGTAATTCTCTAGAGTACATCCATTGGGCCTCTTCTGAATCAAACCATTTTTGCAATACAACTTCATGAAGATTAAAAGGTAAATCTAAAATTTTATGCACAAAGCAATCCCAACAAAACTGATAATGACACTGACTACAAACAACTACTTGACTAACTCTGACTCTCTCAGACTGGTACTGACTAGGATGAATCGAACTGGTGGAGGCTTCATGTTGGTGAAGTGGCCTGAACATCTTTATTTCTTTGACTTCTTCTGAACCTTCTCTTGTGAGCATGTCAGCAAGATAATTTTGTGCACCAGATTTGTAGACTATATCAAAATCAAAACCTTCAAGCCACAGTGCCCACCTCAATATCCTGGTACTCCCTTTTTCTAGTAGCTTTTTGTTTGCCAAAATACTTTTCATATGCTTCAGATTTGTTCTGAAAATAAATCTCACACTTTTCAGAAACAGATGGAACCTTTTAATTCCTCTTTTGACAGCAAGTATTTCCTTATGGGAAGAGGGATACTTTTTCTCTGTATCATCAAATGTTCCAGAGGAATAGGCACATACTAATTCTTTTATTCCATGCTTCTGGAGAAGTACAGCTACCCATATATGATCAGAAGCATCTGTTTCAAGAATAAAAGGAAGATTAGTATCAGGAAGCTTTAACTTTGGAAATTCATTAATCTTACTCTTAATATTCCTGACTGTTGTAGTCATTTCTTCCGTCCATCCTGATGCCTACTTTTTCAATATTTTTTGTAGCACTTTAGTGTCTTCTGCTTGGTTTTCATAGAATTTCCTTATATAGTTCAGACATCCAAGGAATCTTTGTAAAGTTCTGACATCTGGGATTACATCAGGAAATTTTAACAAATGAGTAAGAACATGAGGTTGCAGGTTAACATGCCCTTGTTCTATGTGTAGACCCAAATAATCTATTCTGACTTTTCCGATTTGGATTTTTTCTTCTGAATCAGAAAGTACCAAACCATGTTTGAAGACTAGTTCATAAAACTTCTCTAAATGCTTTTTATGGCTATTTACATCTCTACTAAAAACAAGCAAATGATCTATATACACTATGATATACTCCTCCCCACCAAAAATGTCTCCCATCCTTTTTTGGAATTCAGAAGGAGCATTTTTTAGGCCAAAGGGCATGACAGTCCATTGATATTGCCCATGTGGAACAGTGAAGGCGGTTTTGTACCTGTCAGCAGAAATGATGCCAATTTTCCAAAACCCACTTTTCAAATCAAACTTGCTAAAAACATTTGCGTGAGCAATTTTTGCAAGTAAGAGTTCTTTATTAGGTAAAGGATACCTAATATGAAGTAATGCATCATTAAGAGCCTTATAATTGATAACAAGCCGTTTTTTACCGCGCTTTTGTTCACTGTGCTTGTTGACATAAAAGGCTGTGCAAGCCCAAGGGCTCTTGCATGGCTCGATAAGCTTTTGATCTAGCAGCTGGCTGATTTCTTTCCGACATAACTCCTGTTCTGAAGGACTCATATGATTAGCGCTAGCTTTTTGTGGTTTAGAAACGTAATTTTCTTTATATGGAAGAGCCACAAAATACTTTTCTCTTGTCCAAAAAGCATCTGGACGGCTAGCTTTACATTCTTTCTTGAGCTTATTGGAAATCCATTCAAGGGTTTGAGGACCATGGAGTTCTGCATGCTTGACAATTTTATTGATCTTTGTAAGATCCTGCAGGCTGCTCTGAATTATATCTTCTTCTGTTGGCTTCACATTAACTCGATAATCACTGGAGGATGGTAGTTCAATTGTGCCTTCTTTAGTGGTGAATGTGACTATTCCCTTGCCAAAAGTTACCGGCAGAAGTTTATTCAAAAATTCCTATCCTAACAGAAAATCAAAACCTGAATCAAAACTATACAAAGTGACTTTCACCTGGACATTATTCAAAAAGATAGGAAAGTCTGGAGCTATATGATTTATTGCCATTAAATCTTTTGTGATAGCTCAAAAATTTACTTTAGTAGGCTGCCAATAATAACTGGGAATAGCACCATATTTGCAGACACTACTCATAGCACCAGAGTCAATTTGGGCATCTAGAGTGTATTCCTTAATCTTGGGCAACTTAATCTTTATAGGAATCACTACTCTATCACCAATACCCATTATCTTAACATCTTCTATAAGAGGAACTGTTTCTTTATATTCAGAGGGAACATCTTTAAGGAGTAAATTTGCCAATTTAGAATTGCAATCATCATAATCTGCAACTAGCATTTGCAATTTGGATGCTAGTTGAACCATTTCTGTCCTAGTATGATGAATTGATGATTCTAAATCTTTGATCTTTATTTGAAGAGAACTGATTTTATCCATACCTTCTTATGGGCTTTCTGCAATTCTTAGTGGCAGGAACATTGAATCAAATTCTTTTTCAATGAAATATTCATCACCAAATATTTATTTTTTAGCTTTAGAGGGCAACTGCTTCTCTAAGCTTTCAAATTTTTCTGTCAATCTTCTTCTAGTAGTGAACTGTACTGGGTCAAGCTGAGCTAGTTCAGCTTTGACTACTGTAATCTTCATCTGTAAATTTTCAGAAGGATCTAAGTGAAACATTTTTATATCAGGTATGAAAGTTTCTTCTGAATCAGAAGAGTCTGTATCTAAATTCAATTGCCTGATATCTGGCAAATAATCTGCAGAATTATAAGAAGAAGAGGAAGAACTTGACACCTCAAAATATTCACCATCAGAATGAGATATGAGATCCCATTCTCTTGGGTCATGGATTGTAGAGAAGATATCCATAATTTTCATCTGCTTTTTATCCTTATTTTCTCTACATGTATTTGCATAATGTCCTTCCTTCCCACAAATAAAACAAGTAACTTTCTTGGAAGGTCTTGCCCTTTTCTTAAATACCATCCTTTTTCTTTTAAAGCTCGTCTTGGAAGGATAATATTTCTTTTTCCTGGGAATATATTTTCCTGGCTGATAAGAACAATGATTTTTGACTTTTTTGGCAACTTTATACTTAGACTTCTTATGGCATCCAAAATCGTATGTTTCAGGAAAATTATTGCATAAATTGGTACTAACATGCATCTTCTTTTTAATATTCTTTTTGGCCTTCTCAGCAACACACTCCTTTTGTAGAATAGTGACAATCAATTGATGTACTGCAGCAAATGATAGATTCTCAATATTGACTCTATTTAACTCAAAATACTGGTTTATTAAATCTGGAATTTTTCTAGGCATAGAGGCAATATAGTATCTTAAGTAGGCAACATTATGAGGATCTTGAGCTTGGTAAAGCAACTTTTGCATAGTACAAAAGTACTGTGGCAGATAATAAATGTTGCACAATCTTTGAGATAAAAACATTTGTGCATGATGTGCTGAGTCTTCGGGAACTACTCCAACAAATTCATGTTTCATGGCATCAAACAGAGCTTTCAAGGGATCTGTTTCATTTTCAACTATTTGGGTCATTTCCCTATCAGAAAGTTTGTCCCACCATTGCTTGACAATACCAGTAAAAGACCAGACAATCTGTGTAACTATGTTAGACCAACTTCCTTTTGTTTCTGCTTTTTTCTGCAATGCCCAAGCATGAATGTTATGCAAAACATTAATTACTTCTTCATGACTCAAACAATCAATATTGATTAGCAAAGTATTCCCATATCCTTTGCTCGAGGGATTCTCAAATCTTGCAGCAGTAGCTTGCAGGTTCGCTGAGTATCTACCAAAAGGACTAGAAGCAGAGGCTTCATGGGCAGTGGTTTCTTCTTGGCCTCTGTTAGCTTTGTGTGAGAAGAAATAGGGCTCATGTCTGTCTCTCTTAGAACTTGGTTCCCCTTGTGAAGTTTCCCCAGTGGTTCTAGAAGTACCTGTAACTCTAGACATGGATAATATTTCTTTTTGAGCAGATGGTTGACCATTTTCAATCAAACTTTTCAGACTTACATATTTCTTAGGCAACCTGCAACTTTCAACTGAAGGTAAACCTTTTAGCCTTTCTTTCATTAAATTTGTTTTCTCTCTGGCTAAATTTATTCCCTTCTGGATTCTTTCAATCTGTGTTATACCAATATTCTCTACCCCCTTAAAAAGAATGCTTTTTTGGGAATCGGAGGTTTCAGGAGCTGAGGAAGAGAATCTGAGCTTAGAACTGGATAAATCTACTTCTCTATAATGAGGAGGAGAAGTAGGTTCAAGTAGAGCATCTCTCAAGTGCTCTAAGGATTTTGCAATAATACCCATATTATAATTTATATCATTCAACTGTTGGGTATGTTCATTCTGTGTTCCCAAGACTTCATTATAACCAGAATGCATCTTCTTAAAATGTTCTTTAACTTCTAATACATCCCTTGCAAGGTCATCAATATTCTGTAACATGCACACAATTTGATAGTTTGTGTAATTGTGCATCTTTTTTTATTCTACCTGATCTGGTTCTGTTACAGATTTAGTATGTAACCATTGCATATCAGCCTTTATAGTCCCAATTTTTTAAGTTCTTCTTGAACTACCAGTATCCAGATATCTTTCATTTATCTGGGCAGATAGGTTTTGTTTAGCTCTAGGAAGAGAGAAGCTTTTAATATTAGGAATCATAACGTGGGATTCATGTTTTGGAGACTCAACCTGGAAGGTGGAAGGGGATGGAACGCAAAACTGGCAGTCATTACCTATATGTGATGTAGACTTTCTGGGATTATCTCTTTGAATAGAAGAAGCAGCATATCTGACAGATAAACTCATGGGAATAGCTGAAGGAGGTGTTTGGGAAATGGATCTTGTATTATCCCTTCCCCTCAAAAATGGAGATCTATTCAAAGATGACATTGATCTAGAAAAAGAAGGAGTAGTGAATTTGAGACCAGTAGACCCATCAGAATGCTGGATAAGAGATAATTGTTGAGGAGCCTTGGATGTTTGCAGTTGAGGATATTTTTGTGCAAGAGGAGTATAAGTACTACTCCATTCATCAGGTAAAGTACAGGCTACAAATCCAATCTGTAAAGGGGTGGTATTACCAGGACCAACAACAACACCCTCTTTAAGAGCTCTTTCTTTCAATTTAGGATGTAATGGAGGCATGGTGGAAGATACAAAATGAATACAGATGGAAGCATGTAGCTGTGCTATTTCATACTGTGGAGCGACATCAAAGCCATGGAACTGAATATAGGCATGGAGGAATTCATTAATATATGGATCAGTTAAAGATACTTGATATCTGGGAATAACAGAGGACCAGGCAGGGCCATTATTGAGAGGACTCTGGAATCCACCTATGAGAGCATCATTGAACTGATTCATGCGGGTATCAAGAACACATGTCAAACAAGAAGTATTTAAGTCTGGGCGAACAAGAGGATTTATGTCGAACTGAAGCATACCCAGATGGATATATCTGTAACCTTTACTTAACCCCCATTCAATATCTTCTGGTTTTATGAGAGGAATCTGATAAACTTCTTGACCAGTGGAAATAGGAATATTAACAGAAGTAAAACGAAACAACTGAGCAGCTTTAAATTGAAACACGGGAATCTTATATAATTTCTCAACATCAATCTCTGGCAATGTCCAGTTAGGATCGGGCTCATATTCTTGAACTACAACTTTCTCATCATATAAAACATCATCATCTTGAGATTTATTCAGAAACTTATTAAGAAATGACCATCGATTCTTATGAGCTATTTTTCTATCTTCGGGTTTCTGAAGAGCAAACTCATTCATGTAACCAGCCATTGAAATAAAGTATGAGTAAGCACCTGAACAGAGGAGAAACAAAAGTCTTTGTGCACCAGGAAAGAAAACACAGCAGTCCTTCACCTTCACAGCTCTCTACCAGCGCCTTACCGCCAAATCTAGACTCGTGGACAGTAGCTCAGACAAATACCATTCAATGGGAAAACCAGATGTGAAAATAACTCGGACAAAGAACCAGATGGCTCTGGCAATAAAAAAATTGGCAGATTTAAGGAAATAAGGTTGTTAGAGTGCGTTGGGGTTTTATTGCAATTATAAATGATGGAGCTAGAACTGTTACAAACCCAAAATCTTCAATTTCTGAATCATGTGGAACTGGAGAGAAGGAACAGCGGAAACAAAGGTCAGAAGTTTGGAACTGGAAGTTAATGGCAAAGTGGAATAGTGAAGATGGGTTTGAAAACCACCAAGGGTTTATCACGCTGCTTTGAAAGGGTAAGCAGTATTGAAGAAATTTACGTGATAGACCTCTGGAAGTGACATGTCGCAAAGCAATACCACCTATTTCGCGTTAGTTTGGAAGGATAAGTTGTCGGGCTTAATTTTATGCGATAGTCGTCCGATCAAAGGGGGCAAAGATCTGACGGTGTTCGCATTAGAAGTTGTGCAAAGCTTAACGAAAGGTGTGGACACGACAGAGAAAAAGGTACGCTTAAATAGCATAGGTTTAAAACCTTAAATATTGTGTTTGATGGAATGCGATTGCCGTTGGATGGGAAGCGGATAGATCATGGGCAAAAATGCATTGACAATTGTTGTGGGAACCAATATATATATATATATATATATATATATATATATATATATATATATATATATATATATATATATATGTTGGTAATTATGTTTAACCAAAGTCAAATTCATAAGATACGAATTATTATAAGGTAGGTATCTTATATGGTTGGAAACATGAATTATGGAAAGGTGAGTTGGGATGTTGTGGGCCCGAATATTTGCTCTCGGGTTTTAACCAAAGTTGAAGTCGTAAATATGATTTTCCATAAAGTGGGTTTCGGTATATGGTTTTAACCATCGATTGAAAAGGAAAGCTTCTCCTTATGATATTACCCTGTCTAAGATTTATTGGGGTTTTAATTTGAAAAGCATTTTATATGTGTAGATGTGGGTTAAATGCAGTTTTGTCTGCATCATTTTGGTATCAGAGCAGGAAAAACTCTTTTGAAAATTAAATATTTTTTAAAAAATGCATGTGTGATGGGAAAAATAAGAGGAGATCAGATTCTAAATTTGATACGCATTAGAAATACGGAGTTGATGTGTAACAAGCAATTGCAGAAATACATGAGAACAACAAATTCAAAGTACTATCAATGAAGAGGACAAGGACATGCAGAGATATTGAAGGAGAGATCATTTTAATCTGGTTTGAAAATTGTGATTGCAAAATTCTGGTTGCAGAAAAGATGAAGACAAAGATTTTGTTGATGATGGCAGTGAACCTAATATTCCAGCTAAAGGTTGGATAGGGAGAATAGCTAAAGTTTTATCAAGAGAAGGTGAGTTGAGGATATAAGCCTAGAAAGAGCAGAAGAGAGTGCTCAAGAGGTTCTAGAGATAGAGAACCAGCGCTTGCCAAAAGACCAAGTCCAGAGAGGGGATGGGTGAGGTAAGTGACAACAGGGAGGACTTGTTGTTGCAGAGGCTTAATGCAACTCATAGTGAGTGAGGAGCTCATGAAGAAGATGATCATGGAGGATCAAAGAAGAGGTTCTAAAGAATTCCATAGAGATAAGATGAATGATGAGGATAGAGAAAGAGATATTGCATTGATGAAAGTACAACTAGAGGTACTAGAGGGATGGCTACAAGAAGAGGAAAACCAGAGAGGAGGATGGATCTTTCCACTAAAGGAAAAGAAGGTAATTTGGCACCCATTACAAATGAAGTGGAGGCAAAAGGAGATTGCCTTATGGAAGGAAGAACTCAAATTTGTTGAGTCAAGGATAGAATTTGAGGATTCCACATGCAAATATGTTCAAGGAGAAATGTTTGAAGAAGCAAACGAGACTGAAAGGTCTTGTGTTTTTAAAACTAATGAATTGTGCATGATTGTAGGTACATCACAGGATGTTGAACAAACTTTGAAGTTTGTTAAGGAGAAGAAGTTAAATCTGAATTCTGTTCAAAATGATGCTGAGATAGCAAGATCTCAGAAACAAAAGGAGATAGAGGGGTCTCATGGGAATAAACAACAGAGTATTGAAGTAGAGGAAGAGGGGCCATCTAATGATTGGTCAACAACAAGTGAAGGTATGGAAAGTCATGTGAAGTTTCCAAGTTCTACCCCAATTGAAATTTTTGAGTTATATAGAAAGTTATACCTTCAAAGAAGAGATTTGGAAAAGCAGAGGATCTATACTCAGGATAAATTGCTGAATGTGAAAGACAAAGAAATTGTCATGAATGACAGTCAAGAAATAGAGGATAAGGATGTAAGAATGATTCAGCAAATTGAAGAAGTTCATTATTGTGAACCATAGCAGAGATACATTTTTGAAACAGATGATAAGAAGGAGAGACTAGCTGACAGTCTCATGGAGAATTTAAATCAGCACACTGAAATGTTTCCAGAGGAGGAAGAGGCATTGAGACCTTATATTTTTAATACTGATAATTCATGTGTTAATTATGCATGCAAAGAAGGATAGAAAATGGAAAATGTCAGAGAATCTAATGAAAGGGAAACTGTTTTAGATGAAAACGTAGTGGAGGATCATCATTCTATCATGGTGATTGGAACAATGGAGATAACCTTGGAAGCTGGAAAGAAAGACAGTGAAGATTTTCTGAGTCCTGAAAGAGACTTGGAACTACTAGAAGAAGATTTGGTGACTAGATTATCAAATGAGACCATTAGGTATTATGATTTTGAAATTGATAATTTGACTGTGTTTACAGGTGTTGCAGAAGACAATCCATCTCTTGGAGTTGTCTTGAATGAAGATGAACTGTTGCAGAAGAAGGAACTCATAAATTCCAAGGAAGGTGAGACAGTCATGTCTCATATGAAGGAACTTGTTATTATTTATGACGAGGAGGAGTTGGCTTATCCGATTGGCCAAGAGAAGACTGTAGGACAGACTTTTAGAACTGCCACAGTGATGGAGAATCAGAATTATGTTCTGATAAAGGATGAAGATATAGTGTTTGAAGAATTTGAATTGATTTCTAGAATCAATCAAGGAGGTGATGGAAAATTATTGAAGATTGTCAAAGAAGAAGAAGAAGGATATGTTGAAACTAAATTGCAGCATATTGATGATGTGGTTGAGATAAAACAAGTACAAAGGGAATGGCTAAAATTCTTGCGGAAAACTTTTGAACAAGAGAAAGGAATTGCAGACACTCAAGTGAAAATTCCTGAAGTTGTGAAAGAAATAGGAGCAGATACTAATTTTCCAAAATTGATTATACTTGCTAGTATACAAGGAACCGTGAATGATTATGTTGTTGTGGTTAAAGAATCAAAAGATAATTTATTTTTTAAAAATAAATTTGTAGGTGATGAGCAGAAGAAGGATGTTGCAGAGGGAGATATCTTCAAATATATTCAAGAAGCTTGGGAGGCAGCAACATCTACAGCAATGTCCAGAGAAATATTTACAGCATCAATTGCAAGTAAATGGATAGAGTATAACAAAAGGCAGAGTGGTTAGCCTTCAGAAGATAACCTGGATATAGAGATTGAAAGTGTAAGGAGGTTGATGATGAAGGTGTCTTAGAAAAAGATAGCAGCAAGAAAGAAAAGTAACAACAGCAAATAAAAGACAAGAACAGACTGTGAAAGCATAGCTAGCGGAAAGATGCAGAATAAATATGGAAGCCTGGAAAAGTGCAGCTGAAGAATAATGCAACTTATGGACAACAACAAAACAAAGTATGGGATCCAGGAACACAAAGATTAAAAGCACATGATCGGGAGATCATGATTATTTTTACCTTGGGAGTCTGATGCAGGAGCATTAGGCTCAAGAAAATTCTTTGTATTTTAATAGAATTAAGGGTTTTGTGTTTTCAAGGGAGTTGGTTTCTTATATAATGTTTTGAGTGATTTTAATGAGAATTAATTAAATGTTGTGAGGAATTTTGTAAATGTTCTCGAATGTTGGAGAACATGAGAGAATTAGGCTAGTTGAGAGTGCATAGGGATTAAGAGATTTAGGGATTAATGGTAAATCCTAAATTAGATTTGGTTCATGATTTTAGGATGAGAGAGGATCCTTAGGGATCAAGTAGAAATTTTAGGATTAAAGAGGATTCTTAGGAATTGTTTAGAAGATAAAGGATCTGAAACCAAAAATAGTTTCAAGACCTTTTGTATAAATTGTAAGCCTCAAAGGCATAGAAAAGGGGGGGAAATAGATAGGAGGAGAGAGAAGTAGGAGAGAAGTAGGATTTGCATTGAAGCCTACGGGCTAAAAAAAAAGGCCACTGATTTGAATATCAGGCCAAAGGAATAATTTCCTATGTAATTATTGTGTGTTAATACAAAGAACTCAATTTTCTGAGTTATATGGTGTGTAGGTGAAATTGATAGAATCAAAGGAAGTCCGTCAATTTTATATTGAGCTATAGGATTGATTAAATGTATGGGACTGTGTGTTTAATTGTGATCGTGAAATTGTATGAATCGATCATAGAATGGATCGATGTCACAATATGGTCCTTCACATTGATGTTAATTCGTACAGCGTAGAGGCAAGAAAGCTGGAGTATTGAATTGTAACGAATTAAATTGAGAATTCGAATATATAGCAAGATTGCAATTGAATGTAAGGTTGAAGATACTGGGAATCAAGTTTTAGATCTACTAAACCATTCCCATGAATAGAGAGGAATTGGAATCATATGTTCCAGATGTATAAATTGACGAGATGATTTAAGTTTTAAAACTTAAAGAGGGGCAATGAAAAATCTGGCAAATTTAAGGAAAGTAGGTTGTTAGAGTGCAATGGGGTTTTATTGCAATATAAATTATGGAGATAGAACTGTTACAAACCTAAAATCTTCAATTTCTGAATTGCGTGGAACTGGAGAGAAGGAACAGCAAAAACAAAGGTCAGAAGTTTGGAACTGGAAGTTAATGGCGAAGTGGAATAGTGAAGATGGGTTTGAAAACCACCAAGGTTTTATCATGCTGCTTTGAAAGGGTAAGCAGTATTGAAGAAATTTACGCGATAGACCTCCAGAAGTGACACGTCGCAAAGCAATACCACCTATTTCGTGTTAGTTTGGAAGGATAAGTTGTCGGGCTTAATCTTATGCGATAGCCGTCCGATCATAGGAGGCAAAGATCTGACGGTGTTTGCATCAGAAGTTGTGCAGAGGTTAACGAAAGGTGTGGACTCGATAGTGAAATAGGTACATTTAAATAGCATAGGTTTAAAACCTTAAATATCATGTTTGATGGAATATGACTGCTGTTGGATGGGAAGCGGATAGATCACGGGCAAAGACGCATTGACAATTGTTGTGGGACCCAACATATATACGTTGGTAATTATGTTTAACAAAAGTCAAATTCGTAAGATACGAATTATTATCAGGTAGGTATCTTATATGGTTGGAAACATGAATTATGGAAAGGTGAGTTGGGATGCTATGGGCCTGAAGATTTTCTTTGGGGTTTTAACCAAAGTTGAAGTCGTAAATATGGTTTTCCATAAAGTGGGTTTCGGTATTGTTAGCGCTCAAATCTACCTCAGGCTGAAATGAGGTAAAACTCAAGGCCACATCAAACCACGCTTAGCCTCGTAGCTAGCCCTACGAGGACAGGAGAGGGCTCTCTCCGTCAATCTCGATAAAATGAACAATAGAGTGCGAGATGAATTACAATGGGAAATTATTTTAGGCTAGTAAATGGATAGGGGAATTTGTTTTAAATTTTTGGGTTTTCGTTGGAGAAATGGGAAAAAACAATTTTGGGTCCGGGGATAAGGTCAAACCTTTGCAGATTTCGAGTTGGGGCGAGGTAGGTGATGATCTTGATGCTTTTAATTGGATATATGGACAGATTAGACCGACGAGGAGCTGAAGAGGGCAAAGAAGAAACTTGGATCCTCTCCAAACAGTCGAAAACATATAGAACTAAATGAATTCAAAGGCAGAGCACTATAAACAATGGATTCAACCTCATCTACTCATTCAATTTAGTTCAGAAGCATATGAAAGGATGACATACATTAAACATGAAGAAACTTACAGTAAACAAAGAGAAAACACCATCAAGAACAGAACACCACAAGAATCCCAACAGGTGCCGCAAAACCTCTGATCTTTCCTTAGCCAAAATATGAAAAAGTATGTACAATGGTGCCAAAAGTTTCCCAAGAGTCCAGATCTCTGAACCACTCGAAAAATGACGAACACATCATATAGAGCATCCTAAACCCCTCCCCCCCCTTCCCATTTCATAGGGTCGAATTTTCAGTGATCAGCTTTAAACTGATGATTCAATCAAGGAGCTGGACGGAAAAGAGTTTCAACAACTTGCCTCTAAAAGAGTGGAACCCATCTTTATTTACATGATTTTACCTTTTTTGAGAGTGAATTTAGAATAGATAAAATAAACCCAAAGTTACATGCCAACCATCTGACTTACACTAGGAAACCCAAAAGACTTCTCATTCACAAGCAAACTGTCCAAATCACCTTCACTAAGCTGGAAGTTGAAAATTCAGCCAAAAATCTCTATGGGTAGCGCCCCTGATCTCTATGGGTAGCGCGTCTTTCAACCTGATTTTGAAGTACTTCCCGACATCCAAATTGAGCTCATGATAGCTCGTTGGAAAGCCCTGGATGTTGGCTATCCAACCCAAGTGGAATTTTCCAATTTGAAGCTCATTTGACACTCCAAAACTTAATTCTCCCAGAAGTACTTCCTGCTGGTGCAAAAAGTGGCAGCAAGGTGGTTTTCATGATGTTTTTGAGCCTTTTGACTGTCCAGAATCTGATGAAATGCTTCGACCCTACCTGAGCATGCATAACTTACCATGAAAAATCCAAAAATGTAAAAATTTTCTTCAGAAAGTGTCCCCATCGTATGGGTAGCGCGCGGCGCGCTACCCATAGAACTGAAAAATCTGTTTTAGGACCAAAAAATTTCAAAACGACAAAATTTTCTCCGAATTTGCTCAAATTCGGAGCGAAGACCCTCCATCATGTATCATGACCAGCCAACGAAGCCTCGGCCAAAATCCGAAGTGGATCAGGCCTCTTTCGCCGTTTTAGTGCTCGGCTCAACCTCCTCTTCAGAATCTTCATTCTCGCTTTGCAAACGTGCATGCGGGCCCAATAGCAATGTTTCATGTGACGAAGCATGTCTTTGTCTCGATTGAGACCCCTTCCACCCTTGTGAGGCATCCATGGCACATTACCCTCTGTTGTGAAATCACTGTCCGACTCCTGCTCATAAACTGACTCTATCTCTGACATGGCTTTGAAAAGAAGTTGTATGCAATATGTGTGTTGATATTGGTGTAGTGAAGTCAAAGGCTTCAATGCATTCTCAAAACCCAAATATATTGCATATGTACCAAAACATCATAAGCAAACAAGTGATAGTGGTAATAGCTCTGTTTTAGTGGCATAGAAACAGTCTTTGTTTTTGGATCACAAGTGAATTTGACAAATGAGTAGACAGTGCAAATGTAGTATACAGCCCTTTGTAATGCTGTCCAAGGATTTGTCAATGGACTATGTTTGTCAATAGGAAACAGTGGCAATGAAACAATAGCAATGACAACATATGGTGAATGGCAAAAAACTAAGTGAAAACATGAGACTATATGGATAAGTCAACATGATGCTATGTAAAAACACGAAAGGATGTGATAGCAGTGATAGAATGGCTAAAAGGCATGAGGATAATGTACATAATGTGCTAGGGCGCGACAAGCAATATAAGCATGAGCACATATACCAATCACGAAAATTCACAAACCCTTCACTAAACTGTCACTATATCTTTTAAAACCCTGAGAATTGAATTTGGCATGAACATATGGTTTATATATTTCTCCTCAAGCAATGCTTGTTTCCCAACTTCAAAAATACCAAAACCTCTTTCAAAAATCACTGAGCAATGATTAAAAACCTGTTTGCAAGTGGATGGAGGCGATTTGAAATGAAACTGGGCGCAAAACAACAATTTCTGGGCTCTGTCGCTCTATGGGTAGCGCCCCTGCCCAATGGGTAGCGCGCAGCTCTATGGGTAGCGCCCGTGCAATTTTACACTGGTTGTAGGTGCCCAATGGGTAGCGCGCTCTTGTGTGGGTAGCGCACAGCTCCTATGGGTAGCGCACCTTTTATCACATAGTGCATTTTACAGGAGGATTTTGGAGGCCTTCCCGGTGTCCAAATTAGGCATGTGATAGCTCGTTGGAAAGATATTGGAGTCTAATTTCCAACCCAAGTGGAATTTTTCAATTTAGATTTCATTTACCCTGTCAAAAATCAAATCTCCCAAAACTTGTCAAAATGAGCAGAATGAGGCTGCCTCAAGGAAGAGCGTTGTTGCAGTCAACTTTTGAAGGTCTTCCTCAACTCCAAATTGAGCTCATGATATCTCATTGGAAATATATTTGTGTCTAGTTATCCTTTGACTCATCAAGCAAGTAATTTGGCCAACCATGCTAGGCGAAATCTTGATTTTCCCAAGGTCACTTCAGAGGTGCATTCAATTCTCCCGAGGCAACGGTATTTTTGATATTTCTCTAAAACCATTATACCTGTGTAAAAAGTGAAGGAGGTTTTTCTTCCTTGGCATGTTTTGGTCAATAACCTCTCTCATTTTTCCAAAATTCATCTTTTATTGCTCTGAAACATCTTTTGAGTGAAACTTATCCCGATATGTGAAACAAGGAATTTTGTCGAAATGGAGCGAAATGAAGGGGATAAGGGGCTTCTAAATTATTGGGGAAATTTTTGGGAGTAGGGAGGGATGTTAGGAAGTAGGGGAAAGTGGAATATCATAGATTGAGTGAGGGGAAGGGGTCCAAAAGGGCAAAACACAGGCCTAGCCTAGAAAATTGCCAAGTTGTGGCAAGAAACTAGGGTTTGTGCAAAAATGAGGAATTTGGGGAATATCAGTGATGGGAAGTGTTTAATAAGGTACATTAATGATAGGGGAAGGTGTATGAACATCAGGATACAAATTTTTTCGATGATTTGACCATCCAAGAGAAATTACCTCCAAAACCCTAGGTGAGGGAAATGGACCTTACCAAGGCACAACTGAAGCATGAAAAAGATGTAAAATGACCCAATGGAACCTGACATGATGATGAAAACCCTTTGAATGATGGTACACTTAGCTGAATGGTGACATGGACCGACATTTGGACAACTTTGAAAAGAGTGAAAACAAACCCTAGACCTAATGCCTAGTGACCAAATTTTGCTTGAAGACTCATTGAAATGACAAAATTTGACCTTAACACCTTAAAATCACTTTGTAAGAGCATGTTTGATCACTGGAGGAAGGCTGCAAAGGCTGACTCTAACATTGGCTCCAATGGGGATGGTAGCTCCTTGGAGGTGCCAAGAACGGCAGATCTTTGGGAGAGCAAACCAGTGCCTTCATCCATTGGGCGATGGAATCATTATTTGAACGGATAACACAAAACCTTTGACACATTTATTGAATGAAAACTTGACTGAAAACTGAATGAAACTTGACTGAAACTTGACTCGATGGCAAACTGAAATAACTTGAAAAAACTGACTCAACAGACCAAACAAAAATGACTCATGACTGACTTAAAACAAGACTTTACAAAGCTTTTGGAAAAAAGGCAGCAATCCATCAAGATTTGGAATCATGATGACAACCACCTGCATACTAATGAAATATGTACAATCATGTATAATTGGCTTTCCAATGTAACCAGTCAAGCAGATGCCTTGCTAACTGATACTCCCGATCAAATCTCCTGGTCAACAATACAAACTGATAACTGGGCATCCAAAAACATAGCTGACCATGATCTCCTTCATCACTGAACACTGCAATAATCACTTTCACAGCTGACTGCAACAAATCTGCCATTGGGTCCTGAAAAACATGAAGATTTACCTTCTGCTGAAGAAACAAGGTGTCTTTCTCTTCTGATTCTGATTTTTCTTTATCATGTACTTCAGTAAAAGTATGCGCCTGGGCTTCAAAAAACTCTGAACAGGTAGATGAGTAGATCTCCTCTTGTAAAAACATTTCAACACATGAAACATATGAAGAAGAAATTGAAAGGGAATCCTGAATGTTCTGATCTTCTGTAGTCTGAAAGTATGCTAGGTCATCTTCATATGATAGGACAGCCGGATTTTCATTATCAATCATAAGGAAAGAAACTTCAGCTGATTTTTGATGCTGAAACATGATATCTCTATCATCTACCATAAATTCATCCAAAGGAACTGTTTCACTTACTTGAATGAAGATCTCATCTTGTTTTGCATCAATTGACTGGATTACCTCTTTATGAAGGCTCTGTTCTGATGGCATGAGAACAGCTGGATCAAAAACTCTATCTATGATCTCAACAGCAAAACTCTCCTTTTCAAAATTCAGCACAAGGTATGCTTGGTCATCACAATCTGAATCTGGATCTGAAATAGCTGGCTGGTCATTATCACAATCTGAAACTGAAACTTGAGTTCCCGGCATGCTGTCTTCTTCTGTGGGCAGATCTGAAATGACACTTTCTCTTTCATCACTTTCAGCCATATAGACCTCTTCAACATGCTGATCTATAAATCTGATTACAGGACTGTCCTCCTTTTCAGAAAAGGAAGAAATTCCACCATCACCTTCTTGACCATGTGCACAATGCGGATCTGCGTTAACTTGAGCTGTAACATGACCTTTCAATAGCTGATCTATCTCGTCTTCAGACAGAGGAGATAATACCTTTTGTTTTCTTTTGCTCAAACAGTGATTGTCTTCATTGATTTCAATTGAAGGAGTGTACTGATTTTCCTCATACTGCTGATCCATTTCATGTAATTCCTGTTCACTGTCAACATGCAAAATGACTTCATTTTCCACCGTACTAAGATATTGATCCTGCTGCAAATTCTCATGATCATCTCTATGCTGCTGAAATGGATTTTCATACAGGGCTTCCATGATCTCATCATCCATGAAATTATCATCTTCATAATATTTCTCAAGGCTTTCAATAAAAGTAGAGGCATGTTTGCAACAGTCATGAACTAAATTTAATGATGGATAAGATACTTGATATCTTTCAATGAACAGGGCATGAAAATCCTTTAAACAATACATACAGGCCAGCGGCAAATTTTCATACCAAGATTGGGCTTCACCTTCCAGAGTGGCCAGGAATATCTTCATCAAGCAATCTTCAGGAAAATCCACCTTCAACTTGCGAATATACATGTGAAATCTAACCAAATGTAAAGCAGCATCTTTCTTACCATCATCGTTAAACGTAGGCAGATTCCTTGACCAATCTACCTTGGGCATCTTATTCGGAAAACCTGGAATGTGATCTCGGCTCATGGGAGCATATCTTCTTGTGATTCGGTCCATCTTGAAAATCTCACAGCTACTGATCTCCCTGCAGTGAAGTCACCATGAAGCATTGATTTCTGGATTTTTCAATGAATGAAGTCTCCAGGTGAATGATTTCAGCCTTCCGGTGTCTGATCGTTGTTCACCATCAACCATTAGATCTAAACCTGATACATGTACTGGGGCAATTTACAAGTTAAATACTACGATTACAAGTTAAACCGGAGATCGACTGAAGCAGCGTTTATCTACTTCGCTGATGCATAGCAACAGCATTTCGAAGGCTACCTGGCGTGACTTCAGACTCCGTCTATAACAAGCAAACGTTTTGAGTTTCTCCCCAGTATGGTCGCCACTATGTTAGCGCTCAAATCTACCTCAGGCTGAAATGAGGTAAAACTCAAGGCCACATCAAACCACGCTCAGCCTCGTAGCTAGCCCTACGAGGACAGGAGAGGGCTCTCTCCGTCAATCTCGATAAAATGAACAATAGAGTGCGAGATGACTTACAATGGGAAATGATTTTAGGCTAGTAAATGGATAGGGGAATTTGTTTTAAATTTTTGGGTTTTCGTTGGAGAAATGGGAAAAAACAATTTTGGGTCCGGGGATAAGGTCAGACCTTTGCAGATTTCGAGTTGGGGCGAGGTAGGTGATTATCTTGATGCTTTTAATTGGATATATGGACAGATTAGACCGACGAGGAGCTGAAGAGGGAAAAGAAGAACTTGGATCCTCTCCAAACAGTCGAAAACATATAGAACTAAATGAATTCAAAGGCAGAGCACTGTAAACAATGGATTCAACCTCATCTACTCATTCAATTTAGTTCAGAAGCATATGAAAGGATGGCATACATTAAACATGAAGAAAATTACAGTAAACAAAGAGAAAACATCATCAAGAACAGAACACCACAAGAATCCCAACAGGTGCCGCAAAACCTCTGATCTTTCCTTAGCCAAAATATGAAAAAGTATGTACAATGGTGCCAAAAGTTTCCCAAGAGTCCAACCTCTCCAACCCCTGAAAATGATTGAGAAATTACATCATATAGAGCATCCTAACCCCTTCCCACACCTCTAGGGGTCGAAATCCTCCTTCAGGGATCAGTTTCAACAAATTCTAAACAAGGAACTAGAATCTAGGCATCCAAACAACTTGCCTCTAAAAGAGTGGAAACTGATTCATTTACATGATTTTCACTTTTTTGAGAGTGAATCTTCTAGAATAGATAAAAATAAACCAAAGTTACATGCCAACCATCAATTTACATCATAAAAACCCAAAAATTTCATCCACAAGAAAAATTGGTCCAAACTGGCCGAAAATCTGAGCTGGAAGTTGAAAATTCAGCCAAAAATCTCTATGGGTAGCGCCCCTGATCTCTATGGGTAGCGCGTCTTTCAACCTGATTTTGAAGTACTTCCCGACATCCAAATTGAGCTCATGATAGCTCGTTGGAAAGCCCTGGATGTTGGCTATCCAACCCAAGTGGAATTTTCCAATTTGAAGCTCATTTGACACTCCAAAACTTAATTCTCCCAGAAGTACTTCCTGCTGGTGCAAAAAGTGGCAGCAAGGTGGTTTTCATGATGTTTTTGAGCCTTTTGACTGTCCAGAATCTGATGAAATGCTTCGACCCTACCTGAGCATGCATAACTTACCATGAAAAATCCAAAAATGTAAAAATTTTCTTCAGAAAGTGTCCCCATCGTATGGGTAGCGCGCGGCGCGCTACCCATAGAACTGAAAAATCTGTTTTAGGACCAAAAAATTTCAAAACGACAAAATTTTCTCCGAATTTGCTCAAATTTAGAGCGAAGACCCTCCATCATGTATCATGACCAGCCAACGAAGCCTCGGCCAAAATCCGAAGTGGATCAGGCCTCTTTCGCCGTTTTAGTGCTCGGCTCAACCTCCTCTTCAGAATCTTCATTCTCGCTTTGCAAACGTGCATGCGGGCCCAATAGCAATGTTTCATGTGACGAAGCATGTCTTTGTCTCGATTGAGACCCCTTCCACCCTTGTGAGGCATCCATGGCACATTACCCTCTGTTGTGAAATCACTGTCCGACTCCTGCTCATAAACTGACTCTATCTCTGACATGGCTTTGAAAAGAAGTTGTATGCAATATGTGTGTTGATATTGGTGTAGTGAAGTCAAAGGCTTCAATGCATTCTCAAAACCCAAATATATTGCATATGTACCAAAACATCATAAGCAAACAAGTGATAGTGGTAATAGCTCTGTTTTAGTGGCATAGAAACAGTCTTTGTTTTTGGATCACAAGTGAATTTGACAAATGAGTAGACAGTGCAAATGTAGTATACAGCCCTTTGTAATGCTGGCCAAGGATTTGTCAATGGACTGTGTTTGTCAATAGGAAACAGTGGCAATGAAACAATAGCAATGACAACATATGGTGAATGGCAAAAAACTAAGTGAAAACATGAGACTATATGGATAAGTCAACATGATGCTATGTGAAAACACGAAAGGATGTGATAGCAGTGATAGAATGGCTAAAAGGCATGAGGATAATGTACATAATGTGCTAGGGCGCGACAAGCAATATAAGCATGAGCACATATTCCAATCACGAAAATTCACAAACCCTTCACTAAACTGTCACTATATCTTTTAAAACCCTGAGAATTGAATTTGGCATGAACATATGGTTTATAGATTTATCCTCAAGCAATGCTTGTTTCCCAACTTCAAAAATACCAAAACCTCTTTCAAAAATCACTGAGCAATGATTAAAAACCTGTTTGCAAGTGGATGGAGGCGATTTGAAATGAAACTGGGCGCAAAACAAAAATTTCTGGGCTCTGTCGCTCTATGGGTAGCGCCCCTGCCCAATGGGTAGCGCGCAGCTCTATGGGTAGCGCCCGTGCAATTTTACACTGGCTGTAGGTGCCCACTGGGTAGCGCGCTCTTGTGTGGGTAGCGCGAAGCTCCTATGGGTAGCGCACCTTTTATCACATAGTTCATTTTGCAGGAGGATTTTGGAGGCCTTCCCGGTGTCCAAATTAGGCATGTGATAGCTCGTTGGAAAGCTCTTGGAGTCTAATTTCCAACCCAAGTGGAATTTTTCAATTTAGATTTCATTTACCCTGGCAAAAATCAAATCTCCCAAAACTTGTCAAAATGAGCAGAATGAGGCTGCCTCAAGGCAGAGCGCTGTTGCAGTCAACTTTTGAAGGTCTTCCTCAACTCCAAATTGAGCTCATGATAGCTCATTGGAAAGATATTTGTGTCTAGTTATCCTTTGACTCATCAAGCAAGTAATTTGGCCAACCATGCTAGGAGAAATCTTGATTTTCCCAAGGTCACTTCAGAGGTGCATTCAATTCTCCCGAGGCAACGGTATTTTTGATATTTCTCTAAAACCATTATACATGTGTAAAAAGTGAAGGAGGTTTTTCTTCCTTGGCATGTTTTGGTCAATAACCTCTCTAAGTTTTCCAAAATTCATCTTTTATTGCTCTAAAAAATCTTTTGAGTGAAACTTATCCCGATATGTGAAACAAGGAATTTTGTCGAAATGGAGCGAAATGAAGGGGATAAGGGGCTTCTAAATTCTTGGGGAAATTTTTGGGAGTAGGGAGGGATGTTAGGAAGTGGGGAAAAGTGGAATCTCAGAGATTGAGTGAGGTGAAGTGGTCCAAAAGGGCAAAACACAGGCCTAGTCTAGAAAATTGCCAAGTTGTGGCAAGAAACTAGGGTTTGTGCAAAAATGAGGAATTTGGGGAATCTCAGTGATGGGAAGTGTTTAATAAGGTATATTAAGGATAGGGGAAGATGTGTGAACATCAGGATACAAGTTTTTCTAATGATTTGACCATCCAAGAGAAATTACCTCCAAAACCCTATGAGAGGGAAATGGACCTTGCCTAGGCACAACTGAAGCATGAACAAGCTGTAAAATGACCCAATGGAACCTGACATGATGATGAAAACCCTTTGAATGATGATACACTCAGCTGAATGGTGACATGGACCGACATTTGGACAACTTTGAAAAGCATGAAAACAAACCCTAGACCTAATGCCTAGTGACCAAATTTTGCTTGAAGACTCATTGAAATGACAAAATTTGACCTTGACACCTTAAAATCACTTTGTAAGAGCATGTTTGATCACTGAAGGAAGGCTGCAAAGGCTGACTCTAACAGGTATATGGTTTTAACCATCGATTGAAAAGGAAAGCTTCCACTTATGAGATTACCCTATCTGAGATTTATTGGGGTTTTAATTTGAAAGGCATTTTATATGTGTAGATGTGGGTTAAATGCAGTTTTGGCTTCATCAGAAAGACATTAACATCTGCTTCATGTTTTTCATCTAAGATCTTAACCTATTTTTGCAGCTTTGCATCAAGGATTTTTTGGTGAGCTCTGATTTGTTCTAGCTCAGCTTGAAGATTTGCCCAGTGGAGGAAATATTCACTGCGATCCATGTTGGAGGCAATTGAGGAGCAAAGGGAAGGCACAGCTTCAGCAGAAAGCAGAGATTTGCAAAGGCTACAAAGTTGCAACTTCAACAAGGAGCTGAGAAGTGCAGAGGCTACAAAGGCGGAAGGCTGAGGAGTGAGAGGGTAGAGTGTTGGAATAGCTGAACGAAACAGAGGAGCACAGGTGAGAAGGATCGGGATGGGAGAATCCAAAGGCTCAAACAGGAGAGCTTTGAAAAGGGGGCGAATACCACGCAGACAGAGAGCTAAGGGATGCTTGAAGGAGCGAGGAGTAGAAGAATACATAGAACAACACATGATGAGGGAGGCAGCTCAGGGGGAGACCCAAAAAGATAAGGTTAGGGGAAGGCGGTTGGAGTGAGTACGAAAAATACATAGGAGCATAGAGAGATATGAGTGAGAGATCGGATTAAATCTGGAGATTGTCTGCAGCAAGATCATGGCAGTGGCATGAGATTTAGGACATTGTTGCAAAAAAAATTCCCCAAGGTTCGAGCACAAGCTCTATTGGCAAGATGATCAGCATCCTTGTTATTTTTTCGGAGGATGTGATAGAAGGATGTTTCTTTCATACCTTTTAAAAGGTTGCAACATCTGTTGATTGTCTGATGGAGAGCTATGTTATTTTATGGTCGATCGTGATTCATCAAATTGATGATAATGGAGGAATCTCCAAAAACCATAGCGTTAGAAATGTTGAGCTTTTTTAGCTGATATAAACCTTGGAGAAGGAAAAAGGCCTCCGCTCTGTTGTTGGAGAGGGTGCCAAGACCCCATTCAAAATTTGTGAGAATGCTACCATTCACATTTCTGATGATGCCTCCCGCACCTGCAATGCCTGGATTCATTTTTGATGCACCATCAAAGAAAAGAGAAGGTCTTGTGATGTTATTTATCCATTCGATGAAGTCCACTTCTTTGAGCCAAATCTTCCAGCTTATGTATTTTTGGAGGGCTGATTTGAAGGAGGCTTAAAGCTTCCAGTTTTGTCCCAAAGGCTGCCAAACTCCTTTCATCAACACAAATTTCATTGAATTCGATTCTACTGTTGCATTTTGCGAATATTGTTTCAAGGGTGAGGCTCCATGTCTTGCTGCAAATTGTCCTAAAAGAAGGCCCTTTGTTTCTGAATATCTTCCTATTCCTAGTAATCCAAATATTCCACAAGACCACGTATGGAAAAGTGTCCTAGACCCTCTTTGAAATATTTCTCTTCTTTTTCCCCCATGGGTAGCTGCTCTTCCAAGTTTGGAGAACCTCTGTGTTGACTGATAAAAGGTGCCTTTTAAACTCCTAATTACCTTCACATAAATTATTGATCCGGGCAAGTCCTTCTATTTCAAGAGTGTACACAGTATGTGGTTTCTATTCAAATCAAAGAGTAATGTTTCGAGGACCTACTGATGGCTGAGATTCAGATTTCTTTAAGATTTCGTCTATGAAAGTTGATCGTCCAAGGGTCACAGGTCCCTTAGATTTTTCAGGTTTGGGTAGTGGAATTGGATCGATTTATGGTCTTTTCTTCTTAGTCATTCATACAAACAATTCAAATGTTTACCTCTTGATCTGAATGGAAAATGGCATCAACCCATGGTATTCATCTACCCATGTTATCCATCCACCCATGGAATTTACCCATGATTTGTAAATGGCATCAACCCATGGTATTCATCCACCCATGATATTTATTCGCCCATGGTATTGTAAGTGACCCATCGTATGTATCCACCCATGGTATTCATCCACACATGGGATTTACACATGGTATTGTAAGTGGTATCTACCAATGGTATTGGCTTATGGTATCTACACATGGTATTGTAACTCAAAAAAGGCTATAAATAACAAGCCTCGGTTTGTAAAAGGACAGATGGTCCGCCACAATACAGTTATTCTCTGTTTTAATAAAACAAGTTTCTTTGTGGTTTTATTTTCTTTGTGTTCTCTCTTTTTTTTTGGCATTCTAATTTTGTAGATCTTGTTAGATCTATTTCAACTTTTTAGATCTTGGGGGCCTCCCCCCCAAGATCCGGATCAATGGCATCAGATTCAGGTTATGAATACATGGGAATGAGGGTTTGAAGCATATTTCAGTGTCAATTTTTGGCAGCAATCTTCAGCAAACTCCATGAATTTCTTAGGCGGCAAGTTTTCAGATCAGATCTGAAACTTTTGGTGAAAAATTTACAAAAAAAAAAAAAAAAAACTATATCTGGATTCCTTGCGAAAAAATGCTCAAATTCAAAAAAAAAATGGCCAAATTGGAGTTCGGATGAGGGAGATATCGCTGATTCAAAATCAGCAATGTTGAAGCAAATTTTTTGACGACAATTCATTGACGGCGGCTCTCTTGTCATTTTCGCAATTTTTCAGTGAAAAATTTCAAAAGAATGGATATAGATCTGAGCTCCTCTTGAAAAATCACCCAAGTTTAAAAAAAAAAGAAAAAATGGTCGAATCGGAGTCTGGATGTGGGAGTTATCGTTGTTTTAAAATCAACTAATTTTTTCCGAAATTTTGTGACGGTGAGACAGTTCCAGTGCGAATCTGAGAGAAAAAATTCTCTAGATAGTGGTTTCAAACACATGAGAATATGCAGAATGATCATTCCATTTCCAAAAATAGGTTATAATAAATATTCTGAGTTATATTGACCGAGTTATGCTCATTTTAAATCTGGAGCAGCATTCGGAGCGGGTTCCCTTTGGAGACGTGCCCTCCCACCCCGCTTTAGTAGACATCTGCTTCACATTCATCAGTTTCAACATAGCAGCATTGGGCTTGGGTTATTTGGAGACGTGCCCTCCCACCCCAAGCTATGTAGGCACCTGCTACTTCATCAACAATCAGCATCACGGTTATGGGTCAACCACACAAAATCATTTTCATCGAAGTCCATTTGCTAGGCCTCACACTGCTAGTCACACAGTTGGTCACAAGCATTACAGGGTACCTCTATCCTCGGATCTTCATTTTTCATGGTTTTGGTTCATCCACAAACCCACACTTCATCGAAATCCATTTGCTAGGCTGCACACTGTAAATATCACAGTTGGTCACAAGCATTACAGGGTATCTCTATCCTCGGATCTTCGTTCATCACAGTTGTGGGCTAACTACACAAAACCCTTCTCTTCAGTGGCTCTTCATATTCAAAAAAGGATTCTTAGGAGGGAACTTCACGCAATGGGGACCATTGCTTCTTAAGGAGGGAGGAATGATCTGAATGGAAAATGGCATCAACCCATGGTATTCATCTACCCATGTTATCCATCCACCCATGGAATTTACCCATGATATTGTAAATGGCATCAACCCATGGTATTCATCCACCCATGATATTTATTCGCCCATGGTATTGTAAGTGACCCATGGTATTCATCCACACATGGGATTTACCCATGGTATTGTAAGTGGTATCTACCCATGGTATTGGCCTATGGTATCTACACATGGTATTGTAACTCAAAAAAGGCTATAAATAACAAGCCTCAGTTTGTAAAAGGACAGACGGTCCGCCACAATGTAGCTCGTACAGTTATTCTCTGTTTTAATAAAACAAGTCTCTTTGTGGTTTTATTTTCTTTGTGTTCTCTCTTTTTTTTTGGCATTCTAATTTTGCAGATATTGTCAGATCTATTTCAATTTTTTAGATCTTGGGGGCCTCCCCCCCAAGATCCAGATCACCTCTACCCTAAATTTCTAACAACTCTGTTGGAAAGCGGGCGGGGGAGCAAGCATTTTACATGTTCCGTACGTAGGTTCTTACCTTCCATTTTTAATACCCAGTTCTCTCTCAACAAGAAATTATTAGATATACATCACTCTTTGTAAAAGGCTTACACTCTCCCCGACAACGGCGCCAAAATGTTGACTGATAAAAGGTGCCTTTTAAACTCCTAATTACCTTCACATTAATTATCGATCCGGGCAAGTCCTTCTATTTCAAGAGTGTACACAGTATGTGGCTGCTATTTAAATCAGAGAGTAATGTTTCATAGATTGTAGTATAGATCTTTTAATACAAGAGTAAACGGATGCAGCAAGTAAATTCTAATTAAAATTAAAAGAAAACTCAATCCTCTAATGAAATCAAATCCTACATCAATTCAAGTAACAACAATATGCGATTCAAGTAACAACAATGTCAGTTGAGAGTACAGTAGTGATAACTCTTCTCTTCGAAACTGATTGAATCTAAATCAAATGCATTCTTTAGTAAAACAGTGATGATATCAATCTAAGAGCCTAACAGCAGTAGTTAATACTCATTATAGTTGATTACATCGACCAGAATATTTACCTCAGAAACTCAATCTGAAACGAAAGTAGTCTGAATAAACAACAATAGTGTAAATTATATAAAACAGAGCTATTCGGTTAACACAGGAAAATAATGAACAACAAAAGAGATAAAATCACAGAAAGCAATAATACTATCAAACCATCACACTTGCGGTAATTGGAAATGTATGACACAGATGAAGCAGTGAATTCCACCGGAAGCTAGGCCCTTAGCCGCCAGCGTACACTACTGGTTACTTCAGATAACGAAAAGTAATAACAACTTCACTTATGTATTAATCATCAAACTGAAAGAGCATTATAATATATTCGTGTTCTTTGCTACAGCGAGAATCTGTAATTAAGAATTACAATTTCAATAATAACAACCAGTCCCCTTTCTGCTTACAATCGCCGCCTTCTATAATAAGAAAGGGGTATAAATATAAATGGTAAAAGTGATCCCTCAGGATCTCTCGATCCTGAGGGATTTGCACAGTTTTCTAACTTCAGACATCCTTTCCCTTCTTGCGCTGATCCTTCTGATTTACTTTGGCCTTATCCGCAACCGTCGCGCTCCTCCCTTAGCTTGTTGCTTTTTTCGTTGTTCCTTAGTTAGGGAACAGCAGTTGTCTATTTTTGTATTTTCCTGCATAAAGAAGGATAATAATTAGCCAAGCCATAACTGTAGATAATTCCTTCATTCTTACCATAATTCTTTAATATATTAACACGTTAAGATATAGAAAGGATAAGAATAAAGGAAAAGGATGATGAGATAAATAGCAAACGCATACCTTTTTCACGACTCAACACTCTGCAATGGTGCCTTGATGCACCTAGCAAGGTTGGAAGGAAGGGATGAGCTCAATCCAGCAGCGTGCAAAAAAGGGACACCCAATGAAGAGATGGAGAGCTGTCCCTTCAGCACCTTGACAATTTGGGCACATTGATGATCCGAGAACACCTCTTTTCTTGAGATTTTCTGATGTTAAAACTTTTCCTTTCAAGAGAGTCCATGTGAAAATCTTAATTTTGGGGATTGCTTCCGATTTCCATACTGCTTTCCAGTTGGGCCAAATAGATGCAGGATAATAGTCATTGCAGAGTTTCTTGTAGGCTGCTTTGATGGAATATGTTGAGCCAGAGGGGTCCCAACGAAATCCATCAATGTTGTATTTTTTTAAAGGAGTTGCGCCATAGAGGTGAGTTTGGAGGATGCCAAGATCAGCTTCAAGATGAAAAATGACTTTGGGGAAGTGCCAACCAATCCAGTTTTGTGTTTGATCATCCCATTTAGAAAATTGGCTTAAGAGGCTGAAGCCCATATTACTGAAATGACAGATGATGCGTTGGGTGCCAGGCCTGTCTAAGATGGGAATTTGCCCCATAATTCGGTCTTTCCAAACATTGATGGAGTTACCCCCCATGGGAACTTTAGAGAGGTTTTGGGCTAAAAAAGGAGTGGCTTTCTTGTAGAGGGTCCAGATTTTAGAGCAAGGTCTATTAGGGATGTCATGGTCAAGAAGGTGCTATTGGATATAGTTAAGGTATTTTACCTCCAATACTTTTTTCCACCATGCCGGACTCCCACTGATTAGTCTCCAAACAATATTCCCTCCAAAGGCTCTGTTTAGAAGCTTGTGAAAACAAAATCCAATCCCTCCATGCTCCTGATCTTGGATTACTTGTCTCCACTTGACAAGATTGTATTTCTTTTTTCATTTTTCCCACCTTGCCATAGAAAGTGCCTAACGATAGCTTCGAATTTGAGATGGATGATAGCAGGGGCTTGAAGGAGGGTGAAGTGATACAAAGGTAGAGATGAGAGACCAAATTTAAGGAGGACAAGGCACCCTGCTAGCTTGAGCCATGAGGAGCCCCATTGTTGCACTTTTCTCTTCATTTTTCCAATTGTGTTATTCCATACTTTATCCTTTAAAGGGCCAGCACTGACAGGCATGCCCAAGTAAGTGAAGTGGTCCCAATTCAGTTTGCAAGGGACACCAAAGATATTAGGAATTTTGTGGATGGTTTGGTCAGTAGCATTACAACCATAAATGCAACTTTTTCTATAATTGATAAAACCTTCGAAATAGAGCATGAATTTTTCCAAGACAGTTTTAAATCGCTGTGCAATTATACTAGATGCTCCTCCCATCAGAATAGTGTCATCTGTGAATTGAGAATGATTCATATTTATAACACCGTTGTTGAATTTGATGCCCGTAATGAGGCTAGCTTGCCTCATATGATCCAGGGCCTTACTAAAGGATTTTGCCATGAGGATGAAGAGGTAGGGGGAAAGAGGGCACCCCTACCTTAGACCTCGAGAGGATTGAAAGGAGGGTGTTGGTCTGTCATTGACGAGGGGAGATATCCAAGGGCCAGAGATGCAAGAGTTGATGAGGGCAAGGAAGTTTGGATCAAAACCCATTTTTTGGAGCAAAAAAAAGAGAAAGAATTCTTGACCCTATCAAAGGCATTGGCAAGATCAAGCTTTAGAATAAATCCTTTTTCTTTGCATGAGATTCTTGAGTGAATGGCTTCTTGTACAAGGAGGATGGAATCAGTAATTTACCTTTGGGAGATGAAGCCTCCTTGATTTTCCGAAATGAGGCTGTGGAGATGGGGTTTGAGGTGTAAGGCAAGGATTTTAGTGATGAGTTTATAGGAGGAATTGCAAAGAGAGATGGGCCTAAATCTAGAGAAGGAGGAGGGGGGATTTTCTTTGGGGATAAGGGAAAGGAAGGTAGAATTGGTGTAGCCCCAAATTTTCTTCTTCCTTTGGGTCTATTTTATCATTTTGACAAGATCCTTTTTTATTAGATCCTAATAATTTCTGTAGAAACTGATAGTAAACCCATCTGGCCTAGTAGCTTTAACCAGGTGCAAGGCCCAGATCGAATTTTTGACCTCTTCTTCGTCAATCTCTTTGTTTAATGTGTTATTCATCTCCTCTGTAATCATGGTTGGAAGGTGTTGCAAAAGATCAAAGTAATCTTTCGACATTTTTGTCTTTGTTAGGAGATCTTTGTAATGCATGGTGGCAGCATTTTTAATTAATTCTTGATCTGTTTTCATTTTTCCTTCTTCATCGATGATGGTGGCAATATTGTTCCTAGATTTTTAAATAGTAGCTTGCTTGTGAAAAAAGGCAGTATTCTTATCACTTGCTTGAAGCCATAGATTCCTTGATTTGACTCGCCATTTCTCCTCTTCTTTTCTATTGGCTCTATAGAGCTGCCAATAAAGATATTTTCCCTGGTTGAGGCGATCTTGATTAAGGCCATGAATAGCAATACTGTTGTGGACATCATCCAATTTAGACTTAATTTCAATCTTGGCCTTATCTGTCTCTTTATATTGAGTTTTGGCCCAGTCCTTCTGTTGTTATGACATCCCTCACCGAGCTGGGATGTCTAATGATAAGGCGCCTTATACTGCAAATAAAATACAACAAGGACTGCATGGACTGTCAAAGCCCCTTTTTTACCTATCGAAACCCTTGAAAAGGCTAAAAATCCACCTTTGATTTAAAAAGCGCTCATTTTAACATATCAGGCCTCTAAGCGCCTTTCAGCTTAAGCTCTTAGCCCCCATTTCTCATATGACCCCACTCTATGACCGACGACTAAAATTCCTTAAGCCCTCTTCGGCTATCGCACATCACTCATCGCCACCCTTACATTTTTTATTCGTTGAACTCCTTTTCCGCCGATCTGTGAAACCCTAACACAATCTAGACCGTCGATCTCTACAGATCCAACAATCATCACTCGTCGTGATGTGCCTATCCATCGCACATCGCAATAATCCATTTTCACTCTGTATTTCTTTGCCGATATGTCGATCTTCCGAGCTAATCTCCACCGTTGATCTCCACAGATCCAACGGTCATCGCTCGTCACGCTGCGCCCATCAGTCGCACATCGCACATCATAGTAATCCATTTTCACTCTGTATTTCTCCGCCGATATGCCGATCTTCTGAGATAATCTCCACCATTGATCTCCGCATATCCAACGGTCCTCGCTCCATCACGCATCACACATCGCAGTAATCCATTTTCACTTTGTATTTCTCCTCCGATATGCCGATCTTCCGAGATAATCTCCACAAATCCAATGGTCCTCGCTCCATCGTGCACCGTACATCGCAGTAATCCATTTTCACTCTGTATTTCTCCATTGATATGTCGATCTTCCGAGATAATCTCCACAGTTGATCTCCGCAGATCCAACGGTCCTCGCTCCATCGCGCCTTCGCAAATTTCCCGATCACTCATCCAATATTGCACTCCCCCGCTCTTATCTGGACCGTTGATCTCCCTCATCCAATGTCCCACATCGCTCTCGCTTTTATAACCTCGTAATTGATCATCCCGCTACATGATAGGATTGTTGACGTCATCGTTGGTCCCACTCGACTGTGCAGGTACGTCTGTCGCTTTCAACCACCGTCATTGATCTAATTTTCCCAGATCGAATAGCTCTCGTTCATTTTCGCACCCAATTTGCAACAGCTCCCCAACACGCAAATTTGACGTGAAATGGACAGTTTTGTGAGGACATGTGTCGCCCACCTAACTGTATCGCGTTCATTCCGCTCCTTACTGCTCCAGTTTTCCGCAAAACTGCCTTTTGCATAACTTTGCGCCAAATCAGATTTAAACTCCGCTTTCACCATGGAAACGTTCCCGCTGCATTCCCTGCCTCCCCATGTCTCTTCCACCTTCACCCGAGCCTTCTGAAGCAGTTTATGCCTTCATCGGAGGATTTATTTAACAGGTTTGTTGTCTGTTGAGGTTTTCATGGCATTTCAAGTATGCGGGCCATCTCATAGCCAATCACAGTGGCTTGAGGTCGAGGTTGACGATCCTCCATGTTCAGGAAGCAGAGAAAAAAGATGAAGAGGGTCAATCCCACGTCCAATTCAATGGATCATTAGCATTGGCCATTCTACAGGAACCTCCAGCGCAAAAGGCCAACTCATCCATTACTAGCAGTACCACATTCTCCAACACAGAAGGCCAGTCCTTCCCATGACTAATGGTAATTCCTTCGCCAGTAGCAGCAGGGGCTCCGCCTCATCAAACAGCAATGATCATTCATGACTATGCCTGTGTGGCCTTTTACCTTATGTTCTTTTCACTTTTTCATTTTGGGTGAAATATTTAGTTCACTCCTGCAGTTTTCACTTTCAGTTTAGTAAATTGTTTACATTTCAGTTAGAAATGGCTTTAGGCCTGTGTTGTAAGATGATGAGAGGTAGTTCTACCTCATCATCATTTATGCTTTTGATTTAGACTTGAAACAGCATACAAGCACGCGGGGAAGATATTTCAAAACATCTTCTCACACATAGGAATCTGAGGTTATAAAAATAGGAAGAAAACACTAACAAAAGGTTCCAGATTTTCCAAAGGACTCACTAGCTCAAGTATTTTGTATATATTTTGGATGAACTTTGATAGTGAATGTTTGAAGATCCCATAGGGATTCAGTAATAAGAAGTTTTGCTGGAATTGGGGATTCCGCTCGGGATGATTCACAGTTTGTAACTCTCTTTATCTGTGTCTTTTAATATAAGTGTTCATTTTGTATTTCTCCATACTTCTCGTATCTACAGGTTTTTGGAATGCGAGTGCACCCATGTTTGGACGTGAATTTATCATAGCAGATACTCATGTTTTATACATCCATAGCACTTTAAATATGGCCCAAGCCTAATACATTGTTCATTTTATATCTCTTCCATCATTCTTTCGATACTAACTACAATGGATTCTTATCTCTGAACGAGCCCAGATATATGGATTCTTATCTTTGAATAAGCCCAGTATATATGGATTCTTATCCTTGAATAAGTTGGTTTATAGTTGATATCTTACTCCATCTTCTCCCATAGTCATCGCTCGCATATAACTCGATAACTGTGTATTCATTTTAGAAGTCGGCCCCCTTTTATAGCACTCTGTTTTAGATCTGTCTGATACATTTACTTATTACAGTTTGTACTTAGTTTCTGCAGTTTTCCTAGTTGTTGTGCTTAAATTTGGGGTCTTGGTTCCACCCTTATTAAAACCATTCATTTGAGTGATAGTTGCATGAGAGCCAAACATTTCCAACTGTAGTCAGTTGAGTCATATGCTCCTTGCATTTAAGATGTCCTAGGCACTGGTCTTTATACAACTCAAGTTTGTCTCTAGGAGCTACAACATCTTTTTGGCGTCGTTGCCAGGGAAAGAATTTAAAGAACTAAATCCCTGGGCCTCGACAAATATTCATCCACCCTTCAGAATAAGTGAGCAGGAAGGGTTGGGAGTTGTAGATCCCTCACCTTGGTGACTCCACTGTCATTCAAAGGATAAATCTATTTGCAGTCCTGGCTTCTCGAAAGCCAAACCTGAGGTTAGATACAACCCAGTTGAGAATACCTTCAGTGTCTGATCCAGAGAATATTTTGCACAAGAGAAGTTAGAGAGAAATACAATCAGCTTATACAAATATTCCTAGATTCTCCTTGGAAGACTCTCCATCCTCCTCTCAATTAGCTCAAGATCAAGGTCCTGATTCTACTGCAAGAACCCTTGACTATACTTCAACTAACCCCTCCCTGGAAAATATTGATGTCAAAGATGAGGCTGAGTATGTAGACACTACGAGCTTCTTTCTACATCCCACTCCTAAAGCCGAAGAAGTTAAAGAAGTCAAAGAGGTTTCCACTCCTCGTATTTGAGCATTTCAATCAACCCCTCAAGCCTCCGTTCAATATATCCCCATTGTCATACATACTTCTCTTCCACCACCTCCTATTACACATCAAAATCTCCCGCCACCCCCACAACCTCCAATGGTTGTTCCTGGCTTCTTATTGAAAAAATATTCCCCTCTAGCACTACCACAAATCTTAAATGACATGCCTCAGGATTACTTAAAGATCCTACCTCGTTTCAATGGAGAGGATCATACTGGAGCTCAGAAGCACTTGGAAGTTTTCTGCGCCTTGGTAGAAAATTTCAATGTTGAACATTTGGATGTGGTGTTGAGATTTTTTGTCCAGTATCTAGATGGAGATGCCAGAAAATGGTTCAAGACCTTGGGGGACCACTCCATTAATAACTGGGAGGAAATGGAAAATTCCTTCGCCAAGAAATGGGGAGAGAAGAAGGACCAAGGATATTGTCTTACAAAATTCAACACACTTAGAAAGAGACATAATGAAGATGTTTCTGAATTCATCAAGAGGTTTAATAAATTATATACAAGTCTCCCAACCGAAATGAAGCCTCACCATATTGCTGCTAAAGTGGTGTTTGTAGCAGCCTTTGAGTCAAAATTCGAATTCTCTTTAAGAGAAAGGAAGTCTTCTACTCTGGACGAAGCCTAGACTGACGCATTGGAAGTGGAAGCCAACTTCGCTTATATGGGTAAATCAAAAGGGAGGTCAGACCATGATGCCATATGGAGAGGGAAAGAAGAAGCATCTACCTCCGATCAAGATAGAGAGGTAGCAGATTACAAAATAGAGGAGATGAGTAAAATGATCAAGAACCTTTCGAGCAAGTTGGTGAAGCTGGAGCTCAAGGAAAATAACCCACCCTCCAAGCCATTCCAAAATGCTCCAAACAGAGGATTTAACTCACAATATAGAAATCCTCCTCTCCAAATATTGCAGAGAGAGTAGAAGGCGCAGCAAGATCACATACAGCCCCTGCTGTATCTGGAAGGGCAGATGGATGGCCTTGCCGAAGACATTCCCAATGGGTAAGATGATCAATATCTTGCTTACTCAGATGGCAGTGAAGTTGAATCTTCTTTGCAAGAAAGTGAAGGAATGGAGATTTCCTTGCAAGAAGAAGAAGAAAAAACAAGAGCTGCTGAAGATCCGGAGATTGATGATTACTGCAAGCAATTCGTGGACTTCATGTAGACACAGTTCAACAGAAAATATGATCTCAGGTTCCTTAGGAAGAGGACGTGCATGCAAGAACAAGAAGAAGAGATGCCTCAGAAGGAGATAGTTGTTCAGAAAGTTGGAGATAAAGGTAAGAGACCTATAACTGAACCTTTACATTCTAATGACTCCATTCCTTCCTCTTCTAAGTTGGCCTCTAATCCAAATATAAATGTTAAACCTATTCCGAGGGAAGAAAAACCTTCAGCCATGACAAATGAACCAAAGGAAAATACCATAGAAAAGTCTCCCTCTGCTTTTAATCTTCAAAAAGAACTGGAAAAAGTTAAAATCCCAGTCCCCCTAACTGAACTGCTGAAACAGTCAGTCTATCAATCTCAGGTGTCTTCTTTCATGCTTCCTCAAGGAGCAACCCCAATCCAAAATATTTTAAACCTCCAGGAAGAAAGGCATATGGTAATGTTTGGTCCTCATGTTGAGGAGTTAGATGCTTCAACTCCTCCTTTCTATGTCTCTTTAGTAATTCATGATTTGTTGTTGCACAACTGTATGTTGTATTTTGGGGCATCCCATAACCTGTTACCTCTGTCAGTGATGGAGCAATTGGGGCTGCAGATCACTCGCCCATATAAAGATCTCTACTCCTTTGATTCTAAAAGAGTCAATTGTTTGGGGATGATCAAGGATTTGGTGGTAAATCTAGCCCAAATCCAAGCTAAGAGCGTGGTAATGGACATAGTAGTGGCCAACATCCCAACTCGGTTTTGGATGCTGTTATCAAGATCATGGGGTACAAAAATCGGAGGATCTATAAAGCTGGAACTAACCTATGTGACCATCCCTATGTTTGAAGGCTAAGAGAGGAGATTATACCAGGAAACAAGGTTTGTGAAGATGGTCACTAAAGTTGATAATTCAGTAAATTCACCAGTGTACAACAAAGAGGGTGAGTTTTCTTGTCTAATGCTTGAGGAAGACCAAGATTACTTGCAGGAGCCATCTTTCTGTCAAGTAAACACCAAGCAGTCTTCCAGTAATGAAGAAGGTGGGATTTGGACCTTGCACTTTGATGGAGCCAACTCAAAGGAAGGGAATGGAGCTGGGATTCTCCTTATCTCCCCTACTGGACAACTGGTCCCATTATCTTTCAAATTGGAATATGAAGCCACGAAAAATGTGGTCGAATACGAAGCCTTGCTTCTAGGTCTACAAACAGCAAAGAATATGAATATTCAGAGCTTGAAGGCTTTGGGAGATTCAGAAATGGTGGTGAGACAAGTAAGAAATAAATTTCAAGCTAAGCAACCTCGGTTGAGGGCTTACCGAAACGAAGTATGGGACATGGTAGAAAACTTCTTCTTGACATTCAACATTCAATTCATGCCAAGAGACCAGAACAGAATGGCAGACTCTCTCGCAGTAGCTGCAAGCACTTTTCGACCACCTTAGAACCCCCTCCTAAGGTATGAAATAGAGGTTCGCTACCGTCCTTCCATCCTTGACAATTTCAAACAATGGCAAGTGTTTGAAGATGAAGAGAAAGTGAAAAGATTCATGGAGACTGTTGGGGAATTCTCCAATATGGACATAGATGTTGGCGAGGAGGAGACTAAGGACCTTCCTCAGAATAAATGGTAGGATACCATGGCTGGGCACAAGGTGCTGCAACTCAAAGGGAATGTAATACCCAGAGGACTGGTCCCTCTGGAGAGACTATTTGATAAGAATGATGTCCCAATACGGACAAGTAAGGTCATTAAAGAAAATCAGGTAGTTTACCTAAACCTCGGCACAGAGGCTGATCCCAATCTTGTGAAATTGTCTAATAAAGTACCCAAAGAATACAAAGAGCAATATCAAAAGCTATTTCAGACATATAAAGACGTCTTTGCCTGGTCCTATCAAGATTTTAAGACCTTTGATATTAGCATCATCCAGCACAAGATTCCATTAAAAGGAGATGCTAAGCCACACAAATAGAAATTAAGACAGATTGACCCTTTACTCCTTCCTTCTATAGAAAAGGAAATCAAAAAAATGTTAAAGGCTAAGATCATTGTGCCATTAAGATATTCTGAATGGGTGGCCAAATTGGTCCCAGTCTGAAAGAAGAAAGGGGAAATAAGATTGTGTGTCGACTTTCAGAACTTGAACATAGGATCTCTGAAAGACAATTATCCGCTGCCTAAGATGGACCATATATTGCAGAAGGTGGTAGGAGCTTCACGAATGTCTATGATGGATGGCTTTTCTGGGTATAATCAAGTAGAAGTGCTTTCGGAGGACCAAAACAAAACCGCATTCACTACTCCTTGGGGAACATTTATGTACGCTCGAATGCCGTTTGGGTTGATCAATGTGGGGGCTACATTTCAAAGGGCCATGGAAATTGCTTTTGTGGGGGAACAAGACAAATTCGTGGTGGTCTACCTAGACGAAATCACAGTCTTCTCAAAGGACGATGTTGAACATATGGAGCATTTGCGCAGAACCTTTGACAAGTGCCGCGGGTATGGATTGTCTTTAAACCCACAAAAATCTTTGTTTGCTTTAAAAGAGGGTAAACTATTGGGACACATTGTAACAAAGGTAGGGGTAAAGATTGACCCAAAAAGGTTAGAAGTCATAAATGGTATATCCTTGCCCAGAAACAAGAAAGAGGTCCAAGTTTTTTTAGGACGTATCAACTTCTTGAGAAGATTCATACCGAACTATGCAGAGATAGTCCAGCACATAACTGAGATGCTAAAGAATAATAATGAAGTAAAATGGACTCCTGAGTCACGAGAAGCTTTTAACATAATAAAAAATGCTTCTGCAAAAGCCCTAGTATTGTCAAGACCTGATTATGGAAAACCTTTCACGATATTTTCGTTTGCATCTCTCCACACAGTCGCAGCTGTATTATTGCAGAAAAATTAGGAAGGTCATGGACAACCCATCGCCTTTTTCAGCCAAGTGCTTCGCGATGCTAAGCTAAAATATAACATCCTGGAGAAACAGGCTTATGCCTTGGTCAAATCCCTGAACACTTTTCGGATGTATTTATTGCAGTCAGCTATAACTACATTCATACCCACAACGGCTGTAAACTGATATCTTGATTCAGGGAGATAATGAAGGAAAGGGAGGCAAATGGATAGCCAAGATACAAGAGTATGAGTTGGAGATACGCCCCACTAAGCTAATAAAGGGATAGGGATTAGCCAAGATCCTTTCTAAATCAAATTGTCAGGCTTTGGGGATAAATTTGTCTATGGTGGCTAATGAAGAGCCCGGAAGAGCAGACGAGCAGCACGGGATATAAACTGCTACACAAAAGACCCATATGAAGTACCTTCTCAGTGCATGGTACAAAGAAATTATAGAATACCTCTTAACTCTTAGATGTCCTCCAAGTTGCGACAAGACAAAGTATAGAACATTGAGGCTAAAATCTCAAAAATTCATCGTAGCAAATGGTCGTTTGTACTGGAGAGACCCATCGAGCATACTACTTTTATGTCTCACAGAAAATGAAGTAGAAGAAGTGATGACAGAATTCCACGAGGGTATCTATGGGGGCCATTACAGCTGGAGGGCCATGGCACACAAGATATTGAAAGCATGATTTTTCTGGCCCAGACTTTTTGGAGATGTTCATGCTTGGGCAAGGGCCTGTGAAAAATTTCATAAATTTGCTGAAAGGCAGAAGTTCGCACCTTTTCCTATGATCTCGCCAATAGTGGGGAATCGATTTCATCAGCGAAATACATCCTGCCTCAAGCCGACAACACAAGTGGATACTAACAGCCACCGATTACTTCACTAAATGGGTAGAGGCCGTGCCAGCAAGGAATGCTACGGACACAGTGGTGATCAAATTTCTAGAAGATAACATCATCTCAAGGTTTGGTTGCCTTGCTAAGATTGTGACAGATAATGCTCAAGCGTTTAAGTCCGTCAAATTTATCAGTTTTTTCCAACATTATAATATTGGGTTAGGACACTCTACTACATACTATCCGTAGGGAAATGGATTGGCAGAATCCTCAAACAAAACTTTGGTAAGGGCATTGAAAAAATCCATAAATGAAAACAAGAAGAACTGGGATTCACATCTCAAGTTTGCGCTATGGGCAAACATAATCACTAGTAAAAGGTCAACAGGCAAATCCCCATATGAATTGGTCTATGGTAGAGCAGCATTTTTCCCGATACAATTGGCCTTACCTGTGGCTAGGTTCATGCAGGATTTTCACGAGGAACCAAACGATCTTACCAGAAGAATAAATCAGTTAATAGAGCTGGAGGAGACTCAAAGTCAAGTAAATCAGAGGTTGATTGAGTACCAAGAGAAAATGAAAGACCTGTTCGATCAACATGCTAAAGGTAAAGAGATGTAGGTCGGAGATTTGGTGCTAAGATGGGATATAAGAAGGGCTGAAAAAGGAAAGCACTGAAAGTTCAATCCTCTATGGTTCGGACCTTTCAAAATTGCTAAAGAAGGAGGAAACAACACCTTCAAACTGGAAAATTTGCAGGGTGATCTGCTCGAAGCCCCTATGAATGGACAATTCTTAAAACCTTTTTTCAAGTATTGATTCAGGCCGAAAGGTCTGCTCTATGATATTGTACATTATTTAGTTGCTTTGATTATGATGTTTGTTGTTTTGAGTTGTCATGAAGAAAGAAGAGAAGGCATCAAGGAGACTATGTTCGCAAGAAGAAGGCTAACAGATGGTTTGCAGAGTTCTCGATGCGTTCGAGGGCAAATGGGTCATTCCCAAGTGGAGCCAATGTTGTTATTACATCCCTCACTGAGCTGGGATGTCTAATTATAAGGAGCCTTATACTGCAAAGCAAATACAACAAGGGCTGCATGGACTGTCAAAGCCCCTTTTTCACCTATCAGAACCCTTGAAAAGGCTAAAAATCCACCTTTTAGCTTTAAAAAGCACTCATTTTAACATATCAGGCCTCTAAGCGCCTTTTGGCTTAAGCACTTAGCCCCCATTTCTCATATGACCCCACTCTATGACCAATGACTAAATGTCCTTAAGCCCTCTTCGGATATCGCGCATCGCTCATCGCCACCCTTACATTCCTTATTCGTTGAACTCCTTTTCCGCCGATGTGTGAAACCCTGACACAATCCCAACCGTTGATCTCCGCAGATCCAACGGTCATCACTCGTCACACTGCGCCCATCCATCGCACATCGCAGTACTCCATTTTCACTCTGTATTTATCCGTCGATATGCCGATCTTCCGAGTTAATCTCCACCGTTGATATACGCAGATCCAACAGTCATCACTCGTCGCGTTGCGCCCATCCATCGCACATCACACATCGCAGTAATCCATTTTCACTCCGTATTTCTCCGCCGATATGCTGATATTCCGAGATAATCTCCATCGTTGATCTCCGCAGATCCAACAGTCCTCGCTCCATCACACATCGCACATCACAGTAATCCATTTTCACTCTGTTTTTCTCCACTGATATGTCGATCTTCCGAGATAATCTCCACCGTTGATCTCCGCAGATCCAATGGTCCTCGCTCCATCACGCATCACACATCGTAGTAATCCATTTTCACTCTGTATTTCTCTATCAATATGCCGATCTTCTGAGATAATCTCCATCGTTGATCTCTGCGGATCCAATAGTCCTCGCTCCATTGCGCCTTCGCAAATTTCCCAATCACTCATCCAATATTGCACTCCCCCGCTCTGATCTAGACCATTTATCTCCCTCATCCAATGGCCCACATCTCTGTCGCTTTTATAACCCTGGAACTGATCATCCCACTACATGACAGGATTGCTGACGTCATCGTCGGTCCCACCTGACCACGCAGGTACGTTTGTCGCTTTCAACCACAGTCGTTGATCTAATTTGCCTAGATCATACGGCTCTCGTTTGTTTTCGCACCCAATTCGCAACAGCTCCCCAACACGCAACTCCGACGCGAAATGGGCAGTTTTGTGAGGACACACGTTACCCACCTGACTGTATCGCATTCATTCCGCTCCTTACCGCTCTGGTTTTCCGCAAAACTGCCTTTTGCATAACTTTGCACCAAATCATATTTAAACTCTGCTTTCGCCATGGAAACGCTTCTGCTGCATTCCCCACCTCTGCACTACTCTTCCACCTTCACCTGAGCCTTCTGAAGTATTTTATGCCTTCATCGCAGGATTATTTAACAGGATTGTTATCTGTGCAGGTTTTCATGGAATTTTAAGTATGCGGGCCATCTCATAGCCAATCACAATGGCTCAAGGCCAAGGTTTACGATCCTCCACGCCCAAGAAGCAGAGAAAAAATATGAATAGGGTCAATTCCATGTCCAAGTCAATGGATCATGACCATTGGCCATTCTACAGGAACCTCCAGTGTAGAAGGCCAACTCATCCATTACTAGCAGTACCGCATTCTCCAGCACAGAAGGCCAGTCCTTCCCACGACTAACGATATTGCCTTCGCCAGCAGCAGCAGGGCTCCGCCTCATCAGACAGCAATGATCATTCATGACTAGGCCTGTGTGGCCTTTTACCTTATGTTCTTTTCACTTTGTTATTTTCGGTGAAATCTTTAGTTCACTCCTGCAATTTTCACTTTCAGTTGAGTAAATTGTTTACATTTCAGTTCGAAATGGCTTTAGGCCTGCGTTGTAAGATTATGAGAGGCAGTTCTACCTCATCATCATTTATGTTTTTGATTCAGACATGAAACAACATACAAGCACGTGGGGAAGATATTTTTCCAAAATATCTTCTCACGCATAGGAATCAGTTATAAAAACAGGAAGAAAACACTAACGAAAGGTTCCAGATTTTCCAAAGGACTCACTAGCTCGTGTATTCTGTATATATATTTTGGATGAAATTTGATAGTGAACGTTTGAAGATCCCGTAGGGATTCAATAATAAAAAGTTTTGTTGGAATTGGGGATTCCGCTCGAGATGATTCACAGTTTGTAACTCTCTCTATCTGTATCTTTTAATATAAGTGTTCATTTTGTATTTCTCCATACTTCTCGTATCTACAGGTTTTTGGAATGTGAGTGCTCCCATGTTTGGACATGAATTTATCATAGTAGATACTCATGTTTTATACATCCATAGCACTTTAAATATGGCCCAGGCCTGATACATTTTTCATTTTCTATCTCTTTCGTCATTCTTTCGATACTAACTACAATGGATTCTTATCTCTGAATGAACCTAGATATATGGATTCTTATCTTTGAATAAGCCTAGTATATATGGATTCTTATCCTTGAATAAGCTCGGTTTGATATCTTACTCCATCTTCTGCCATAGTCATCGCTCGCATATAACTTGATAACTGTGTATTCATTTTAGAAGTCGGCCCCCTTTTATAGCATTCTGTTTTAGAGTTGTTTGATACATTTACTTATTGCAGTTTGTACTCAGTTTCTGTAGTTTTCCTAGTTGTTGTGTTTAACTTTGGGGTCTTGGTTCCACCCTTATTAAAACCATTCATTTGAGTGATAGTTGCATGAGAGCCAAACATTTCCAACTGTAGTCAGTTGAGTCATATGCTCCTTGCATTTAAGATGTCCTAGGCACTAGTATTTATACAACTCAAGGTTGTCTCTAGGAGCTACAACACCTTCAAGGTAAATTTAGTTTTTTTTTTTTTTAACTTGGTTTCCCATATAAAGGATGGAGAACCTTCAATGTGTTGCATCCAAGTATTGCACACCAGTTGATTTGTTTCCGGGATGTCATTCCAGAGCATACTGTATTTGAAGGGAATCGGGCTGAGAGAGTGATGGTCACCAAAATTAAGGGTGATGGGGTAGTGGTCAGAGGCTGAAAAAGAGAGAATGTTGGCAAAGGTGATGGAGTAATATGAGAGGAATGCAACAACAACCAGGGTTCTGTCATGCCTCTCCATGATATTTCCTCTCCCAATATTTTTGTTGCTCCAAGTATATCTACGATTTTTTGGGGCAATGTCAACCAGCTCGTGGTCTTGCATCATGACTTCAAGTTGGTCTCGAGAAGGGTCTGGATTGAAACAGCCTCCCCTTTTCTCATTTGCGTGAAGGATTAAATTGAAATCTCCTCCCATTATAGTTTTGTTGTTGTCCTCATTATCTATGTCTTCTTTAAGAGAGTTCCAACAAAGTTCTTTGTCCCTGTCATGATTGGGACCATATATATTGTAAACAATAATTTCTTTCTGATCTCTGACAATTTCTAGAATCACTTTGATTCAATTCCGGTTTGTTGTAGTGTTTTTACACTTCCATATGTTGTGGTTCCAAAGGGTGGCTAACCCACCATAGGCTCCCCTTTATTCAGATAGGCTGCCACTGTAATGCTTCATTTTGTACATTATTGTCTTCATTTCAAGATCTTCCTGATTTGTTTCCTGCAGGAGAATAATTTATGGTTTCTCTTGGTTGATTAAGTCTCT
>CM076573.1:401548744-401620428 GCA_034641835.2 Pinus albicaulis
GTTCATCACTGATCTCCTAACAGAGACTCAAGGATCGCTTGATAATGATGCTCTCCTCGATAAACATCTATTCTTAGTATCAACGAATGACCCTTGGTATGGTGATGTCCTCCTCTTTTTACATACTCATAAGTTCAAATATTAGCTTAATCATGATGATTGGATGCACATACACCATGAGGACCCCCGTTAACTCATTCTGGGGGATGTACTTTATCGACAAGGCATTGACAACATCATTTGTTGGTGCTTCAATCACAAACAAGCTAAGCATGTCTTAAATGATTATCACAATGGGGCTTGTAGTGGTCACCTCTGAAGGATGGCCACCACTCAGAAAATCCTCCATGTCGGTTATTTCTGGCCCACCCTTTTTCACAACTACATTCAAGCAATCAAAATATGTGAGCGGTTCCAATGATACACTCATAAGGTGCGAGCCCCATCACCTCCCCTACATATGGTCATCTTTGTTGGCCCCTTCAACAAATGGGGCATATAATTTATGACCTGTAATCCCCCATCATCTAACAAGTAAATTATGGTTTCCATCGACTACTTCACCAAATGGGCAGAAGCTATTCCCACGTATAATAACACCATAAAAAATGTTGCACAATTTTTCTTTAACCATGTTAGAACATGGTTCGATTTTCCCAAGGAGTTGGTATACAATCATGGGAAACATTCAAGAATGAAATATTTAAGGATTTATCCAAACACCTTGGTTTCTCTCATGAATTCGCTTCACCATACTACCCTCAATCCAATAGCCAGGTAAAAGTTGTCAACAAATTTCTCAAAACAATGTTGCAACTTATGGTGAACAATAACAAAACCAATTGGCACCACATGGTGTTTTCATCCCCGTGGGTGTACCGCGCAGTGGTCAAAGCATCGACAAGGTTCACACCCTTTAAATTAGTCTACGAGGTTGAAGTTGTGCTCCCCATTGAATGTGAGATCACTACCTTGCACTCAACCATCGAAATTCTCATCGACACCAATCCTTTAGAGAAAAGGTTGGCGCAGCTGGAACTTGTTGACAAAATGCAATGAGAATATCTCCAACATAGTGAAGCACAAAAAAATAAGTTCAAAGCCTCATTTGATTACAATATCACCCCGTAGAAATTCACCGAAGGGGAGTTAGTTCTCTGCTACAATGTTTCCCAAGAATGTTTAGGGCCTGGGAGGTTTGAGACATTATGGAAGTTTCTATACATTTTAAAACATGTCCTCCTCAAGGGGGCATACATCTTATCAGATCATGATGGGACTTGCCTCAAAAATCTCGTCAATGGACTCTACCTAAAAAAAAATCATCCACAATCTTGCTCAAATAGCCCTAGAATGTACATATATTGCACCATGACTTATTTTTATGATGACCACCTCATCATGGATCCACTCTAAATCCACTCTCTCATCATGTGTCGCATATGGATCATTCGCCAGCCTATTATCACGTATTTGTTGATGGTGCCTCTTGATGGTTGCAAAACCTCACTGCAGCAACCTCGGTCATATACTCTCATGACCGGACACCATGTCTCACCAATGGAATATGTATCGGGTCAATCACCAACAATAAAGCTAAATACGATGCTATCATAGGCCTCTTAGCCGATGCCTTCCATCTAGGTACCCATCATTTGCATGTATTCTTTGATTCCTAGATTTTTGTATCACAGTTGAACAAAACATTTCAAGTTCGTAATCCATGCCTTTTTCAGAAGTATCTACATGCACAAAGGTTAGCTTGAAGTTTTGATCATATCACATTTAAACATATACCAAGGGATCAAAATCATACAACTGATCTGATAGCTAATCAAGTCATAGAATGAAATTCATCACATATATATCATCATCAAGACACATAAACCATAAGCATAATATCCATCAAATCAATGCAGAAATACATCACATGTATATAAGCATATGCTCAAACAAATCATGAGAGCCACCAAAAATCGTATCTCGTATATACATATAAAAACAAATATATGAGTACAATATATCTATATATATATATATATACACATCAACTGAATCAAGGCCAGGTAAAATAAGTCATAAAAACCAGGGAATCATCCTCATACTGGGTGCTTTCCATGATACATACATAAAAAAATGTCTAGGTTTGAGGCCACGCACCCCCCTCTTGAGGTCCCACTCCCTCATCTTGTGTGAAAATGGGACATTCCATAACCACTGCCATAACGATGCGCCAAAGAGCTAGTTGTCATTCCCTATCATGCACCATCACCATCTCCACCACCACCTCTCCCATTCCAACCCACCCCTCCTTAGGCATCCCCCTCGTCATGGTGTCTACTTGGCCCCAAACATCCTCATAATCCCTCAGTTGTGCCTCTAAAGCCATCGATCGTGCCTCAGCTTCCTCAACATACTCCCGCAGTCTATTCATCTCCTCAGAAGCAGAGGAGTTGGTCCCCTCTCCAGAGGAACCACCAATCTCGATCTGACGGCGTTGCGCTGGCCTTTTAAGCCCCTCTTTCTCCCTAACATCCCTACGTCACTGCGGTACAATAGGTACGTCAGCCACACCCATGTGTCATGGATCATTGCCTATTAGGTAGGCCAATGGTCATCCATGGGGCCCCACATATGCAAGAAAATATACATGGTATCAACATCATACACAAATATGCATCGTAAATATACATGTAAAAAAGCAAAAAATGCAGAAATGACAAACCACATACCTATTGGCCCCCAAGCATCACTAGGAGGAAGCACCATATCTGGATCACTCATAAATTCCACACCACAACATGGGTACCCGAGAATCATTTGAGCGTTAGATCTAAACAAACCCTCCACCTAAGCATTCCAATAATGCCTCGCAACATCATCACCAACTCGTGGTATCATTAGCTCCTATCATCTCATCCATGGGTCTCTATCAGGACCTGGTGGCATTGTTATAAAAGGTCAGAGCATCATGACCTGCTCATACATAATGCTACATAAAATTCTAGTGTAGCAAAAGCTCTGCACCCCAACCTTTCGTACCTCTATGAGCTGGGATACAATCCTCATATATATAAAATCAGTCCAGTAAAAAAAGTGGACCACCTGCAGTCTTTGCAGCACCACAACTTGTGGCCCCAAAACCGAGTGAGGGGACAACAACCTTACAAACCACACAATCATTGTCAGCGTTGCTCGATCGATGAGATCATTGATCGAAGCAACATGGATGCACTACTCATCATATGGGTTGGACCCACAATGGCCCTTTTCCTCCACCCATTTGTGAATATCTACCTGCCCAGCCGGTAGGGGTTGTGACAAGACCTCCTCGCAAGGCACCAGCCTAGTCAAAAAATAGATATCTAGTAGACCAGTCTGTCTAATGATGAAGATATGTTGATCCACATCCCAACATGGAACCAAGAAACACAAGAATACATCCTGCGACCTCAAAATCGGGTTATGAAGAAACTTCAGTAACCCCCAACCTGCTAGTGTCTTATTGGACGCAACATCCCCTGTGATCACTGTGTGCGGAGGCTCCAAGTCATGGCCTCACCACAACATTCCCATCCTACCATCAAGGATATCAAAATTTAAAAAATTATCCTTCCAGGCTGCAAAAATCAAATTTTCATCAACTGCGCATGTTTTCCCACAAAAGGTGTGTGAGATGCACATCTTTGTTTCGACCAAACGTGTGGTGTGCACATTTTCCAGGCCACAAACTGTGACAACATCAGATTTCGGGTTGCACATCTACTTGCTAAGTAGATGCGTCATTCATGTGCTTGTTCTATTTATAAGCATGTAGATTGCACGACATTGGGAGGCCAAGCCATGATGTTTCCAAATCAATGATGCCACGACTTTTGGCCCTGTCAACCCATTACCGCTAGGTTACAACATGTATCCTTGAAATACACGCATCGACCATGTGCTGAAACTCAGTTGCTTGAGAAGTCGAGTTTTTCCACCCTAAAAAAGGTTGTACAAGGCACCCCTCTACGACCTACCTAACCTAGTCTACCAAATTGATAAAGGTAGGGTTACATGCTCTAACCTATCTCACCCCACACACTTCTTAGGTGCACAGACTGACAATAATGGCAAGAAAGAACTTTGGTCTCCCAAAATAGTAAGTGCAAATGAGGTGCATAGGACCCACTTTTCCCTATATATCTCCCTTTTTGACATCTTCTAGAGCCCATCATAGGAGCTCAATACCTCCATTTTCAAAACTGAAAAAGAAATAAGGATCAAGACCACATCATATTCATCATGGTACCCTCCGCTCCATTTTAATCCCAAACTCATTTTTGGGCCCGCTGCACACTCAAAGTATCACTTCAGGTGTGCCTTCTCTTTTTTTTTTTCAATTCATCCTATTCAACTGATTTCAAATTATTGATAGGTTCAACAATATGTTTTCACTTGGGGTATTGGTCAATAAAATTTCAGGTACATCTACAACTTCCTTCCAAGATCAACACCGTGGTGACCAAATCACAAAGCAGCTATCATTCACCACTCAACATGATAGGCTTCTTACAAAAGCTTTGCATATCCAGACATCATTTCTATGAAATACACCATAGGGTCCATCATCTCGACCACGCCTACCACCACGTCCCCTTTCACGTGGTAAGTGTCCATGTCGATCGTTATAACCTTCCCACTAATGGATCACTGCATGTTATAAACCCCCATATACTATTGGGTTCCATAACCTTCTACTCAGGCCCGGGAGCCATTTCACTCGCATGCTATGAATATTAGCCTCATTTTTCTCTTATTCACAAACTGCTCACCTTATCACCCCCTCGGGCCACCCCATTTAGTTGTGTAAGATCAAGACGAATGCACCTTTGCATTCTACATTAGGCATGTTGTTCCCCCATACAACACGAAATCATTTATGTGACTTCATCTACCTCATCAACCCCACACAGAGACCTACCAATGGTCCCTCTTCCCTCAACACATAACACCATACCTCCATCATTCTGAAGGTCACTGTTTTTATGGGGCACCCATCTCTGTGTTTGTACATCCAAACCACCTTTACATTCTTTTGGAAAGTGCACACATATTTTTTAGGAAAAAGGCTCCCACCCATATTTACATGTATTATACCCGATGACAGTTTCTAGTCACCCTTGGTTGGAGGTCACACATTATCCACATTCATTTACCCCCTTCACGCCAGTTAGAAAATACTTACACCTACCTTGGAAGTCATACTAACTCTAGGGCCATCCTTGCTAGAAAAATTATTTTGACTGCTGTAACTTGCATTATAGCTCCGACCTCGGGTCAACTTTCCATATCCATTGATATCATCAACTTTCGTTATCATGCCCTGCTGACCCACCATATTACAATCTAGTTTCATCTAATATATTGATTCCTCGAATCCACATTTTCGAGCAGTTGATGCTTATTTCCTGTCGAGTTCAACACCCATATTCTAGGATCGAGGCAATAGCTTGGATACTCCCCCCTTTAAGGGACATCCTCATGTGGCACAATGGGAATCACTATTTCCCTTTAATGTCATAAATCCCCCTGACATTCAACACCAACACCATTTTTCATGTCAAGGTGGTACTGTACATAATGACTGTTACAATTATTTCATTTAGTTGAAGAACCATGTATCAATAAGAAACTCATTCAACAGTTCTTACATCATGATTCCGTGGAGGTACCCAAAGTCAAAGACCCATGCATACCTCAACACCTCAATCAAGAAGTGCTTCACCTTTCTTATGCACGGGGTCACCAGATTTATTCTATTTGTCAAGAAACACCCTTGAGGGCATCAAAAATTATCATCATCAGCCATCAACATGTCAAATACTACAATATTCACTGGACAAAACCGTTCCCTATCTAATTGTAATAATTCATCACTAGTCATCATAACAAGCATGGGACATACTCGCCTCGTATAAATACTTTTTATTTTCAGTCATATTTTCTTCAGAGCATGGTTATCCTTTTTCCTCAGTCAAGGTGTTTCTCTACTCATTTTCGTGACAAGTTATTCTCTCTCTTAAAGAATTTAATTAGAATCTTGGTCAGAATAGAAAAACGTGATGTATTTTGGCTACTTTTTTTCTCGTAACTTGATACATCAGGGAGCAACTGTTAACACCATAAAATTGTACACTCTAAAAGACACCCAAATTCGTCTAGAAAAATGTACATGTAAATATTTTCAGCTGAAGACATTATGGAAGTTCAAAATTTTAATTTATCCTAAGGTTTCATATATAAAATTTGGACCACGCAACATATTTTAAGGAAAAAATATGACTATGGAGATTTTTCTTAAAAATCCACATAGCCAAAGCAAAATGTGACTCAGAAGATTCAGGACCACTTCCCACACTTGGAAGATGATTCCCTGACATGTGTTAGTCAAGGAAAACCGAATTTGAGTCTCCCTAAAGATATGAAACCCTAGATGGAATAATCTTGTCCCACTCTTAAGTCATTATCATTCATGAACCAAGAGAGGGAAAATGGATTAAAAAAAATCTATATAAATGGGCCATGGGAAAACCAAAAGAAGATACAATGTTATGTTGTACAAATTTCTATCAGAGCAACACCACATTTCATTGTTGAAGCAGAAGAAGTAAGAGCATCAACATGTTGGCCATATTGCCTCTAAGAAATCCATCATCCTAGTGAAAGAAGAAGCATCCACCATTGAGAGAGTCTTGATACTTATTTTGAGGGAGAGGATAATCTTGCAAAGAGATTGAGGAAAGGAACCTCCTTGATAAGGATTTTTTAGCACCATAGCTCAACGAATTCTCTTCTACCACCAGTAGCCAATAAAGGGAGCATTTTTCCATTATTTTATTCACTTATTTGCTTCATTAAGAATTATTTGTGTATTTACCTCTTTGTTTAGTTTATTTTTGTAGATGAATTATTTTCACCATTTGAAATGATTTGTTTATCTCAATCTGTTCATTAAAAACACCAACGTTATTTGTATTCCTTTCCATGGAACAACCAACTTCTAAGGAGGTGTCTTTTGGTACACCATTGATACAAAAACAATACTACAAAGAATCTTTAGTAGCATGTGATCTTGCACATATAACACAAATTTCAGCATTCTATTTTTTATCATTTTTCATTCTAAACGTATATATTTGTTCACTTACATTTCTAAGAATTTTGGTTTTAAAGTTATAAAGGAGTCTAAGGGGCCACAATACAATCACAACCTACATAACAATAATAAGGTAAGGGAACAAATGATAAGACCTCCTTGGTATATAAAGGAGTCTAAGGGGTCACAATATAATCACAACCTACATAACAATAATAAGGTAAGGGAACAATAATAACAATAATGGGCTTCTATGGGGCACACCAATAACAACATGGGGGATACATGGGCACAAAAATAACAATAGGGGACTACATTAACAATAAAAATAATGGGAATACACTAGTATTATAGGGACCTAACATACCCCTCCCCTTCAAAAAAATGTTGTCCTCAATGCTTGAGTAGTTCCAGATGCTTCTGTATAAAATTATCATCCTCCCATGTGGAGTCTTCAATGGGAAAGTTATTCCACTTGAGACACTCTGAAATTAATCAATTTCATAGTTATCAGGTCCTTTTTTTCATGACTACTTCAGGCTCAAATATGATTTTTCCTTCTTTGTCAAGTTATGGAAACACTATTTGAACTAGGATCTTGTCACCAATAACCTTATTTAAGCACGAAACATGAAAAATTGGGTGTACTTGGGAAGATGCGGGAAACTCCAATTTGTATGCCATCAAAATTCCTCATATAAATATTTAGAATTTGGTGGTTCTTAAGCCCAACATTGGAGTCTCTAAAATCATAATTCATATTCCTTTTTTCCTCATCATGATTTTCATGGATTACCTTTTCACCATTGGGAATCCTTTCTTACAACAACTTTACCAAACCTTCCTTCAACCCCTCTATCTTGAAATTCATCATTGCTTCCATGTATGATTTTAAACCATCATTCAAAACTCCCATGTCCCTTTTTATACCATCTATCTTAACATTCATCATGGCTTCTAATTCATTTTTTGATACTTTTTGCGATAGGGAAATTTGTTGCACTTGGTCTCATAATTTTGATATATCATGTTGCATTTCTTCCTCTTCTTCATGCGTCATAGAAGAGATTTCTGGTTGCTTATTGGGTGTTGCAATTTTTTTGTTTCAAGGAATTTTGGCATCAAACAATGATATATATGCTTCACTATGCCAATTGAATTACTTCAAATTGATTTTTCAAACAAAATTTATGCAAAATTTAAAAAAATACACACCTTTTTCTTTCTTTTTAGGAGCTTGATATTGAAACTATTGTATCTCTATAATTTCGGATCTCTAAGAGCTGAAATTTCATCCAGTAGTATAACTTTGAGTCTTATTTCAAACCCCACAAGTTAGACTCGGATTGGATTCTTCAAGGGAGAGTTATGACCAATTTCCCACGATGACCTGATTATAGACTGGTTCAGTAGAGCGAACTTGTACAGAGTTCCATGTGTCACTATTTTGACCTTCGGCCTTGAAATGATATCCAAAAAACTATAGCCCGTCTCCTTTCAGTTATTTTTTTTATGAAATTAAAATATAATTCCCGGCAATAAAGTTATGATGATTTTACCTAGGTCACCTGTTTGATATGGAATTCTAGAGCCTGCAAAAACCCTAACTTCCTTGGATCATATCTCCGAAAATACAACGAACCAAGATCTGAAATTTGTACACAAGGTTCACCAATATTTTGGCTCCACGTGTTACAATTTCAACTTCGTAAGATTCATATAAATAAATTTATAGTGGAAATTACAAGATGGTATGTTTGAAGAAGTGAAACCCTAGAATCCAAGGCTCTAATACCAAATGTTATGCAACCAACTCAAAGAACAGAAGAAAATATAGATCAACGACTTAAAAATCATCCTCTTCGAGGGGGAAACCTCCTTTACATTACATAAATGAACAATTCTTAGATGATACAAATGATAAGACCTCCTTGGTATATATAGGATTCTAAGGGGCCACAATATAATCAGAGCCTACATAACAATAATAATGTAAAGGCACACTAATAAGAATAGTGGGTTTCTATGGGGCACAACAATAACAACATGGAGGATACATGGGAAAAACAATAACAATAAGGGGCTATACTAACAATAACAATAAGGGGATACACTAATAATAACAATAAGGGGAATAGTATTATAGGGACATAAAAAAATACCTATCTTATCTTTGCAAGAGACGGCTGAAGCATAGCTTGTTTTACTACATGAAAGGAACCCTAATCTATGAAATCAAATGCAAAAAAAGAGATCCTAACCTTTATTGCAGAAAATAAATGGTAGAAAAGTAATACCAATATATCTTGCATAAAGTAAATGACATAAACGAACTCTAATCTATCTTGTAGGAAAAAAATATATTCTATTGTAGAAAAGGTAAATTCTATTGTACTTGCAAAAATTTAATCAAACACTCAAAAGGTAAATTACTTGCATTCTATTTAACAAAAAAATATACCCTAGTTGCAAGATTGAAGTTATAGTGATGGAAGTAAAGAATATAGAGTGTCTCTAGTCTTCTCAAGTTTAATTGCAGGGTTTAGAGGACCTCATGGAGTGATGAGAAGAAAAAAATAAGCTTTAGAAGCAATTCTGGGCGCATTCTGATGAATTATGTGTAATGCTACAAGATTTCTATAGAATTGCCTGTATTGTTATAGGATTACATCTCAGAGAAATATAAAGGTTCTGGGAGCGATCTTAAGGTGGGATAATGTGGTAGTAAGTTATGAAAGAGTGTAAGGGACCTTTCCAAGCTCAAATATACCTAGTAGCCCAAATTGTATAAGGGAAAAGAAAAACTAACAATCTCTTGTAGCTTGGTAATGTAATTTTATGTGAGAAGGCAATTTGGAGAAATGAATGAAAATGGAAGGAGGAGTGTTGAAGGAGATGGTATTCGTGCATGTAAAATGATGTTACTTTTTTGTTGCCTTATTAACCACTAGATCCCATCTGCACAAAAAATGAACATTCAACTAGACAAAGTGATTAAATGATGGCTAAAACACTAATTGCAGAAAGAAAGAAAAAAAATACATTGAAAGGATGAGTTGAATTTGAAATAGAATTGAATTATTGCATGAAATAAAAACTATTTTTGGTGCTTGTCCACATAGGGCACATAACCAAGCTTCCAAAGAGTGTCACTTATGACAATGCTTTTCTCATAAACCAAATTAGTAAAAAAATGAACTAGTAAGCTGATCTAGGAACCCAAATGTATAAGCTAATCAAATTAAAATTCTATGGGATAGTTTTTGTTTTATTAAGTTGAAATTTTTTAGACCTCAATACAAGTGGAAGAACTCAAATGAGCTTCATTATAACATGCTAAATTCAACATCAAATTACTACTAAAACTAGAAATTTCATAGTTACAATGAACTAGTAATATGATATAAGTACCCAAATGCATAAGCTAATTAAGTGAAAATGCAATGTGGTGAATTTTGTTATTAAGTTGAATGTTTTTAGACTTCAATCCAAGTGGAATAAACTTGAAATAAATCCATTAACATGCACTAAAATTCAACATAAATTTATTACTAAAACCCGGAATTCCATAATTATGAACAAGTAAACCAATCCAGGTAACTCAATGATGAATATGACTTTGCATAGCTGTTGTAAGGATGCATCATACTTATACTGTATAAATGACTTGAAAAAAAACTCGCTTCAATCATTTAACCAATATAACCTACAAAAAATGAAGCATGAATACTAAATGCAGAAATAAAAAATGAAATAATAAGAGATGCAGGTGAACAAGAAATGCAAGAATAAGAGATGCAAGTGAACAAGAAATGCAAAGAAGATAAAGAGATTGTACAACGGGGCTTTGAGGTTCTTGGGATGGAGAAGCTCAAATATGCTCAAAGCCATATGAAAGAAACCAAGCCTTAGAAGTTGAAAATGAAACCAAACTTCATTATTAGAATCAATTCAAGTACATCCTTGTTGGAAATGAAGATAAAACTACTAAATATAAAGTTTTCTTCACAAGAAGACTAAAAAAATCCATGCCCCGAGTGGCTGATTCGACTTGGTACTTATAAAAATTGATGGATAAGCATAATCCTTTAAAGGAGGAAACATTCCCCTCCAAGATCCCTCAAAAAAATGGATATGGTTCTGAACAATAGGAATCTTCATTAAATACTGAGTTATGGATTATCCTATAGCGGGGAACACATCCCTACATTTTCTTAATCAGTGGAGCTCCAAAATCCATCAATAATTTCATGATATCAGATTCATTTATTGGTCCATCCTATAGAATCCTATGGTAGGAAGCTCGTCCCTAAATTCGCTCATTTTGTAGATCTTCAGAATTTACTCAATATTCCACAAAATAAATAATGTTAGACACATAATATGAAATTATCTCTAAACCTTCATAAAAACTTATTAAAGCTAAGAAAACATTATTAAGTGTACAAGGAGAGATTTAATATAGCCTTTATGTGCTTAAGAAATTTTATATGGGCCTTAATTTGTATCTAATTTGGAGGCCCATCACAAATATACACAACCTTCTTAGTTTCTAGGCTCCAAAGATTATAACCTTTCATACCATATTATATCCAATAAAGATATGCTTTTCATCTTTCATAACCAACTTACTTTTAAAGTCCTTTGGAACATGTACATAAGCATCAAAACCAAATACCCTTATATTTTTAAGAGAATTTTTCTTACCAATCCACACCTCCTATGGATTGTTTTCATCCATCACTGATGCAGGTGATCTATTTACCATATAACACACAATGTCTACTGCCTATTCCTAGTATTCATATACTCAATCAACACCACTGAGCATGATCCTTGCCCTCTCCATCAATGTTATATTCATCCTTTCCATAACTCCAATCTGCTAAGGTGTGTATGGAGTAGTCTTCTACCTTGCTATAATACACTTCTTATAGATCTATTCAATTTCATTCCACCATTGTGTATCCTCAACAACTTAATTATCCTCTCTGGATGATTTTCCACAAGAGGCTTAAACTCTTTGAACTTGTTAAAGACTTCCTGCTTCTTCTTGAGAAAATATATCCATATATTCCTCGAGAAGTCATCTATAAATGAGACATAATACACATATTTACCTAGTGATGGAACTGACATAGGTCCAAACACATCATTGTGCACGAACTGCAATATTTCCATTGACCTTATAACACAAGAGGAGAGTCTCAATTGGTTATACTTCCCATATAAGCAATGTTCCTAGAAATCATAATCTAGAGCGAAATTAGAAATACCTTCTACCAGACCATTATTGTAGTACTTAAAGGCCTTCTTTATGGTATGTCCTAGTTTTTGATGCCATAGCATAGTCTTTTCTCCAAAAAATACAAGAGTGTTTACTTCTTCTGCTACACTCTTAGGAATAACGAAACTATTGCACCCATCATTAATGATGCTTCTCAATAGCTTATACAAGGTTCCAATATGAATTCCCCTAAGCAATACCATCACTCCTCAAACCATCTTGCAAGTATCCTCTTCAAACACTATTTTTACACTTGTATCACTCATCTTGTGTATGAAAATCAAATTTATAGCTAATATTGGGATGCGCAGAACATTGGGGAGTGTTATAATCCTTCCACCTATGAGCTTCAACTCGAATTTTCCTCATCCTAAATTTTGGATGTCGAGTCATCTCCTAAGCAAACATCACCACCATCAAATCTTTCATATATGTAAAACCATTCCTTGTGAGGATTCATATGAAAGGATGTGCTTGAGTCAACAAACCAAGCCTTCTGATCTATATGTGTTCTTGAAGAAGCTGAGTACACATCTTCTCCTTCATCTGAGTAGGTATTTTCTTCTAAAAAAGGAGCATTTTCATATCCCTTCCCTTTCTTAGAAATTTTAGATTTGCAATCTTTCTTGTAATGCCATTATTTTCCACATGTCCAATATACCCTTATAAAGTTTCATGGAGATTTAGATCTTCCTCTAGATTTAGATCTCCCACTCAAGGAATTATTTTTTGTTTCTATTTTGGTAGCATCCTCTCACGAATAGGGCATATCCATCCTGCATTTCCATGTTTTTCTATCTCATCTCCTCAGATAACAAGGTTGTGACTCTTTCATCGAACTTTAAAGTAGTTGCATAACTACCTATGGAAACAACCATAGTATCCCACTAGTTGGGTAGGTAATATAACAAGTTGATGCAATTATATTCATTTGAAATCTTAATATGAAAATATAAAACAGACTTACCATATTATTAAAGACATCTAGATGCTCTATCTCTCAGTCTCCATTCTTCATCCTTAGGTTATACAAATTTTTCCATGGGATCAATTTGTTCACTAGGAACTTAGACCGATATAAATCCCCTAACTTGTTCCACAAAGCCTTTGTTGTAGCTTCCCCTAAAACATTGAAAAAAACTAAATCTGAGAGACAATCATATTGTACTATTTTCCTTTTGATCCAACTTGGTCCAGTCTTTTGCAAGGAAAATTTTAAGGATGGAAATTTATCTAAAAGTTTAGAAACCTTGGCAAATTTTAGTAGCCCCTAATACACAAAGTATAAGATGGTCAAGGATATTTTTGTAATAATATTTAAATTTCCAATGATTATATATAAAATTTATAAATTTTGGCGATTTTTAAGGTAAATATAATTTTATATTATAATTTTTTAGCAAATCATATTTAGAAAAATATTAAATTAGCGAATATTTTGACATCCTTGTTAGTGTAGTACCCATATTCAAAATGATACACTGATCTCTATCCACTAAAACATATTCCACTTTGAGTCTCCGAAACTCAAAAATATTCCCATTGAATTTTTCAATGTCTATCATTGAACTACTTGCCATTTCCTTTCACCACAAAAATCACTTCCATAGATCTCCCTCTATAAAATGGGTCTACTTTAGACAAAAACCAAACTTATTAGCCACACATGCATCCCTTTGAAGCTATAACTTCTCTGATACAAAATGTAGGTTTTAACCCTATACAATTAATTACTGCAAACATATTCTTAATTTAAATAGAAAATATGCAATGGAAAACATGCACAATAACAAAAATATTTTATATTGAAAAGCCAAATCTGGGAAAGCCAAAAAGAATTTCAATATATATATTTTTGTACAATATTACTGTTAAACACACACATTGTGTATGAGGAAATATAAACACACACATAGAAAGATAGGCATTCGTTGCTTCTCTATTACACATAGATGTACATTTATATTACATTAATGTGACTCTTGGATTCATCTTCCAAGGTCACTTGGAATCCTTTGTGACTCTTCGCCTTCCACACCTACCCATAGAGGATTAGGTGTTCAACATTCCCCCCCTTAATCCGAAGGGGTATGTGTGAGTCCAAGAAGAGAGTTGTAATACAAATCTGCAAAATATACATGGCAGCACTTAGGCTGAATCATCTCTCTGAAATGTTGGCATAAAGAGGTGGTTTAAGGATGACCACCAACACTAGAACGCAACGCTTATTGCAGTTCCCGGAACTCTTCCAAAACGGGCAAGAAGCTAAGGGCTTCTGCTAGAGGAAGTGTCCCTCATATTTGAAAAGGGAGACCTTCAACATAAAAGAAGGGAATTCTACAACCTGTGATGGTTTAAGGATGGCCACCAACACTGGAATTCTTGATGCAATTCCTGGAACTCTTCCAAAGCTGGAAAGAAGCTGAAGTCTTATGCTAGAGGAAGTGTTCTAAAAGAGGAATAATATCAACCTCACATGGATGGTTTAAGGTTGTCCATCAACCAAAGGCATGCTCATGGGCATCTCTGTCTTTGGCTACAACTCTGAATCTGGAATGATAGGTTGTGGCTTAGGCTCGCTTGAACTGTTGTGTCTCTGGCTACAACTCTGAATCTAGAACGACAGGTTGTGGCTCAGGCTCGCTTGATGTGGTGTCGAAGCTTGTAGATGACCACCATTTTCCCCCTTGTCAAGTACAAGGTGAGATGATGGAGAAAACTCAACTGCAAGATTATTCAATATTCTAGAACAAGTTCTGACATGTGACTTAAACATCTTCTTGGCTGTTGATGCCCATTGCCAAGAAGCGATCCATCCAAGATGAATCTTTGTTCTTGCAGGAGGCTTGTTTTTGAAGCATCTGTGTAAAGAATGGGTGTGTCGACCATAGTGCTTGCATGGGTGAAGATCGAAATAGTGATCTTTCATATGGCCAACTCGATCACAGTGTTGGCATTTTACAATCTATTGTTGTTGTTGTGGAAGTGGAGCAGGATCTCGAACAATTGCAGGTGAACTGTCATAAATAAATCCGACACTCTGAAATTTGATGGGCTTGGAGTAGTCCGGAATATGAAAGGACAACTCCTTCTCATATCCAAGACCAGTTCTGTGCTTGTTATGGACAAGCTCTTCCCAAGGTCTGATGATGGGCTTGGGAAGTGCAGACTAAGCTGCTTCATCTACATGTAAATCTACTCTTGTACAAGGAATTGAATGTGAATCAACTGCAACTTTATATTCTTGCTGCTGATGAGAGTCCTTCTCAATTTTCTGAATAGAAACAGGTTCAGAATGATGACTCTTTTGCTGAAGTTCATCTTGTTGAAGCTGAGACGCCAACTGCAAAAAGTCAATGTTTTCTTGTGCATCTTGCAGAGAGATTTGAATATATGAAAGAATGTCTTTGTTGACTTTAACTGTGCTATCTACAGTAGACACCATTAGTGTTCTTACTAGCTCTAACAACTCATTGAGTCTAGCCATTTTCATTGAACAAGTAAGGTGAATCTCACAAATACGACTCCCAAGAATGAAGAAATTACAGTAATTAATGCATTCACCCAAGGATGAAATGTTGGAATAAAGGCAACCAGTATTACCAACGTATTCAAAGCAGCATATAACAATTTCAAGCCATGGAATTTCAACAAGATCTTAGGCGCACCATGGAGATATTTTCCAATTCAACAAAATTTGCACTCGCATGTAACATTTCAGCGAAAATCATCGAGCCAATACAGAGTAGATGTGTTGTATGTGTTTCACCAAATTATCAGTCCAGGAGATCCTTGGACGCCTTATGCGAGTATTTGAAGCTAAAAAGGTAGCTTATATACCTGAAGGAATCGAAACAATTATATTCGGAACTAATGGAGACATGAGGCAAGCTTTGAATAAATTTAGAGCGCAAGTTGGAGAGGGCCAAGTGCATCGAGGATTGTGGTCAGATGCTCGCAGGGTGGCTCGATGCCTTCTGCTCTGCAGGAGTGTTTAGTCTTCAGAGGGAGGCCAGCCGACAGGTCATGTGTGCACAACGTGCCACGGGTCAGGCCTACAAGTTTTTTTTTTTTTTGTCAGATCCCTCATTTTTCATTGTGTATGACCGCACCGCTCACCATAACTTCCTTATTCGATGTTCCTTGTAGTGCACGAGAGGCAGTGGCCTCTTTTTCAATCATGATACCATTTTATGTTTACAACCAGAGGATTCCATTTCGATTGGACCCACAGTGCCTTCGATCTAAAACACAATGTTTGCAAGCTCATCCTATTTTCTTCTCCCTCAACTGGCTAAGTTCGCCAGAAAGGATGCATTTCACGCGCTGGAGCCGACAGGCTACAAACTGGAATTGTATATTTGGGCACTTGTGTTTTCGATGCTCTGACTATCAGGGAATCAGAATGACATATATGCAGAGGCATTTTAAATCGTTTCAATGTTCCATTCTTTGGAGTAATGTGGTTTGTCCTCTAATCTCAGAGAACCACGTCTAGATTGTAGCAAATAGATGCTTTGATACAAGAAGGAGATTATAATTCCTTTAAGAGAGAACTTGAACCATTAGGAACCAAAACTCAACCTTGTCTCTTTTCCCAAAATAAGACCTCTCTATTCTCAAGATTCGACTGGCAGAATAAGAAGGGAACTCGTCCTCTTAACAGAATGGCATTTCAGTTCAATATAACAGAATGGCATTGCAGTTCAACGCATTTCAATGCACTACATTCAACACACAAACCAGCATCCAGTAATGTAGTATCCAACCATTCAACACATGATACCATGTTGCAGCATACACAAAAAACATGCCCTTTTGAGCAAGCCCCTGTTTGATCGTTCACTGGAGGACGACACGTAAGACGAGAATGCACGTTGAATTGGGGAGAGGTAGGGCCTACGTGGGTGGTTCTGCGTTGTGTAAGAACATGAATTAACTTTTGCAATCTCCAAAAATGGTTCAATCTCCTTAATTTAAAACGGTTTTGTTGCAGCTCGGCAGGTCAAACCACTGGAGCTGGACAAAGTTGGCCTTTTTTCCCAAATGTGATGAATGCGAACCGATGGCAAGCGTAACTGAAAATGGAGAAATGATGACAAATTGTTCATCGGATTTAGGGGTTTCCCACATTGTAATGTCCTGAAATGGAAATCAGCAGATTTTTTCACCACTGAAATGTTCCTTTGTCGGAAATATTAACAAGGCTATGTTAGAGATGGACTGAGAGGGATTTTACCAGTTATTTCACCTATAAAGAGAGGATGAGAACCGGAGGCTTCCTGGCCCTTACTCAGACTCTGCCTATAGCTATTCAAATATTTCTTCCTTCAGGAAGATCTTGCTCAAAAGGATGAGCTACAGCAATACATAAACATGAGTTAGAAAATAGTAGTGAATGTATAAAACTTCAGAAATGCAATAAACCCTCATAACATTCTCATTTATAATATGGTAGCAGAAATGTGTACAAGATCTTGAGGAAATGATCACTCAAGCTTAAGCAAATCCTTCTCTAAAGACACATGTACAATGAACATGAAAGACACTACTGCATAGATTGTGCCCAACTATGACTGCGTAGTCACTGAAGGAAGATTGCTGCAAAATGATGATACAATGAAGATATGGCAATAATAATCTCAAATAAGAAGGGGGAGATGGATCTCAACCCCTGGAAACTATAATAAAAAAATCCCTAAAGGGATTGGCTATAATACATACAAAATGGCAAATCTGTTGAAATGCCGGAGTTGCTGGAGCAGCTGCAACTCTAATATGAGAACATGAAGGAGATGGCTGAATAATGCTACATAAAGTGTGTAAACCTCCTCCAATGGAAATCTAGAGTGAAAGGATGATCCTTTCACCAAAGATCTCACTCTCCAAAATGATGGTGCAACCCCTCACTGCAATTGCACTCAAGAACTGCGCAGTCAAGGAGAGGAACTGCGTTGTAGGTGATGGGAAGAGATTGGCCTCCTGCCAAAATATGAGAAATGGAGCTGATATCTCCCCTATTGATCTCGCAGATGCATAAAGCTTCCTCCTCTGAAATCTAAGCTCCGGAATGATGGTGTGAGAACCTCCACTGCAACCCCAGCAACACAATGGCTCTTGTTGCAAGAATAACTGCACTGAAATGAATAGCTTTGGCCTTGAGTCAAGATGTGGAGAAGATGAAGATCAAACCTTCAAGAGCTTCTCAAGAAGGGAGGGAATTCTTGAACAAGAAATCCCTTGTGCTGAGCAGCACAGCTAACACAGTGTGCAACTGTGGAAAGCAATTTGAAATATCCAAGCCAGCTCAAAATGGTTGCATTCCCCTCCTTTTATGCCAATGAAGGCTCCTTAGCCATGGACCCCACACATTAGGGTTTTCTCCTCCTCATGCAATTTCGTAGGCTTCCTAAGAAAGCCACACCTCCATCTATTGCACAGTTTGACTTGGTCAACATGACCTAGCCCTCTTTGCAATTAACCCTTTTCACACATGGAGTGTGAAAACAAGCTCCAATAATGCTCCTCTTTCATAATGTGAGGGATTTTATTTATGTTTTTCATAATCATGGGCCTCCTTGCCCATTTATTTAGCCGCAATAATATAAAATCAAAATTATAATGTTCCATTTAGCCATGTGCTAAAATGGGAACATTACAGTCCTTCCCCCCCAAATGTTGCTTGTCCTCAAGCAACTGCAAGGATAGAACTGGAAGAACCTCCACTCAAGGCATGGAATCTGAAATATGTTGAGGAATATCTTCCTCATGTGGATCCTCCATCCCCCAAGCAATGATCCATAAAAAGTGGGTTACCTCCCAACATGGAAAATCCTGAAAATCGTCTTCCAACTTTGGCTCCTGCAATATAGGTGGGCTGAAAATCTGATCTTGGTAGACAAAGTAGCCTACCCCACACTGTCCTCCTCTCCACTTAGGATAAGTGTAGAGTATATGTTGATCTTGGGCTGCAATAAAGTTGCCTTCCAGTGGCAAGTTGAAGACTAGACCTCCAAAGATCTCTTCTCCAGCGTTATGAAACATGTTGTCCAAAATAATCTCATATGTGATGAGTTGGTAGTCATCACCATATGGCATCCAATCAATCATATGGCTCACCTCAAATGGAAACAAATGTGTTGTTGTAGTGGCCACATGTCCTCTCATGTTCCCATTAGAACATGCAATGCAAATAATGTGGGAGATTTCTCCCCCAAGGGACACATCCAACCAATGTGTCATTCCCCCCATCATGCTCTCAACAAACACAAAAATATCAGCATTATAATGACCCATAATGAAAACCATGCTTGGTGTCATATGTAGCAAGGGGGAAAGACAATGGTCCCTCCACTGTGACCAATGCAGTTTGACCCTCAACTACACAAGAGTATGCCAAAAGGTGTGGCCTCTCAACCACTTGCTTGTTGTCCAAATCTCCTCAAATGTATGGAGGAAGTGAATGATATATGGTGCAAGATGAGTAGGTCCTCCAAAATACATTTCCTCCCCAAGTCCTCCTAGGGAGTGGTCACCAAAATTGCTCATGGCCTTAAGTAGACCATGGGGTCCAAAAAGAAGAATGCCCCTCCTCGGAGCAACATCCTGTACATATATGGTTAAAGGATGAATATATAAATCATCATGCAAATAAACAATTCCCCTTCCATAAGTCCTGCTCATGCAAATGGAGTGGCTCAAAATTGAGTCTCCTCTCATCCTCAAAGAGAAAAGAGGTGGTTGTGCCGACTCCTCCATCTGCACGTGATCTGTGCAACTCCTCATATGTTGATCTATTAATATCATGCAAGCAAAATGATCCTGGAAATACTCCACCAATAATCTGGAGCTCCCCCATGGATCCATCCTCCATAATGACAACACTGATGATCCCTCATGAAGAGCATCTGTCATATGGTCATATCCTCCTTTGACATTTCTCATGCCAAAGATGCAAATTATAAGGTTGCTAACCTTCCCTTGCTACTTCTGCCACAATGCATAATCTAAAATGAGAGTGGGTGGAAATGATATTGAGGGAATGGCCCCCTCCTCCTTGAGTCTACCCAAGACTCTCAGCACTGTGAAGTTGTCTCCCAAGGTCTCCACTCCTCTGAAAAAAATGAGTGGTGCCCCAACATGTGAAGCATCTCCCATCAGCTGGTGATCTAGTGGTCTCCTTGGCAGAATGTCTCCATGCAGTGAGACATCATCCTTAAAGGGTGACTGCATAGATGAATGAACAAGTCTATCCATGCTTGCACTACGCAATCCAATCACCCTCTTAGGTGCATCAACCACATAAGATAGACAAGGATGTAGGCTCCTCATCACATCATGCTAGTCATCCTCCCTATCTTCTCCTGGTGTCTCCATGGTTCCACACCTCCTCAACAATGGCACATGTAAAACATGAGTTGTGCCTTGATCTCCATGCTTGAGATCCTGGGGACTTACTTGCAAAAATGCAAGAATCCCTCTACCCGGAGCAAGAGCTCCTCCTTCCTCTGCATGAGGTACTAGATAGTCTCTGGATAGCATTGTGTTGTTGCCCTCAGCTTCCTCAACATAAATGGGCAACCCTTCAATAATGTTGCTGCAAATATGGAATCTCTCCCAAAGTGGGAGCAGTTCCTGATCATCAAAAGCCAGGGAGCATCCCCTTTGCACCATGATAGTGCCATCTCCTACTCCTGCAACGTTTTATATCATGTGAGAGCACATATGCCTTTGATCTCTCCAACACCACCCAAGCAACAAATCCCTTTTCTGCCTCCTCCTACTCTTAGAAATAGAGCATGCCAAGTGATGGCCAAACTCCTTCAAGAGTAATTAGCCAGCGCAGCCAAGCCTCTTGCTGCCCGGTATCATAAATCTGCAAGTGGCTCACTAGCCCCTTGCTCCTCCCCCACCACATCCACTCAGCCATGTGTGGATGTATCCTTCCTTCCTTCATCCTGGTACTCCTCCGTTGAGGACTACCCTCATCCCAAACCAAACCCCTGCATTTCATGTGATTTCGAAATATAAATTTCCTGAGGATCAATTCGACCCTATGAGGATCCAAATAGTTGGTAGGAAAAAACCTCCCATCATGATATGTGTGGCACAAGGAATGTCCATCACAGTCATGAGAGAAGCTATCCATCCGAAGATGTCCCCCATCTCCTATTTGTCCTTGTGAGAAGGAAAAACCCTCCTCCAACTGTTGAAAAACCTTGCACTCCAAGAAGTGTGGGAGTGCACCTCCATTGAAATCCCTCTGTGGGATCTCCTTTGCATCACTGCTCTTGTACAGCGCAATATTATTCTACTGCTCTAGGTCACTTGCATGCAATGATGTAGAGCCATCAAAGGTGTTTGCTGAAATGAAAAGAAATGGATCTCCAATCATACCTTGGTGAAACTTGAAAGCTCCTTGCAAAGCTGCAAGTGTTGCTCCCCCATGAGTATTGGCCTCCCAAACTGCTGAAGTTGAAGGCTGCTCCTCCATGGTCTCAACAACGCTGGTACATGCCTCATCAAATGGTGGTGAGGGCTCCTCCCTCTTTTTGCCAAATCTATTGATCAATCTTTGAGAAAACTCAACAATATTTGAAACCCTTGCATGGTCTAGATGGTTGATCCACAAAATCTTTGCTTCACCTTCTAACTGCAGCGCTGCAACTTCTACTGCCTCTTTTTCTACTATAGAATGTAGCAGGAAAAAGGCCTCTAGCTTCTTTTCCCAAACCTCTGCTTCACATGTGAGTGATCCATCAAATGTGGACAATAGAAATCTATTGCCTCTCATCATCCCATGGTTGTGGGGTCTTTCTTCTTCTTTCTATTGAATAAACTGTGGAAAAGATAAAGTCTCTTGGGAGAATCTAGGGTTTGCTCGGTATTCAGCTAGGTACTCACTTAAAATTTCGAATTCCAAGTGTCTTCCATACTTCTGCTCTGCTCCTCTGTGGGAATAGGAAGTGCATGGTCCTTCCTCTTCTCCTCCTTCATTTTTCTTGACCTCTTTGGAGAGGTCTCCTCTAAATCTGAAAATAGATGAGAGAAATCTCATCTTCTTCATCCTTGGGCTCTCTGCTTCTGAAATTCGAACTTCACAGGCTGTGCCAAGTTCGATGTTCTGATACCATTGTAATGTCCCGAAATGGAAATCAACAGATTTTTTCACAACTAAAATGTTCCTTTGTCGGAAATATTAACAAGGCTATGTCAGAGATGGACTGAGAGGGATTTTACCAGTTATTTCACCTCTAAAGAGAGGATGAGAACCAGAGGCTTCCTGGCCGTTACTCAGACTCTGCCTATAGCTATTCAAATATTTCTTCCTTCAGGAAGATCTTGCTCAAAAGGATGAGCTACAGCAATACATAAACATGAGCTGGAAAATAGCAGTGAATGTATAAAACTTCAGAAATGCAATAAACCCTCATAACATTCTCATTGATAATATGGTAGCAGAAATGTGTACAAGATCTTGAGGAAATGATCACTCAAGCTGAAGCAAATCCTTCTCTAAAGACACAAGTATAATGAACATGAAAGACACTGCTACATAGATTGTGCCCAACTATGACTGCGCAGTCACTGAAGGAAGACTGCTGCAAAATGATGATACAATGAAGATATGGAAATAATAAGCTCAAATAATAAGGGGGAGATGGATCTCAACCCCTGGAAACTATAATGAACAATCCCTAAAGGGATTGGCTACAATACATACAAAATGGCAAATCTGCTGAAATGCCGGAGTTGTTGGCACAGCTGCAACTCTAATATGAGAACATGAAGGAGATGGCTGAATAATGCTGCATAAAGTGTGTAAACCTCCTCCAATGGAAATCTAGAGTGAAAGGCTGATCCTTTCACCAAAGATCTTACTCTCCAAAATGTCGGTGCAACCCCTCACTACAATTGCACTCAAGAACTGTGCAATCAAGGAGAGGAACTGCGTTGTAGGTGATGGGAAGAGATTGGCCTCCTGCCAAAATATGAGAAATGGAGCTGATATCTCCCCTAATGATCTCCCAGATGCATAAAGCTTCCTCTTCTGAAATCTGAGCTCCGGAATGATGGTTTGAGAACCTCCACTGCAACCCCAGCAACACAATTGCTCTTGCTGCAAGAATCACTGCACTGAAATGAATAGCTTTGGCCATGAGCCAAGATGTGGAGAAGATGAAGATCAAACCTTCAAGAGCTTCTCAAGAAGGGAGGGAATTCTTGAACAAGAAATCCCTTGTGCTGAGCAGCACAACTAACACAATGTGCAACTGCGGAAAGCAATTTGAAATATCCAAGCCAGCTCAAAATGGTTGCTTTCCCCTCCTTCTATGCCAATGAAGGCTCCTTAGCCATGGACCCCACACATTAGGGTTTTCTCCTCCTCATGAAATTTCATAGGCTTCCCAAGCAAGCCACACCTCCATCTATTGCGCAGTTTGACTTGGTCAACATGACCTAGCCCTTTTTGCAATTAACCCTTTTCACACATGGAGTGTGCAAACAAGCTCCAATAATGCTCCTCTTTCATAAAGTGAGGGATTTTATTGATGTTTTTCATAATCATGGGCCTCCTTACCCATTTATTTAGCTGCAATAATATAAAATCAAAATTCTAATGTTCCATTTAGCCATGTGCTAAAATGGGAACATTACACACATACATTGAATTCTACCACAGTCGATTCTCAAAGAGTCTCGGAATAGAAAAGAAACAATTTTGTCAGTGCAACAGTTGGATATTCTCCCAGTTTAAAGGGTGTAGTTGCCGTTATATGAGAATCATGTAGAGAGGGAGTTACATATATCGGTATTGGTGCGATGCAGGTCATGCAGAGGGAGTTTCATCATTTCCAATCAAGGTGGACAACTAAAAATAACGCATGTATAAAATACCTCTTCAACGGAAGTTAAATGCAGAATGTCAGGAGTTACAAGGGCATAAGATAAGATTCTCAGGTTCACAAATTTAAATACCTTAATCTCTTATTCGACACCTATTATGTATGAATAAGTTTCATAAAGATTGCATTGATACCTTCAAAGGTCGGTGTTGTGGGAAGAGGGGTGCAGTCTGTAGCGTGCAGTATTGGGAGAAGATTCTGGTATGGTGAATTGGGAGAGAATTCAATGTATGTTGACCAACGTTATATGGGAAACTATCATTATATATGGAGGCATTAACCACAACGTTAATGCATTAAACAACAGTGTTCATATGGCATCATGGTACGGGAACTGAAGCACTTGAATGCATTCATCCAGGGAGCATATGTATACTAGTCATTCAACTCATATAGAATACATTTAAACAATTCAATGTTGTGGTCTTCAGTAATATTAACACATACCATTCAACATAGATATCTCCCGGTAGATGCAACAATTTGATTTTGTGTGGAGGCACCAGCTCACTGTCATAAATTGACAAAACCAAGGAGATCACTTAATGCAGGGCCAGCAATCGCCCGCTCTGATACCATGTTAAACACACACATGGTGTATGAGGAAAGATAAACACACACATAGAAATATAGGCATTTTTTGCTTCTCTATTACACATAGATGTACATTTATATTACATTAATGTGACTCTTGGATTCATCTTCCAAGGTCACTTGGACTCCTTTGTGACTCTTCGCCTTCCACACCTACCCATAGAGGATTAGGTGTTCAACAATTACAATACAATATATATCTTATGACATCCATGAATTTCCAATCCATTTACCCTAGATTATAATACAACCGTTGTTCCTTAACCAAAACTATAAAACCATGGGAAAAATCACCATGCACCAAAAATGTACTTTTAGCAAAAAACGTGTGCAAAATCCACTTTATTTTTATTTATATTTTATATTTTTTTAATTCTATTTTTTATTTTTTATCTTTTACCGAGGATGTTACCCTCGCATCCTTACCCCCTTTCAAACCTCCTGAACTAGGTGGATGTTTCTCTGCCTGCTACCCCCCATTGCACCTAGCACAATGTATAACACATGCTAATAGTCAAGGAAATAATGTAACACATACCCAACAAAAAAAGGATATAATGTAAGAAAGGAAGGACCGATTAATCTTGTCAAAGGATTTATATAGATCAAGTTTGATTAGCATGCTAGGTTTTCTTGGAGGATTTTAAGGAGTGAACCACCTTGTAGGCCATGAGGATTCCATCTAAGATTTGCCTTCCTTCTACATATCCTGATTGTTTAGGGGAGATGAGATGGGGTAAAATCAATTCCAATTTGGTAGTAATATTTTGGAGATAACCTTGCAGGACACATTACAGATGGAAATGGGTCTAAAATTTCTTGGCTCATCGACCTTGTCCTTTCATAGGGATTAGGTTGAGGAAGGTAGAATTTAAGGAAAGAATACCAAATAAAGATGCCTGAGATTGTTCCACTGCTTTCTAGATATCTTTTCCTATTATTGGCTAGCATGATTGAAAAAAGTATAATATGAATCCATCTCATCCTAGCACCTTATTTTTAGGCATTTATTTTATTGATGCTTTGACCTCTTCATAGGATATTCTTCTCAGAAGGGCCTCAGTTTGTTCCTGGTTACCATCTTTGAGATATTTTGTATTTTTTTCTATTTTTTCCTCTCTAAGAGGTTTTATATATGATATAAGGTTGCTATAATAATGCATAAGTTCCTCTTCCATCTCTTGATTTCCTTGGAGTTTTATCCATGAAAAGCTATTGAGGGAGACTATCCTATTATTGTGGCATCTTTGGAGCATATGTTTTTGAAAGAGTGAAGTGATTTTCTCCCCCTCTTTGAGCCAATGCACCCAATATTTTTGTTTCCATAAAATATAATCCTATTTTTGTATGTCTTCCAACTATGTGAGGATGCTAACTTCTTCCTTGAGGAGCTCTTTTTATTTTCCACGAAGGATTGTTGATTTTTGGATAGTATCCATCTTCTCCTTTAAATCTTTCTTGGCTTGAAATTTTTTGACAAAATCCTTTGAGTTCCATTTTTTTAACTAATTTTTTACATTTTGTAGTTTTTTTTTGGAATTGATACATGGAAAATCCTTTTAGATGACCCAATTTTCTCCACTATCTTGAATATATTCCATAAAATTTTGAATGGAAATGCAAAATTTCTCAAATCGAAAGGGCATGTATTTTGGGTTGTATAGAATTTCCAAGTTTAGAATGATTAGCCAATGGTCTAACCCTTTGTAGGGGAGGATTTCCACTTCCATGAAAATATACTTTTCCATTAAGGATTCTAAGATGAAGAAGCTTTCAAGGTGCTAGGAAATTTTCTGGGTTCCCCCTCGTTTGTTATTCCATGTATGGATTCCATTAATGGTATTGAGATCTAGGAGCTTGGAATTTTTTATCATTTCTCCAAATAAGTAGGCCTACCTCCCTATCTATTTTAGAAGTTCCTCCCCTCCTTTTAGTCAATGATATTTTCAATTTGAAGTCTCCTCCAATAATCCATGGCCAATTATCTATGATTTGGGAAAAGTTTCTTATAAAATGCAATAAACTAGTCTTATCTCTTTGCAATGATGATCCATCATTATTGGATAGATAACATATTTCATACGATCCTATGAGTTGGAATTTAATAGTTATGACTCTGGAGGTTGTAAACATGACTGATACAATCACTTCTTGAGGATTCCAAAAGATGGCCAATCTTGTAGCTTGTCCATATGCATCAACAACCACATGTCAACAATTTCTCCATTTTCTATAGATTAATTTGGTGATGTATTCCCCATTAAATTTTGTTTCCTATATCATCATAAAGGAAAGGTGTTAGGTCCCTATAATACTAGTGTAGCCCTCATATTTTAATTGTTGTGCCCCATAGAAGCCCACTATTGTTATTGTTGAGCCCTTATATTATCATTTTTAAGTAGGCACAAATAATATTTTGACCCTTTAGGCTCCTATATATACCAAGGACGTCTTGTCATTTGAATCATCCAATAATTGTTCATTTATGTGATGTATTGGGAGGTTCCCCCTTCAAAGTGGCTTATTATCTAGTTGTTGATCTATCTTTTCTTATGTTTCTATGTTATTTTGATCAGGATACATAACATAGTGGCTTCTCCCTGTCATTTATTTATGATAATCCTATGTTTTCCTTTTCAATGCAAGCCCATTATGTTCCAAGATATTAATCTCATTGAAAATTAGGAGTGGTGAAGGAGTATACCTATAAGATCATTTTGATTCTACCGTAGTTAACCAACATTTTCCCTAACTCCTCAAGGATTTGTTGGTATTATTTCATTTCTTACCTTTTTTCCTCTTTTGGAAACTTGGGGGAGTCTTTAAAAGGGTTAATATTTTACTCCTAATTGAAAAATTGAAATGGATAGACACGAGGCCCTTTTCTAGGGCTTGTTACCATGCTTTGAGATACACTCTGCCCAGAAGTTTGATTTGGTGCTCAAGGATGGCAATGGGGTCCTTCCCTTTCTAAGGTTTGGACATGTTTGTGAGATACAAGATGTCAAGATACATCTCGTCCATGATGTCAAACTATATTTCCTCCTCTTGATGTATTATGTTTATCACTTGCACCACAACTTCCTGAGTTATTTTTTAGATTTCCTCTGCCTCATCTGCTAATTTTGAGGGTTGCTGCTCAAGGTTTTTCTCTGTTGAAAATGGCAACAAGAAACAGTGAAGGAGGCCTCCTAAAACATCTTTCCTGATCCTAGTTGGAAAGTGATCACCTAAACTAGGTGGGGACCACACGTGATTTTTGTCGAAAAGTCTATTTTTAGACTATGTCTATTTTTAGACATATGGAGCATGGTCCAGGGGTTGCAGTATGTTATTCTTGGAGTATTGGTCATGTTGGTAAAAATATATGGACCTCTATTTTTTGACCTATAGGTCGAAGTCTATATTTAGACCGCCTATCCTAAAAATAGGGAAGTCAAATATTATTTACCCTTAATAATATTTGGACTCTAAACTTCAGTTTACTCTCTTGGAGCACTTCAGTTTGACCCTCAGAGGTGGGGCATGCAGATGCTAGAAGGAATTATGCTTTTCCTATGAGTTAGGTGAGCTAATGCATGGTTGACTTCAGTTAGAGCTCAAGTGGCGGAGTTCGGTGGAGTTGATGCGACAATTAATGGAAGTGGTGTTCTGGTTAACTAGTTGAATTAGTTGTATTTAGTTTAACTGGCTAATACACTAGAGATGATTTGTGTGAATTAAATATTATTTAATTCACAAAATATTAACTCATTATTCAACTAAAGAACACATCAGTTTAACTCAGTGCATGGACAGTTCAGTGGCGACAAGTGAAAGAGGTAGATGAAAGGGTGGAGTTAGCTATCAGTGGCGACATCAGTTGTGCATGAGATTTGCACCACACTTGGAGGAATTTCCCATGATGATTGCGCTGTCAAGCCAAGGAGATTCGAACCTTGGATCTCTATTTAGACAGGCCATGATTGCGCAATAGAGGCAAGGCAATTAGTGGTGTGTTTTGAACCCGTGACTTGTTCAAAACCAAGCTAGTTTGTGTGTAACTTTATGAGATAGTACTGAGTACTTGTGAGGAGTATTGTACTGAGTTTGTTACATGTTTTCTCCATTATAATATACACAATAGCTGTGGGGTTTTCAGCTATAAGCTTTCCCCATACATACTGTGTTAATGTGTGTGATGATTTGATGTGCGATCGCTTCTATTCTTTCCGCATGTGACAATTAATTGTAGAAGAGATTATGTGTTATGCATGCAATTCGAAATTCATGTGTGATCAGGTTAATCTCCATTGAATAAGTGATTTATTCAGCAAATTTCTACATTCTCTTGTATGGTCTAATATAGGTTTTGAGTGGGGTTTAGACAATTTTGATCCTATGGAGTCGAAGTTTTGAGATTATCTAGAGGGTCAAATTTAGTGTTGGTTCTAGGTTTCTTGCCATAGGGTGGGGTTAGAGGAGCTTTATGATTTCATTTGTGAGCCTCAGGCTTGATAAAACCCTCGTCATCCTTAGATGTATATTGTGATTGGGTTGCTACAGGGATCATGAATCGAAATTCCCTAAACATATGACTGCATTCATGGCAACAATGGCATTGAAAGGGTATGTGTTCATAGTCTAGGGTTTTCTTCCAGTGCTCATCCTAGTGGTAAACATTAATTGATTATTTCAGTGGCTATATAATGTTCATGTGGACACATATCTTGGAATATGAAATATATCATGCCTCCTTGGTTGCTTCTAAAGTCTTGACAAAGTCACCTAGGGAATTTCCTATTCTAGCTAGTACATCCTTCTCCCATAATTTATGGGGAGTGAGTACATCTCAATCAAAAACAATGAAACTTGAAAATCTTGTTTGTTTGGTATGGATATTTTGTCTGAAATCCAAAATATAGACCAAGCAAATTGAAAAAGTAAATGCCTCCTTGAAAATTTTTGTTTTTTCCCTTTGTGTTAGCAAAGATTACTATGAAGAATCCTTTCGCCCCTAATTCCAACTTGATATGTCCCTTGGGTTTCCACTTTTTTTGAATCCACTATGAAAGTACCTTTTTCAAAGGTCAAATCCATAGAAATTTGTTGATTAGTCCATGATCATTCATGTATTGAATATAATATCCGATGTAATTGGATTTAACCTCAAACTTGGGATTGATTGCTGCTTTGGGTAGGAAATTGTTAGGATAATGCTCCTGCGGCCTAGGGTTTGATGATACCACATTTTCCTGATTGTAGAAAGAATCAACTTTGGGTAGAAGGGAGGTGGATATTATTGGATCATGTGGTTGGCTCCACTGAAGAGAGTCGTCTCTATAGACTACATTACTGTAGGAGGGGGCCACACACCCCTTGTAGCTGTGACCACGAATGAAAAACCAAGAAACCCTAAAATTGGGGAGCATTCAAGCCACTTAGTGCACTATTGTAAGAGATATATATGGTTTATATTTAGTTGAGTAAGTTAATACAGTGGACAAATTCAACCTTTTTTATAAAAAATCTTCTCCAGATTTAGTAAAACTTCTATAAAAGGTTATAATTCTTTTTTTTAATGAGAACTTTGCCTTTAAAACTTTACACTTGGAAATTTTGGAATTTTGAAAATATCAACTTTATATTTCTTAAATTTGGATGGTTTAGAATCCATAATTAGATTAATTATATTGGAAAATCTAGCTTAGATAATTTAAAATTCATAATTGGATTAGTTATTTTGGAGAATCTACTAAGAATTATTTGGTTCTTTGAACACTAAATATATTTTGAAATTTAAAAGCAATATTTCCTTTGATATTTTAAATAGTTTAGGTATCAAAGCCGAGGATTTCAAAATCTAAACTACTAAATCGTGAAGAACTTAACCTAATGCACATGATTTAAATCCTTGTAAAATATCTAAAATTACTTTAGATTACCTTAAATAACAAATTTATTATTAAGAAGATGTGTGAATTAATATGATAATAGATGTAACCTAAAATATATAATATCATCATTAGATGCAACATACACAAATATATTTGTCCTCAACGAATAAATAAAATACTTAATATTGATAATAATAATAATAATAATAATAATAAAAAAAATATTTATCTAATATGATCGTTTTTTTAAATTGATTTTTAACATATTTGTCTTTTCTTAATTTATTCTTAACATGTTTATATTTGTTATTTTTTTATTTGATTTGTTTCATGTTAATCACTTTGGTTAGATAATATTATTTTATTAGATATCTAATTTCATATTTAGATTACGAATTTATATTTATAGTAAAAAATAAATATATTCAGTTTGAATAATTTTATAATATTATAATAGTGTTATTCACAAAAATAAAAATTTAATGATATAAATATCTTACAATCACAACAACACTATCTATTAAAAATAATAATAATATCAAAATACCTTATAAAACACTTCAGTTTAATATTTTAATTAAAAATTTATGTCCACACATAAAAGAAAAAGACCATGTATCACCCTTATTTTATGGATTCCATAAAGTCCTTACATCCATCCCTAGTTGATAATATGTCATTCATGGAGGCCATAGCCTCTTACAAAACACTTCAGTTTAATATTTTAATTAAAAATTTATGTCCACACATAAAAGAAAAAGACCATGTATCACCTTTATTTTATGGATTCCATAATGTCCTTACATCCATCCCTAGTTGATAATATATGCCATTCATGGAGGCCATAGCCTTTTCCACCTATCTTGAAGAAAAAATTCAATATAAATACTTTGAAGTACATCTTCCTTATCTTCTTCTTTTAAAATTGTGATAATTCTAAAGTTTGAACTCTAAAAACTAGACAAGGTAAAAGGCCATGTCCTCCAAATAATTTAGCCCCTCCATCCCTAGAAGGGTTGTTCAACTCAACTATATAAAGATTCTACATCTTTGATATGTTCTTAGTTGTACATTTACTTCCTATCCATTGAGATGGACTGGTATAGAATTATTGTTCCTGGGATAGGTAATATTGCGAAGAAGACAAGAGATTAGTCTAAAAATACCCTCATAAGATAGAATGGTCCCAATAAGATTCCTCTATGGATTGACCATATCAACACACAAGCATTATCAATTTACGTGCACAACTTTTTATGGAAATCCATCACTATCATGTTGAAATATCCCCCACACTTCAATCATAGAAGGGCATTATGTACGTCTCTGAAGCTTGATTGACATAGAGATTTTGAAAGTGCTTTAAAGATTGCGTTGCATTTGCAATATTAATTTTTTGTTTCAATATAAAGGTTCTCATTTTTTAAGAATATGCTATTAAAGATAAAATAAAATAAACAATATGCTATTTTGATACAATAAATGACATAATAATAAATATAAATATAAATTTTATTTAATATTTTATATGAGATGGGTGATTTATTTTTGGATGGAGTAGAGTTAGTGTTGGTTTAAGTACAACTTTAACTTCTTTTTTTAATTCGGATTTTAACCCTTGTGTAGAATCTTTGACAAAGGTGATGGTGTAATTAGCCTTTTGTAAAATCTTTGACAAAGGTGTTGGTATGGACAAGGATTGTGACATTAATTTTTAAATAGTAGAACAATGATATTATTGAAGTTATCGTTTAGGGTAAGTTTAACATATTATTTAAACATAATATTATGATTCTTAATATTTGTTTTTGTATGTGTATTTATGTTGGGTTAGTTTAACCTATTATTTAAATATAATATTATGATTCTTAATATTTGTTTTTGTATGTGTATTTATGTTGGTTTATTTTTTTGGTTAATTTATATGGAAGATCAAAGATAGAATTTAAATATAATTGTTGATTGTAGTAATCTAGTGGATTATTTTATTTTATTTTATTTTTATTTTTTTAAATTTAATTTGTTCAAAATCCAATAAAAATTTGATAACATAGTAATTTGAAGTTATGTATTCTACATAACCTAAGTGTTTTTTTTGGAAGATGTTGAATTTATTTCTACTTTCTAAAATGCAATTTAAGCTATGGAACATTATGATCTCAATAAAAATTGTGATGATAAAATTTGACAAAGAGGCCAAAAAGTTACATCACTAAACTACACCATTACTAAATTATGAAAATGTGTATTTCTTATATGAAACAACCTTTTGCTCTAAGGAATAAAATGCCTTAATGTTCATTGAAAAAAATACACTTACATAGTGGAAGAGCTTAAAAGATGCATGCCTATTGGGTATTCCCATCCCTACCATCCTAGAAAATTGCTTGTCTACGGTTCTCGTATATACTCATCTCTTTTCTACTAAGAATGACATTGAAACATCAATATAATTATGACTTATTATGCAATGACCTTTCCTTTGGTCTTCCTAAATGATAACAATTTTTTAAAAGAGAAAGCACTGTCATTAGTTATAAGTGTAGTCTAGTAGTCTAACTAATAGATAAAATGGTATGTTTTCCAGGCATTATTTTGGTAAATTTTTCCTAAATCCGGTAGAGATTTTAAGAATCATAAGTTTAAGCTATTTAATTTGCAAAGTTCAAGTGCCCCAAAGGGTTTTTAGGGTACTAAATCCATTTATGCATTCAATAATGGATGTTAAACAACAAGAAACTGCAATCTCACCCAAAATTGTATTACCAATTTCCAAGGGAAAATACCATTTTGTCTATTAGCTAGAGTGTGTATTAGTTATATCGCTTAGAAGTCAGGGGGGGTACCAATCTCATGAAATTTATCAGATGATGCAAAATAATTAGTGATGTTTAGAGTTCTAACAATAATTAAAGGTGTTAGGGGCGATGTAGAAAATCTCTAACACATCTATAATACCATGTAGAAATTATATCAATGGACTCAATCCGATCAAGCAATGTATTAAAGCAAGATACTTAATCCTTCTACAATATTTGCGGAATATAAAACATGATCACTCAACCACATGCAAGTAAGATAAAGGAATTATTAGTCACACAACACAACATGTTATTGGGGAAAGCACCAGCTCAAAACCCCTCTATCATATATTGTACATAGTCAAAGAATCATGAAACAATACAATGCTTTTTCACATTAAGAAAATCCTGCACTATCCTGACTATCTCACTCTAATCCTGCTCAAAACTGTCTAGCAATTCTTAGGCAAAATTGACCAACACGTAGCCAATTCTCAGCCCAACATTGCTCACACAATCCCTAGGAAATTAATCCCTATTAAATAGTATAATTAGCCTTCCTTGACTGTGAAATCCCTATGGAGTCTTCCTTGACTGTGCAATCCCTATGGAGCCTTCCTTTGACTTTATACCTGCACCTAGGTAGTTCGCTAAAAATACAACTGATAGTTTACTTGTCTTAAACCTTTGTCTCAACTTGCTCTCCATCGGAATTGACATGCATGAAACTATTAATAGTGAGTCATCAGTTACTTGGTATATCACTACTGGTGAATTAAATCTATTTTAATTCACTTGATCTTCCACTAGCTCATCAAACAGTTAGAACTAGTTAAACTAATTTTAACTCAATTAATGTGAGTTAACTGATCCCACTCACACCACACTAGTGCTACAACTGCAACTGGACGCTGTAAACAATAGAATCACTCTACATGCCTATCCTTTGACCCTCAACTCGAAATTCTTGAGCTAACTAAGTCTATCACACTTAGTTAACTATTACAAGTTTTTATGAGATAAGATTAAAATTAATTTTCCAATTTATTTAAAAATTGGTTGCACACTAATGTGTTGCTAGGATCCATCACTGTGTGACCTATGATCCCACACTAGTGTGTGTGCATTTTCATGTTGTTTCTGGATTCCAATTTCACTGTTTCTTTTTGCAAATTTCAACACTCCCTCTCAACAAAAAAGGAATCAATCTGTCCTGATCCAGTACCTTTGGAATGTTCTTGCATGCAACACTTCCTAGTGTTGTTCACACATGCAACTCTCCTAAAACTGAATAGCCTCCAAAGAACTAAATCATTATAATGCATTTGTCATCAGAGTCTTCTGACTGCTACTAGCTACTACACATGTATATTGGACTCTCTACGCTGCTGACATCTGCATCCATGCACTCTGCACTGCTGCCAACTCTGATCTGTGCTCCAGTATCTAACACCTGTCACTCTGATTTTTGTCTTCCTGACATCTGACTGCATCAATCTAACTGATTCTTCCTACTACTGCTATACTATGGGCTCCTTGTAGCCAAGTTCGTTCCATGAGCACACCATATCAATGGACCTTGTCCAAATTTCTTCTTTGGATTAATTGTGCACATCGCACCACCTCACTTTTGGAGGTATAGCTGCATGTACTCCCTCTGGCCATCTAGCTTGAAATTTCTCCCTCCTGGAGGTCTCTACTTGAGTGGACTCTTCCACTCGGTCTCGTCTTTGCTTCTCCAATTATGGCTGCTCCAAAAACTTCTAAGACTGCTTCTGAGGCTGCATTTTGAGAGATAATTGATCCCACCCAACCACCAAGTCGTTAACCACTTCTTTGCTCCTCAAAGCCTTGCATGCATCCTCAACCTCGAGAGCATATAAGTTCTTGACTCTTGAACCAATCCACTTCACTTGTCCCATGGCTATGTGTTTAAGGAACACCTTTCCTTTTATAAACATCACCTCATAACCACAGTCTTCCAATACCGCTATGGAGACAAGATTCTTCCTTCGGCTTGGAATATACAAAACATCTGCTAGTATGAGAGGGGAGCCAGACTCCCTCTAAAAGGTAATTGTACCTATGTCGGTCGCACTATACCTCCCGTCATCTCCAAACTCTATGTTCTGCTGGAGGTCTTTCTCCTCCAAGTCACTGAAGAGATCTCTATTCCCTATCATATGGAACGAGGCACTGTTGTCTAGATACCACATGCATCCCATTACAGTGTTAGCTATGCATGCAATGAGAGTAAACTCAAGCTCGAACCATGAAGCCAATGCTTCACTCGCTGCAACTGCAGGCTCCTTCTTGCTTGCCTTCTTTTGTGGACAATTAGAAGCATAGTGCCCATGCTCGTGACAGTGAAAACACCTGATCTTAGACAAATCTCTCTTGCCCTCTTTTCCTTGGGACTTCTTTCCCTTGGATTTATTTCCTTTTCTGACTCACACACATTGTAATTGTCTCGTCTCAAAATTTCTAAAAAAAGAGTTGATTTTAAATCGATGATATCTCCCTCATCTGAGCTCTGATTCGACCAATTTTTTTTCTTTCAATTTTGGTATTTTTTCGCAAGGAATCCAAATATGCTATTTGTTTTTGAAAATTGTGTATTAAAATTTTTAGATATTCTCTGCAAACTCGATGCCCAAACAATTTTTTCTCTGATACCATGTAGAAAATCTCTAACACAACTATAATACCATGTATAAATTATATCAATGGACTCAATCCGATCATGCAATGTACTAAACAAAGATATTGAATCCTTTGACAATATTTGTGGAATATAAAACACGATTTCTCAATCACATGCAAGTAAGAGAGGAATTATCAATCACACAACACAAGATGTTCTTAGGGAAAGCACCTGCTCAAAACCCCTCTATCATATATTGTACATAGTCAAAGAATCATGAAACAATACAATGCTTTCTCACACTCACAAAATCCTGCACTATCCTAATTGTCTCACTCTGATCCTGCTCAAAACTATCAAGCAATTCTTAGGAAAAATTGACCAACACTTAGCCAATTCTCAACCCTTCCTTAGCCCAGTCTTTCTCACGCAATCCCTAGGCAATTAATCCCTATTAAATAGGATAATCATCCTTCCTTGATTGCGCAATCCCTATGGAGTCTTCCTCTGACTTTATAACTGCACCTGGGCAGTTCGCCAAAAATACAACTGATAGTTTACTTGTCTTAAACATTTGTCTCAACTTGGTCTCCATTAGAATTGACATGCATACAACCATTAATAATGATTCATGAGTTACTTGGTAGATCACTACTGGTGAATTAAATCTATTTTAATTCACTTGATCTTCCACTAGCTCATCAAACAGTTAGAACTAGTTAAATTGATTTTAAATCAATTAATGTGAGTTAGCTGATCCCACTCACACCACACTTGTGTTACAACTGAAACTGGACCCTGTAAACAATAGAATCACTCTACATGCCTATCCTTTGACCCTCAACTCGAAATTCTTGAGCTAACTAAGTCTATCACACTTAGTTAACTATTACAAATTGTTATGAGCTAAGATTACAATTAATTTTCCAATTTATTTAAAAATTAGTTGCACACTAATGTGTTGCTAGGATCCATCACTATGTGACCTGTGATCCCACACTAGTGTGTGTGCATTTTCATGTTGTTTCTAGATGCCAAATTCATTGTTTCTTGTTGTAAATTTCAACAAGCGACATGAGGGGGAGGGATCCTTTGGGATCCTAATGAGCATCAAGAAACTAAGTTCACTTGGGGTCTTAGTAAAGAAACCAATAACATGGCAGAGATGTACGATCTTCTGCTAGGACTATAATTAGCTAAGGAAAAAGGAATCTCCAGGATCAAAATTTTTGGGGACTCTCTCATAACAATTCAATTCCTACATAATGGCTGAAATCCTAAAGCCAATAAAATAAATCTTCTCCTTCAAAGAATCATGAGCATCTTGGATTCTTTTCAGCATAAAAGTTTCTATCATATCCTAAGGAGCCATAATTTTGAAGCGGGAAAACAAGACAATCAAGCATGTAATTTGACGAAGGGGAAAATAGAGATCAATGGGAAAAGGGAATGACAAACCATACCCTCACTTCATCAATGGAAATGATAAGCTCCATTATGAATTCATGCCAAAAAAATATTAGAGCCAAGATGGGAAGATTTGATTTGATTTGATTTTCCAACTCCTTTGCTTAAATTCAATCTTTATTCAATCATTTAAGTGCAACTTAATCAATTAATTCAACCATATTTTCTCTTTGGAGGTGGCAAGAGGTCAGCATACAGGCCACACGCCCACCTATTGCTCACCCATGGTAAAATTACACATAAGGATTTGGTTTAAAATCTCACACTATGTGCATAATGGTTCCAAGCAGCCAAAATTGATATGTTTATTTCCCACACTAGAGGAAGGGATGGCACCTGCATGGGAGGCACAAAGTTCGTTCCTCTAATTCATGGAGGAGATGAATGAATTTGGCATGATTCTCAATCATTTAAAGGGGTATGAAGTCCATTGAAACAACACCAAATATCGACTCTACTTCCTCCCTACCTTGGAGATTCCTTTGAGCCGATAGACTCTGGATGAGAGAACGGTGTTGTGTTACATCCTGGTTGGGATCAAAGTTCACTCCTCAATATTATATTTTGAAGTTGAGCTCTGCTTTTGGGTTCTTAGCCGACAAAGGAACCTTCATTCATCTGAATTCAATATTTGGATGAATTCAATGACAATTGATTGGGGACGAGCTAACTCAAGTGACAAGAAACACAAAAAATCTTTGCCCCACTTGGTTGTTGGTTTGCATGTGTGTTCTTAACAACACTTGGGAGAAAAATTGGTAATTTTCCTCCTTTCTTGTACATTGCGCCAACCTACAACATCTCTTTGGTTTTTCTCTAGATTAACTCCTTCCATCTCAAACTTCAATTGGCAAGCAATTCCTAGGTATTGGGGATGGTTTTGGATAGTGGCAGAGGTTTGAATTGGAGGCTTCTAGTTTTTTGGGGTGAAATGGGAAATTCCAATAGAAGAGATGGAGGCGAGGGAACCTCAAAGTCATGTCCCCTTTGCCCACAACCTCCTATCAATGATAGAATTGACTTTCATTCCCTTTTTCAACTCTTCCTTAAGCTCTCCCACATGGTTACAAAACAATATGATAGAATACAAGGATTTCATGACCAGATCAACATGAAAATTGATGAAATAGACACCCTTCGCAGCCAATTAGAGGATCTCACTTGACAATGGCCAACTACAACAAAACATACTTAAGAAGGAAACACAAGTGCATATCATGCTGAAGAAATGTCAGTAGATTCCTCTTTTTTTAATGACAAAATATTGTAAAATAGTTCTACTTTGTGGCCAATTTTGCAGGCTTTATAGTTGCAATTATGCTAGTAGGATGTGTGTATCAAGCAGTTAATGTGTAGATGTTGTAGAACTTCTTAGTTTTTATTCTTCTGTCGAAAAATCTGGCCTCATAATTTGATGTAAATATCACGATTTTTCAATGCGTTACGGGCATAGATTTTATAACAATCTCTACTCATGAATAGAAAAAAACAAAAAACAAAAAAATGAAACAATATTTTAAGGTGTTAGATGGGTTTGAAATCAAGAAAAAGAGAAGAAGAATGAACAAATAAGATATAATATTACTAAGTGGATTGCTATATAAAAAATTATCTTCAAATCTTATAGAATGATCCAAATCTTGTAGAGTAATAAAACATAATTTATGGTTTTTAATAAATTAATTAATAATAAAATAATAAAGTAAAATAGACATATACAATTGCCTTTTTTTTCAATGAGAGATATTTGTTTATTTTATAAATGAGGATGGTACATGTTTCAGCTCATTAGACAAGGCTCAAAGTCATTATAAAAAACACTCATATGAGCTCAACATGTTACATATAACAATTGAAAACCGGGTGGAGAGGAAACAACAAATTTTCCAACCATCTAAGTTAAACCAAATTGACACATATACTGATCTAAAAACTATCATGGATATTCCATTGGACAGTTCGTCATGACAAATTTGATAAAACTATATTTAAAAATTCGAAATCTACAGTAGTAAGGTTTTATTTCTCTTTAGAGTTTTGGATTTGTAGATTACTATAAATTGTGTATGCATGCAAATTAAAACCATGCAAAAAATAGAGAACAACGAAATAAAAAATTGCAAACCACAATTTGATCCAATATATAACTTGGGAACCCCTTTCGAGAGAAAACCCAGGTAGAAGGTGAGGTTGCAATGCTCTTTTTATTTTAATAGAAAATGGTTGTGAGTACAAAGAAGTATGGCTTGTGGCCCATGGGCTACTACAATGCACAAATCCTCTATGTGTGCTCTATCTCCAATCCATATCAACTATTTTTTTCTCATCTATGGAACAAATGCACTTGAAAAGAGTGAAATCTTTTTTCCTCCTAGTGGCCTGGTTATAACATAGCCCGAGAGCATTCTAGTCATTAGGTTTGATTACCTCAACTCTTAACTATAGTTACAATATGAAATCTTCTAGAGTCTTCTTCATTATAATCATGTGGCTAGCCCATTTTCCACGATTTTTGTGGGACAACGTGGCATCCTTTCAAATTATGGTAGCCAATACATGAAGGTCAACTTCTAAGTGGCATAAATTATGCATATGAACTCTAATCGAGAAGATTCTTGTGCTGTTGGTAAGGTCTTTGTGTGCAGAATGAAGAAAAATATGTCGCGCTAAAGCATCAAAGTTTTACCCCAAAAAACGTCTTTTAATGACTCAAAATTATTTAGGAAGGTTTCAAACCCCATTTTCCAAATTGGGTGTCGTTGGTAAAAATGATCCTGTGAGCTAATTCCTCATCTTTTTCCTCTCTAAGAGCATTGATATGGATGACAAACAAAATGATGATCCAATCTGGATCATATACTATTGACTTAAAATTTAACTATCTAAAATTAGAATATTAAATTATAAATAATTTATATTAATGATATAATTTTATGTTCATTTAAAAAATTAAATGTTTAAATAAATTTTATAATCCCTAATAATACAATAATATTAATGTCGAATTCCAGAATAAAGTAGTAGTAACAATGTTAAAATCATATAACTCGATTGATGGTAAAGTGAACTAAGAAGTTCCACTACAATTGATCCAAATTTATGAAGGAACAAAATGAAATACATATTTAAACAAAAACACATAGATACAACAAAACTAAACTTCAATTAATAAATAACAAATGTTGAAAACTATTTACATGTAAAATGAAATCAAACTAGCTCGAGTTGTGGTAGCTTATCTCTGTGAAGATATGTGATGGCTACATGCCTTTTGAACTGTGTTACAATGAGGTTCAAAGGCCTTTTTATCATGAAGAAACAATAAGAAACCCTAAACATCTAAAACCCTAACCCTAAGAGATAAAGCACCAAATGCTTATGGGCCCCCATGAGGTAAGTTTGAATGTTAGCTTACCAGGGTCATGACTTTGGTATACGATCTTTGTTTAGCTCGCACGATAGCCCGTTAGAAAGGTCTATATGAGAATAATAACTTTTGATTGCAAATGACGTGAGTATTTAACTCACATTTTCCCATTTCCCTAAAAAATGTTGTTTAGGGCCTCAAAACGACTTTGGAAGTTTAGGACTTTAAAAACTGTTGAAAATAGAAAACTACCAAAATAAGAAATTAGGTTGAAAAATAAGAAACTAGTAGAAAATTGCTTTGTGAGCCAAGTAAAATACCTAGGTGACCACCAATATCTACCTAAATCAACAATCAAATGACTAAACATAACTATAATAATTTTATGTATAAAATACAATATATTATTTTATGAAATATTATGTTTATGGTTTTTTTTACTATATTTATATTTATTTACCATGTGATGATATAGTTTTTTTAAACAAAAAAAGTTAAATAATTATTACAATTGTTAAAGCATATGATTTAAATGATACCTAGCCAATTACCAACCTATCTTCTACGATATTTTTGGTGTGATCAACGAGGATGAAATATCGAACTTATGTTCAAGATATTCACCACTTTACCATTTAAACTATGTGTGTCAAGGTATTTAGCCCATTTAGTTATTAACATAATGTGCATCGTGACCATTTCTTATAAGATTGAAAAAAAGTAATGATAGGGCTATCTAGTTCAATATTTTAAATTTGATTTGGATTACTAACATAAGTTTAGTTATGAATTCATTTTTATATTTAAAAGGTTTTAGTTTGGTTTTCTTAAGTAATGTTATTATTGGAGTTTCATATAAAAGCAGAAGATTAATGATATGGGTAGCTCGCTGACTAATCTGATTTATTATATTTAAAGGTAAAAGGTTTTAATGTTAAACGATATTATTATATATTCGGATAATTTTGGACAGAATATTATTAAATAATTAATATATATATATATATATATATATATATATATATATATATATATATATAAATTATTTTAGATAAAAATCTATATTTATAAGTAAAAATATCAGATTTTATTTTACTTTTGAATAGGTATCTTGTTCAATAACTAAGTGTGGTATTTTCATTAAAATTATATATACATAAATAAAAGGTTTCCAGTTTCACTTCTTTGTTAGGTTAATCTTGTCTTGGTAAATGTGTTATTGTATTAAGCATTATTTTAAGTTAATAGAGTAGGTTTGGGGCCATGCTATTGTGCCTATGGATTGCTTGTAATGAAGCTTGGAGTCAGTACTTTATTGAATAACATAGTGTGGTGTTTTGTTAAGGTTACATATCTATAGATAAAAGGTTTCGAGTTCCACCTGTTTCTTAAGTTAACCTTGTCTTGGTAAATGAGTCATTGTGTTAAGCATTATTTTAGGTCAATAATGTTGTTTTTGGGCCCATGGTATTGGTAACCCATGATATTATGCCCAGAGTTTTGTTAGCCCATGGTATCGTGCCAAGCGATTGCATGTAGCTTTTCTTGGGGTTTCCAAGGTAAATCATGTGTCAACAATGTGCATGATTTATGTGTTTTGGTATTATCTGTAAATTATTTCTTTCACTCCTAAGATCCCCATCCCTTCAAATAATGCCACTATGCATCACAACAACTTCATATAGGAACAAAATATTAATGGGGTGGTACCTTGTGGATCACCTTCATTTGATGTTTTTATTGATGATCCATATCCACAAGTAAAATTTATTAAGTTCTATTGACCTAATCAATGTTATTGTACATCTTAGCAACTCTAAACATTCACAAAAATTTAGTGACACAAATAACTACATTCACAAAAATTTAGTGACACAAATAACTTGTTGAACACCTCATTCTAATGTTTTGATTAAGAATCTATATCCACAAAAAATATAAATGATACCATTATGCATGACAACAACTTCATAAATAAACAAAAGATTAATGGCACACAATACCATGTCTAAAAACTCTAATCTAAAATTTCAACTAAAAATCCATATCCATTAATAAAAATTTTCAATTTTATCTTATATCCTTAAAGCAATACCATTATATATAATAACAATCATATAAAAACAAAAAGTAAAAAACATAAATATCTTGTCAAACACCTTACTCTATTATATTTTTAAAAACTCATATTTACAATTATGGTTTTTAAGCCTCACACTTATACATTATAATAAATCTTTATAAAACCAAAAAAACTAAGAATATGAATACTATATTAACATCTCTATTTAAAATTTTAATTAAAAATCTATATCCATAAATAAAAACTCTCACATTCACAAATTTACTTTATTAATTACATTCTTAAATTAAAAAAAAAGACGAATACACCCACACTCGTACCTTATAATAAACCTTTATAAAAACGAAAGATGATTAATATGAATACTATATCAAACATCTTTATTTAAGGTTTTGATTAAAATTCCATATCCATAAATAAAAACTATCATATTCGTACTCTCATGTTCACAGAATTTATTAAATACACTCTTAAAAATTTCAAAAATAAGGACGAATACATTGTTATCAATCCTTGTAATCCGTGACTTAAATTGTTTCTCTATAATATCCTAAATTACTAAAACAACATAATATATATTATTAGTAAACTAATAATATCCTTATACTGAGATACTGTACGCAATGGTATATGGTATACGTACAATACTGGTACACTACGTAGCTGACATACAACGCTAATGATAATGGCCACAAAGTTACGTATATACCCCATATTTCACATACTTGGACATCGTAGGTGCATAAAACATTTAATTAGAAAAAAATAATTAAATTTTGCCGATATCAGAAGGCGCCTTGTCCACATCCCATAGGCCCCGCCAGCTTGACTGAAGAAATTTTAGATAAAGATTCTCGCATGCACGGGTCCGCACGTGACCTTAGGCCCAGTGCATAAGCCGCCGAGCTTCTCAGCTCTCTCTTTCAGGTCCATATGACCGTGCACACTTGATTCTTCTCTGGATTTACTTCCAGGGCAGATATTTGCAAAATCCCCAATGAAGTTGTTATTAATAATTGACTAGTTAAAAATAAAATAACTAAATATTTATGTTGTTATTAAAAATTGAATTTGTTTTTAGTTGTGTTGTAAGTAGTTTTATTTTTTCAAGTCATCTAAGCTGTTAAAGTCATTTGGGACACTAGTCTTTAGCTAACTGGATTTTTAGCATGTAGCCTTTCCCTAGCATAAGGCACATCCACCTCTCTTAAGATCTGATCCTCGTCTGGCTGACTAGGTCCATCCTCAATGAGTTGTGCTGGTAAGATTTCCCAAATCACGGATTCTCTAGAAATTGATTAATGATTAATTAAAAATAAATATATTATAAACTATACTTTAAATTTAGATGAAAAAGATCATATTTTATTTTGATTTATTCAAATTAGATGTAATTGACAATTTGATATGAATAAATAATAAAATTTTCAATCTTGTCAAGTTTGAATGGAAAAGCAATTTGTCCACATTTACAAAGCTTGATTTAGGCTTCCACCTTCATTTCCTCAATTCTTCCTCTCTAAAAATTGAAGTAATAACTTGATACGACTAAATCTTATACAATCCAACATAACTCCACCTCATAGATTACATGAATAAATATTTTTTATAATTATAATGTTTTCAAACAATTATTTTTACAAATTTTAAATTTATACAATCATAAAACATTTAAAATGATAGATTTTTTTAAATTAAAAAATTTCAAATGTAACTCAGTTTTGTGTTCCATTGATATATATCCAAAAATATTTTATATCTTTTAAAAAAAATAAAAAATATATATTTCATATTAAAAATAATTAGTTTAAATTTATTTGTATTATATTTTTATTGAAAAAATATTGATAAATACACAAATAAAATAATTCACTTCTTTAATAAAAATTATATTTAACTTTTTAAATATTTTAAATATTTAATAATTTTGAGTTTAAAAGTTTACGAAGAATCCAATACATACCTGAAATATTTTATTTAAAAAAAAGTGACTACGTACTGAACTGAAAATTTGCAGGATTTCGAACAGCTACCTAATCAAAGTAAGGATTTGGTGGATGAGGAGAGATAAGCCCTGAAGGGTGTGCGCCTCAAATTTAAAAAAGAAGTTCAAGATATGGTACAGCTATCTAATTTAAGTACAATATTACTGCATCTTAAATGTATGACATATTCCTATTTGAACTTTAATTCTTTTGAATGGACTCAAAAGCAGATTGACGGAAAACACACAGCATAACAGTTTCATGAAAAGATTGTGTCCAATTAAAATAACTTGTAATTTAAGTTAAAACTATTTGAACATAAATGAATTTGGTATAAAGATATCAAGAATTAGTTAAATCATTGAAATATCGACGAAAACGTTGCATTGCAAAATATTAATAACATTAGAAATATTATTACTTTTAAGTTTAAAGAGAAAATGTGGTGTAAGAAAGATTTAGAGGCTAAAAAAAAAATAAGATAGTATAAGGAGGTCATCAACCTTACTTTAAAATATCAAAAGTATCTCTCTGCTTTAACTAGCTCAAAGAAAAGAATTAATATAGCCAAGATAAAAACAAACTCTCATGAGCTCTATAGTGAAACAGAGTGAAACACATGGTTGGATAGTTCCTAAAACACCATTGGTGGAAAAGATCTGCCATCTCTCTGAGGATATAAACATTGAAAATGAAAATCACTTCCTCTTAGAGTGTCTTTAGTACACCCACATTAGATCTCAGTTTCATAATCTTTATTGCAATACCGACATCAGTGGCCTTTTAACATGTCAAAATCATAGTACCTCTGTAGCTTTTTTACATGTCAAGATCATAGTGAGCTCAGAGCTCAGACACTTCTCTCCAAGCTCTTTGAGCATAGGAGTTCAATTTTAAAACAAACTAAATAATTCGCTTTTTAAAATCTAATAAACCAAAATTTGGTCTTAGTGAACGTTAACCATCATCATCAAAATAAAATCATTTATGTTAAAGTAAATTTGGTAATATAGTAAAGTAATTTGTAAGAAGTTAAAATTAAATTTGATGACCTCTATCATAATATTAAGAATATATTTAAAAATTCACAAGTCAAATATATCAATAACTTATCTTACCAGATGTAAATATTTAACAATTTTATTATAACTAATGTTACTAGCTATAAATATTTAACGATCTTATCATTTATAGATCAAATATTTTTATTTTTATTGAAATTTATATTTATAATAATCACAAGGCAAGTCAAACAAACATATCTATAGAAATTCACATTGATAAATTTAATTTTAAATTTACTACTATATTAAATATCATATTCTACATACAAAAATTTCTCATACACCAATTTAATGTCTATTTAAAAATAACTTTAAAATTAAATAATAATGTAACTTTAAAATTAAATAATAATAATAATAAAACCCTTATTTTTTCACTTTTCTTACCATCCTTTCATTATAAGTAATTACAAATATTCTACATAAAACCCTTATTTTTTACTTTTCTTACAAATATATGACTACCAAAATTATAGGTATTCACTCCATTTTAACTTACAAAGTCAGTAAAATATACAAATTATTTTATGTGAGAGACTCAGATAAATGCATGGGGTTAGATAATTGCATGGGCAGACTGTTTTGGTAGTTTTCTGTTAATTTCAATTGGCCAGGGATGAACTGGGTTTTCAACGATTGAATTAGTTTTGGTTTTGTCGATTCTAGCAGAGCAAAGATTTATCTGGCACGCAGCTTTAATGGAGCGGCGAAAGAAGCCAACATATGAATTCTATTATTGAAGGGAGAACAATGAATGATGCTGTCAAGAGTCCCATCAAACTGCAAATGGACCACTGAATTGCAGATGCCCTCCTTGAAAATCTCGTAACCGTAACGTTTCTTCTCTTCCTTTCTCCTGATGTTCATTTTAAATTGTCTTCATTACCCACTCAACTGTCACATTATATGCTTTCCCCTCTTTGATGTTAGCTTATATAAGCTTACACCTCTGTTTTTTCTTTCAACTTTGATCCATACATGATGATTTCTCCATGTCTGGGAAATTGGGATTATTCTTGTGGGCAGGATTCAGGGTTCTTCAATTTTGGATTCAGGGTTCTTCACTTTATTAAAAGCTGGACCAATATATTTATCAATAAATTTATGAATGAACTGATTTGATTTCTTATTCAATGTTGTCTTCCTAGGTTTACACAAATGCCTGTGCATGCTTTTGTAATTGGCTTGCCTGGTTTTAGCATATACAATTTGGTTTGATTATGTATGTTTGATGGCTTTGTTTGAAAAACTTACATGATTTTATTGGTATACATCTAGTTTTTATTGGAGAGGAGTTGGGCTGATATAGATTCTCTCTTTCTATCCAAAGGATCTTTGTGTCTGAAAGTTCACTTCCTGAAGTAAAATGCCAGAAATAGCTTCAGAACTACATGAGGGGTTGTTGTTGAAGCACAAAGAAACCCGCAATCTCAGTAATTATGATAGTATAGATAACAGTATGTTGATTCATGGAGAAGGGGAGCAGTCAGAGATCCAATTGCATGATGGACTTAGTTTTTCCCAATTCATGGTAGCTGGCTCAATTGCTGGCATGGTAGAGCATATGGCTATGTTTCCTATTGACACCTTGAAAACTCGAATGCAAATGTTGGCTACATCGGGTGGTTCTGCTCATGCGGCTGTAGGTAGAGCCCTAAAGTCCATAGTGAAATCAGAGGGGCCTCTGGGTCTCTATAGGGGTATTGGAGCAATGGGTTTGGGAGCTGGACCTGCTCATGCTGTATATTTCTCTGTATATGAGACTTGCAAGGAGAAAATGGGAGGTAACAGACGTGGTCACCATCCTTTTGCCCATGCAGCATCTGGAGTTTTGGCCACCATTGCAAGTGATGCAGTTTTTACTCCCATGGATGTAGTGAAGCAGAGGCTGCAGCTCAGAAACAGCCCATATGGAGGAGTAATGGATTGCATCAAAAAGATTTCGAGGGAAGAGGGGTTTAGAGCTTTTTATGCATCCTATAGAACTACAGTGGTAATGAATGCCCCTTTCACTGCTGTCCACTTTGCAACTTATGAAGCAGTGAAGAAAATTCTGAATAGAATTTCTCCTGAAAATGCAACCGAAGAGCACCTTCTTGTTCATATAGGTGCTGGTGGTGCAGCTGGAGCATTGGCAAGTGCTGTGACAACACCTCTTGATGTTGTAAAGACTCGTTTGCAGTGCCAGGTTGGTATCTTGTTCCGAGTCATTGTGCTGTCAATCTCATTAAGTAGACATTAATCAGAAGTAATAAGAAACAGATGGGCTTGAAGTTTACTTATGAAGTTTATCAATTTTAATGTTGGGCATCATTCAAATGAGCCCTATGGTGAATGGCCTATAGGAATTGACCAGATTAGTACATAATTGCACATAGAGAAAGAGACATGCACTATACAGCCCCCAGGAAGGGATGTGTCATGTTTATAGGTGGGTAAGATCGTGAACCATTTGTTAATCAACATCATGAAAATTATACAATAATAAAATGAATTAGCATAGGTTTATTTTATACTTGCTTCTTAAAAGTTTTCTCAGTGTTCAATAGAGGCAGGATTGATAGGAATCTATTTTAATAAACTAATTTTTCAATCAAGGTTAAAAACCTATTTATCAAAAACTATCTTTAATATCTGAAAGAGTTATTGTTATGATATCATGGCCAAGAACTAGTAGAACTGTTATCTGTTCTTTAATCAAGACTTGCTTGAACTTTTATGTTTATTAGAAATTGCTTCAGGCCATCTCTGTTATGAAAGTTTTTGTTTTTAAGGATGAAATATGCAAACCTTTTCAAGCCATGGTGAGAAAATTAATGCATAATAAGTATAGAATTATATCTGTTCGTTAATAAAGACTTGCTTGACTTTTATGTTTATTAGAAATTGCTTCAGGCCATCTCTGGTATGAAGGTTTTTGTTTGTAAGGATGAAATATGCAAACCATTTCAGGCCATGGTGAGAAAATTAATGCATAATAAGTATAGAATTACATTTGAGTCTTGAGCTGCCCTGGATCAAAATCAAAATAGGGAAAAAAATTTCCTTTAAAAATGCGCACATTTAATTCAAATTTTCATTTATGTTTTTCCCACACTGTTCCAAATATGATATTTCTTAGTATATCATCTTAGGTCATTCTTCTGATCTTGTCATCAGTTAGAGAATATTTTATTGGCATTGAGGTCAGCAATCTGATATATTCATCTTGTCCTAATCTGCAAACCATGATCAGTTATCCTATTTCTATCTAAGCCTTCTTTTGTTCCACACTAGCCTTATCTGACAGCAATCCAGCTTGCAGATATTACATATGATATTTGAAGCAAAAGTACTTTTTAAATGAGATAGTCTATTGATGGGTGGTCATTTAAAATGTGTATAATTTGTTAACTTTTCAGTTTGTTATGAAGGATACAGGAAATTAGTCATTGCACTAAAAAGTAGTACAGTATGATAAGCTCTGGGTTTTATCATCAACAATTCTGAAGTGCCTGCACATTTGTCCAATATTATGCAGGGAGTTTGTGGCGCAGATAGATTCAGTAGTAGCTCAATAAGTGATGTTGTGGGGAAAATAGTAAGAAAAGAGGGAGCTGCAGCTCTGATGAGAGGGTTGAAGCCTAGAATATTGTTTCATGCACCTGCAGCAGCCATTTGCTGGTCTACATATGAAGCAAGTAAGACCTTTCTGCATAATGTGAACCAAGCTGCAGCTCGAGTATAGAGCTTACAATATCTGACATAGTTCCTCTAAATAAGTGATCCCTTGATTTTCCTGTCAAAGGGAGTACAATTATCTCATTGTAGCTCTTCTTCAAATTACGTGTAATATATACTTATGCATTTTTTAGGAGTATCTAAGGGCATGCTCTCTGATTTGTGTCTACATCCCATCAATATTCATACAAAATTAAAGCATCAAATTTACATTATATAGTGTAAGAATACCATCAGTTGATATATTCTATCTACATTGCAGAATAGTTCTTCTTGATCGTTGTCCCCATGGAATAGTTTATAACTGTAAATCACAAAACTAAATACATTTGTGTCCATTTTCATGGCATGGGAGTTGTTTGGCCTCCACAGCGAAAGGCCTTCATGTTTCCCTTGCTGGACATATTTTTCACAGTGACTTAATCAGATGGATTGGCCATTCTTCATGAATTTGATAAGGAAACAAGCGTTAGAAGTTACAATAATATATAATCTGTTATCATACATTACTACCTGATTTATGTTTATCTGTTCTTGGGATGTTGATCACCTGCAATCATCATTATTTTGTATTTTATTATCTTTCAGAACTCCCTTGTTGGTATCCCAATTAGTATTTTTGGTTCCTTTTATAATCTGTTTTTAACACCTGTTTTTGGATAAGATATCCAGGAGAGGAGTAAAAAGTTAAACGAGGCACTAAATAGGCAAGGTACTTTGTCTATATTGGATGTTTTTGTAATTTTGTGAACACCTGTTTTTGGATTTGTTATGAATCAAATACACAATATAAATCTGCATATAAACATACACACCAAATATGAACCTGAAGCACAATTTCCAAAAATATTATTTTGATGAATTATGACTCATTATCATTATCTATGTGGAGAAGAAGTCCACATAACCCCATTCCATCCAAGTAGAATAATCACAAGCCATTGTGTCCAATAATGACTCTGTGAATCTCTTACTATACCAATTCTCCTCATCGATAATGCAGGTCTCCTCAAAATGTTTTGTTATCAAAGCTTTGTAGTTAATAGATTTCCATATGATGAAACCCAGAAATAAGATTTCCTCATATTTTACTGTCTTTGATGCTGTCACTAATTATCCATCCATCTATATTCGATTCTTATGAGTGTCTATCTTGATTGCTTTTTTTGCGACCTTCCATGAATGTAGTTGATTTTGGCATTTACTTCTTATAAAGTGACGGTAATGTTCTTGTAGTTGAACTCTCTCAGTACGTAATGAGGATGTCCACAAGGTTCCACCTTTGATGGGTTGCCTGCATTTCCACACCATTAATATATATATATATATATATTAAAAGTGTAGATTAGCATTTTCAAGCCTTTCTTTCTTCTTGATCTTCAGTTACTTATTTTTGAAATTATATCATCATATTTGACTTTAAATCCGTAAGATGGAGCTCAAAGTTTTGAAGTATTTTTAGTGACTTTCTTTTATCTTTTCTTTTTTATGTTATTTATTAATTTCATTTTTCCTTTTTCAATTATCAATGGATTTTTTTAATTTGGAATCTTCCATATTTAGGGGTTTTTTCAACATTATCATCACTTTTCTGATTGAGATTTTTGTCTTTCTATTTATTTATTTATTTATTTATAATATTTGATATGTTATTTCAAATTTTTGACATCGTTAAAATCTTTTTTACATGGGATTTATTCATTTTATTTTTATTTTTTTCTCTCCAATAATTTTTAACCTTTTTATACTCTTTTTGCAAGCTCTTTTTTTAGCCCATATTTTCCCTTCTACAAGTTAGATATATTATGATGTATTTTTTTCATTCTCTTCAACTCAATTTTGGTTTTTAGTACCAGTGTAGCACGACTCTTATAAGACCTGCACGACTCTTATAAGACCTGCGAGTACCCACAGGTTTTATAGCGAGACAGGTCACTCGCATAGAACCCATCGTTTCTACTGGTACTCGTCAAAACCTGCAAAAAACTTGGCTACCTGCATTGAAATCATGAAGAACCTCATATGACCCACATAAGACCCGTGGATACCTTCAAAATTCGATTTTTTTAGCAAGTCATGTGGAGGGAAAGGGAAAATAGAGAGAAAATTTTGCCGAGTTTTATACAGATTGTTCCCAAGTCTTATACAAGTTGTTGAGTCAATAACTAGACAAGTCTTATACGAATACAAGTCATGCAAGATTGGTTTTACCACATCTCTCTCTATTTTTTTTTCTATTATCCATTTATTTGAGAATATATTTTCAAATTCTTCCCACTACAAGGAAAACAATGTCATAAGATTGGAAATTTTTTTTCAAAAAACCTTTACTACAACCTCCAACGTTCATAATAGAGAATCTAGTGACAATTCTAATAAATATTCACTGTAACTTGAGACATATATTTTTGAGGAGGTTTTCTTTACTTATTCTTATAACACACATAGATACACCTTTAATAAACAGGGCATGAGTCATAAATAAAACTAGAAGTCACAAATAAAACGAGAAGCAGCATTGGTGCTTGTATATTCATTACACACATGTATTGTTGTTTTTGTATAACCAAGCACAGTGCTTGAGTAACTATTATGCACCAAGACATTTCTTTTGTTTTAAGGCACATTAATGCGAGTATAATTGTTATGTGCTTGTGGGTATATTACCATGGGCGTTAGCGGGATTGAAATTTTGAAAATTTGGATGAGATGCCAATGCCATCTATTGTTATCATGGATTGAGGTGTATATTTTATCTAAAACTTTAGTATGCTTATATTACTATGGGCACTAGAGGAATGTGAAATTTTGAACATTTTGGATGCTATGCCAATGCGATTTATTGCTATAATGCATCTATGAGTATATTTGATCTAAAACTCTAATGCATATAAAATATTTAAAACACTATAATATATAAAATATTTAAAAAATTAGTATGGTTTAAATAAATGGTGTATTTCACAATTTTAGCACAATTGCTATATGTCAAATAATGGACATGTTTGTGGTTGAGTCATAACAATGCAACATACTTTGTATAATGAGTTTAAAAAAAATGATTACAATGTATTGATATTTCAGTTAATCATTATTTAAAAAAAATTCAATTAATCATTTCAAAATTAAATATTTTTTATAACAATATTAATATTAATTTTTATATTAAATTATTTTGTTTTGATAAAATGATTATATTAATGTGTTATTCAATCGATATACTTATATTATTTATAATAATTTAATTTATCATATATTAATTAATCCACAATACAACTTTTTTGACATGGTACAATACAATAAATAAATAAATAAGATATCCACTAAATATTTATTCATCTACTTGGTCAAAACTAAACGAAATATTTAATTAATCAAAACCAATACTTATTTATATATTTCAATCTTAATATTTAATTATATATTTATTTACTCTAAACTTATTTATTTTTATTCAAATCTTGAATAAAGAAACAAATAAATAAATAAAATATGTATTTAATCATAAATCTATTTATTCAAAACTAAATATTTATTTGATTAGTTCAAATGTATCCTTTTTATTTAGTCAATATCTAAATAAATAATTAAATAAAATATTTATTTATCTATTTATTAAATATTTATTTATTTATTTATTCACAATTAAATATTTACCTATTTATTTGACTTTTGTTTATCCAATTTTCACCTTAATGTATTATTTAAGTATGACCAAAAATATCAATCTATTTAATTTTATATATTTTTATTTAATTATGGAATTATAATTAAAAAAAATCAAATTCTTCATTAACAATTATATTCTAACAACTACTTTTCTTATATTAAAATATTTTTATTAATAAATGATAATTTTTTGTCAAAACTAATTGTTAGATTCTAACACCCAAGAACCAATTCTCTATATCAATATCCTTATTTAATGTGATGCCATGATGTGATTCTCCATCTTGTCCTGATGACGAACTACTATCTTACAAAAGGAGACAATGTAAAAGCTAACAATAATCAAAATGTCACCAATATGTAATTGTTACATTTATTAGTAATATGTATTTCTTATACTTATCGGTAATTTATGGAGTTGTCTACGGAGGCGGAGGAGGAATTGCCTAGACAAACAAAAGAGCCTGGAATCCGAGCAAAAGAAGTTTAAGAAATCTTGTAGTAGCAGACAAAAGTGGCTGGAATCCGAGCAAAAAAAGTTTAAGAAATCTTGTAGTAGCAGTGTTTGAATCATGTTTTTTTGATGGTGGAAATGGATTCAGCACCATAAAAAACCTCTAACGCACCTAAAATATTGAAGTTGATAGCTATAACCTGGATTTACAAAAATCACTGCTAGATTTTCTTAAAATCTTACTCGAATTTTCATGATTTTTAGGGCAAAAAAGCAGACCTAATATCAAATATATTAAACAAAATATCAATATGTAATTGTTACACTTATTTAATAATATGTTTTCATACAATTGTGACAATATGTTGATCACATTAAATTTTTTTTATATTTTCACATGTAAATATTCCAAAACATACAACTTGCAGGAATATTCAATTATATTGATTGACATTCAACACTTGAACTAATATCATGGTTAAAGTTGTGTTTATGCCTTATTTCTTTATTACTTGGTGAAAAACTAATATTTTCTAAATCAACTTGTTTTTATGTTCCTCCTCTTTATGTTCCATCTATACCCATAAAAATAAAGTGCAATAAGTATATCTATATTTATATAGTAAATATACATGATTGCATAAATGAAAAAATACCATGGTAGCTAGTGATTCCTAAACAATACACATTCTTTTGAAGCCATGTTGCATGTCTTCTCTCAAAATTATTTATATTGGCTCCACTCCATAATTTTTTTCATCAGTGTTTAATACATCATGGCAAAGCATAGTGGATGTTGTTAATATAAATATTTTTTGTTATTCTATTAGTTATAAAATGAACAAACTTAAACAACATAATTATTTACAAATTGTTGAATTAACCGTGAAAATTTCAACATATACTCACAACCCACACTTAACTCAATGTTGATCAATTCTTTGGTTGGTTTTTCTTTGTGCATTAGCACCTATTAGAAAACATTCATGAACAACTATTAATTAATTATTTAAATATAAAATTTACAACATGTATGAAATATTAAGTTAAAGTAAAAAACACAAATACTTATGATCAATCATTTTATTCCTCCACTAGCAATTATTAATTAATTATTTAAATATAAAGTTTACAACTTGTATGAAATATTAAGTTAAGGTAAAAAACATAAGTACTTACAAATAATGTGATCAACCATTTTATTCCCTATTTTCTTTACTATGTGTTGAATGGGCTTCATTTTGTTTTATTTTTGGTAACCAAACAATTGAAAATTAGTTTTTTGTGTGATAATTAAATTTGATGTATATACAAGAATAAATTAATGATTACATGCTTTTGATACATATTGTCGTTGGGATGTATTTTTTTGCAATGCAATTATGTTAATTTTTTTTTACCATTTCCTTGTACACTATTTTGGACATCCCTACCATATGTATAGTATTTATCCTCATTTGTCTTTTAGAGTTTGCATAATATTCCTAAAAAGAAAACCACAATATTTTTTTAAATCAACATGAAAATAAATATAGCAAAAAAATTGTTATTTTTTGGGACATATTATAGAAAAATACATTTAGTAATTTTTTTTTAATGGTTCTTTTTGGTTGTTGTAAATTTTTGTTATTACAAGTCTTGCAAGTCTCACTAGATTTATTGGCTATGGCTTTAGAAACATTTTTTATAGGTTATGTATAGCTTGAATTTTGGAGTCTTTAGATTTCTTTTTTTGTATTCTAAATGGAAAATACATCTATACTTTCTTTTCCCTATATCTTTCGTAATTTTGCTAAAATGTTTCCCTTTCTCGTTAACTTCCAACACCATTCTAAATAAATTGAAGATTAATCATCACCATTTTCATCATTCATAATTTTTATCTTCTTAAAACAACATTCTATTTTGTCACTATTGGTGACATATACAACATTAAAGAATGTGAAATTGAATGTTTAAAACATACTAAAAATTAATGTTAAGAATATTACTTTTAGTTAAAATTCAAAAAAAAATTCATATTGATTACCTTTCAATCCATCTCATTCCTCTTTTTGCAACATTTTTATAAATCTTTTATATTCTTATGCACTTAAATGGTAAACAATGTTATCAAATTTATGCTTTGGATGATATGGGTTAACTAAAACAAATTATTAGTTTCAACCCAAAGATAATTTGAACGTACTAATTTTTTAGTAAAATTTAATTAGCTTGTTTTCTTCACTTATTGGGATGTATTATTATCATGTTTATCGCAATAAGTTATTTTCCTTGAACTTTAACCAATCATATTTTATAAAATATATATACGCATTATAAAATTTGTTGACAAAATTAGAAGTCATTGTGTATAAAAGGGATGGCATCAGGATGTCTAAATTTGGATTGATCATTGGGGATAAAGGAAAAAATCATTTTGTAGAATAAGGACAATATTAAAAATATTATTACCTCAAAATTTAATGAGAATTTGTGGGGTGATAAATAGTTAGAGGAAAAAATGAAATTAAGATATTATAAGGAAGTGATCAACCCCAATCTTGAAAATCAAGAGTATCACTTTGTCTTGACAAACGTTAAGAATAAAATAAACATTAAAAAAATAAGAACAAATTATCATGACTTTCATAGTGAAATTGGTGCCAGTCATTCCCCAAAATACCACGAGATATATAAATAAGATGCTATGAATCCCAAGTAATCTCTTACCTTCTTAAGGCATGGTAGACCATATCAGTCTTAATGGATGTTGTTCATCATCATCATCATCATCATCAATCATAAAAAAATATGCACCAATACATTGAACACACAAATAAACACACATAAATACATACACACCATCATACAATCATTATGTTTTTATATATTCAAAAACATTTTGTTTATAAATTTTTATGTTTAAGTGATGTCTTATAATGTAAAATAAGCATCATCATCTTAAATTTATGTTTACAATGCATCATTGATCTCAAGAACACATGTAAACCATATGTGGTGTTGTTAACAAGAATGTATGCATCGGTGCATAATGTTTGCACAATATGCACTGTGGACCAACAAGTGCTTTTTGATACCAACATGGTTTGATATCTAATGTAATGAGTGGTCCAATTGCAATGGATACCAAATACCTCATATAGAAGTTTAAAAATTCTATATAAATATATTGTTGGAAAAAAAAATCTTGTGAAATGTTGAGAGAGATATCAAGAGAAATAACAAGAAAGCTAACATTTACAATATTGAAGGTATCTTAAAAAAATCTTTATATTTTTTTCAGAATGTGCTGAAAATTATTTGAACCAAATCTCTCTCGCACATGAATATCCTTTCTAAATTTTGGAAAAATGAGAAAATAAAGGCTATGGTTTTCTTTTATAAACTACACATTAAAAAAATGAAATTTCATTCTATTTTTTTAAATGCATTGAAAAATATTTGAATTAAATAGTGGAAATATTGAAATGATCAAATGGGCTACATATCTGAAATTTCTCTTGTGTAGATTTGTATGTGACCTATAGTGAGCTCTTACAAATTCTCTCCTAGTTTCAAAGTCTTTACTATTAAATCTCTCTTAAACTTGTGTGTCTCTACCAACATTTAACAAAATAATAAAATAAGAATTATGATTTTAATTTATAAACACACATTTAGAAAAATGAAATTCATGTTCATGTTTTCATCGTGGATGGATTAACGATAAATGCGAGTTTTTTTTTTCATATGGTGTTCTCCTTAATAGAAAGTGCATTGGTGTGTTTTCTATGTTAAAATGCACCACTTAACAATTTACTTGGTGAAATATAAATGTAAACCTTTGTAATTAAAGTTTTATGGAGGTTTTAATTTCCACAAGTGAAATGAAATTCACTTATGCAATGTGTATCATTGTTTAGTGTGTTGAGATTCAACAAAATGATGAGCTTAGTGAAAAGAGTCGCCTTCACTAAGTGGGCCCGCAGGCTATTTTTGGCGCAAAGTCTATTTTTAGACATGTCGATCATATTCTATGAGTTGCAGGATGCTATTTGTGGATGGTTGGTCAAGTTGGAAAAATAGATGGACTTCTATTTTTAGAAATATTGGGTGGAATCTATTTTTAGATTGCCAGTCTAAAAGTAGATATGTCGAATATTATTAGCTCTTAATAATATTTGGACTCTAAACATTATTTTATTCTCTTGAAGCACTTAAGTTGAGTGCACAGATGTGGAACAGCAGCTGACATAAGGAATTACGCTATTCCTGAGGGTTTACTAGAGCTAATGCATGAGGACTTCAGTTAGAACTCATGTGACAGAGTTTGTTGGAGTTATAGAAGTAGTTGGTGGAGTTGTATTTAGTTTAACTCAGTTAGAATCAGTTGAACTAGTTGTATCTAGTCTAACTGATTGATACACTAGTGAGAGTGGTGTGAATTAATTAGTTAATTAATTCACTAAATAATAACTCATTAATCAACCGAAGAATACATCAGTTAACTACAATGCATGGCAGTTTCAGTGGAGACCAGTGGAAAGATAGGTGAAGGAGCAAGTGTGACTATCAGTCGTGACTATAGTGATGCATTGATTGCATCCAACACTCAGTGGAGATGCCAATGAGGATTGCACAGTGCAATCTTGGTGAATTCGAGTTCATTCAGAGCCATTATTCAGCAAGGATTGCGCAGTAGAGGCAGGCTAGGAGGTGGCAAAGATCGGTGCATGGATTTGCAAGATCGACCCTGATTATTGTGTAGCGATTGTATTGTACTCAGAGCTTGATATGATCAGCTTTGTATGAGGATTGTTACATGATCTCTATAGCATATATTATATACAGATAGTTGGGGTTTTCAGCTTCAGGCTTTCTCGTTAAACAACTATGTTCATATGTGTGAATTTTTATTGTTTCATTTGTGAATTGCTATCTTGATTTAATTTCCGCAAATGATCAATGGTGGAATAGATTCTGTATTTTGCATGAAGTTAAAATAGTATGAGATCAGGAGAATATTGGACATATAACACATAAGTTATATAATTTCTACATGGTATCAGAGCAGTATTGATCATAGAAGATTGCAATTATTGAAGTGGTTGAGTTTTGTGCTGGTGGAATTCGAATTTGCTGCAGTGTTTTCTTGGTGTCGAAGTTGAGCATTCATTGAAATGTCTTTTAATGGATTGCGATTGAAGTATGCCCTTGATGGCAGCTTGAATTATATTGCATGTAAGGATAGGATGGAGGCGGTGCTGGATGATAATGGGTTGAAGGAGTTCATATATGTTGATATTCCAAAGCCTGGTTCTAGCGATGCAGCCGCACTTGATGCATGGCAAAAGAAGGTAGCAAAATGTCGAAGAATTTTGTTGGAAGGTGTGAAGGACCACATAGTGTCCAGCCTTCAAGGTAAAGCCACTCCATTCTTAATGTGGAAGGCTTTGACAGACTTGTTCCAAAGCAGAAGCGACCAGAGGAAGTTGGCACTTAAAGACAAGCTCAGAAAAATAAAAATGGAGAAAGGCGACAGTATACCAAAATACCTTACGAAGTTTGTCTACTATAAGGATGAGCTGGGAAGTGTGGGGGTTACTGTAGATGAAGAGGACTTGGTGAGCTTGGCTCTCCTTGGGATTTCAAAGAGTTGGCATAGCTACGAGGACTCTGTTAATGGATGAGAGAAACTGCCAGGATGGGAGCGACTTTGGTCGGATCTTGTGCAGGAGGAGATAAGGCGGGGTACCAGGGATGGATCTTCATCGAAGAATGAAGATGAAGAAAATTGCGCTTTGGCTGCCAAAGCAAGGAAAGGGAAGGGGAAGAAAAATCCTTCTCAATCCCATGCGAAAGGCAAGAAGCAGGACTTGTCCAAGGTGAAGTGCTTTCACTGTCACCACCACGGACATTACGCCACTAACTGTCCACAAAAGAAGAAGAATAAGCAGGATGCTAGATCTGCAGCTGGAGAGGCCTTAGCCTTGCAGTTTGAGCTAGATTTTTCTCTGATCGCATGCTTGGTTTCAAGTGTGATGGGATCGGTGTGGTTTCTTGACAGTGGTGCGTCTTTCCATATGACCAGAGACAAATATTTGTTTAGTGATCTGGATGAAAAGGATCTTGGAGTGCACATCGAGATGGGCGATGATGGTATATATAGTGCGACTGGTATCGGTACCATTTCCTTTGAGAGGGAGTTAGGTAAACCTTTCATCTTAAAGGATGTCATGCATGTTCCAGGATTGAAGAAGAATCTGATCTCTGTGGCGATGTTGGAAGACAAGGGCTATGATGTTGTTTTTAGCGAGGGAAAAGCCTTCCTGCGTAGTAAAACAACGGGTCAAACCAGGAGGATAGGGATTCGAGTTAAGAATCTTTATCAATTGCAGATAGATGGCTGCGCAACAATGGTAGGCAAAGCAGAAGGAGTGGTGAGCCGGGATGAGGGCGAATTGTGGCATAGGAGATTGGGCCATCTTCACCATGGCACTTTGAAAATTTTGCAGCAGATTTCTACCGGGCTTCCCAAGGGTACACTTGCGCAGTCAGATCAGTGCAAGGGATGTATTTTGGGAAAATTTGTGAAGACCACTTTTCATGAGAAGGATAGTTGCGTCATGAAGATTCTTGAGAGAATTCACACAGACGTGTGTGGACTTTTCTTGGTTGCTTCAACAACAAAGCATAGGTATTATGTGATATTTGTTGATGACTTTTCTCGTAAGTGCTGGATCTTCTTCATGCAGAAGAAGAGCTAGACAATCTCAAAGTTCTGTGAGTTCAAGGTGCTGGTTGAGAAAGAGTCGGGGAAGTAGGTTAAAGCTCTAAGGAGCGATAATGGTGGTGAATACATCTCTGGCGAATTCAAAGACTTCTGCAGCAAAGAAGGAATTCGAAGAGAACTCATAGCACCTCATAACCCACCGCAGAATGGGGCCGCGGAGAGAAAGAATAGAATGATCGTGGGTGCTGCACGGGCAATGTTGCATGATCAGGGCCTTCCCATACACTTGTGGGCTGAGGCATGAAACACTGCAATTTATGTGCAAAACTATTGTCCTCATAGAGTACTTGGCATGAGTACACCCAAAGAGGCGTTTTCTGGTAAGAAGCCTGATATTTCTCATTTGAAGATTTTTGGCTCGCCTGTTTACATTCATGTGACGAAGGATGCCAGGAAGAAGTTGGAGCCAACCGCAGAAGTTGGGATATTTGTGGGGTACACAGAAACACCCCACAATTATCATGTGTATTTTCCAGACAGTCGGATGACTGTTGTGCAATGGGATATCAAATTTCATGAGGAGAAAGCCATGAAGTTGTCGCTTGAGAGGGAGTTACACTTGCATGTAGATGAGGAGCTACTTGTTCCTAAAGATAAGCCTCGGGATGTGGATCAACCACAAGAGGAGGTTCATGGAGTGGAAGAAACCACTCATGCAGCGCCAAACATCAGAGAGTGGAAGCGCACTACAGAAGCTGAGCGACTGAATCTTGATGCAACGCAAAATGTAGGAGCACCTACATCACAACGCAGACAAATATAGTCACCTGACCGATTTACTGGATACATGGCTTTGATGAGCAAGTGTATCATGACAGAACCATCCTCTTTCGAGGAAGCTGTGGAGGATCTCGCATGGGTAGATGCCATGGTGGAAGAGTATGATTCGATTTTCAGAAACAGTGCATGGGAGATTGTCCTAAGGCCGGAAGGGAAATCAGTGGTAGGTTCGAGATGGATCTACAAAGTGAAGCAAGTTGCTGACGGGAGTGTCGAGAAGTACAAGGCAAGATTTGTTGCTCGAGGCTTCTCATAGATCGAGGGGATTGACTATGAAGAAACCTTTGCACCTGTCGCAAGGTATTCTTCCATATGGACCATCCTTGCTCTCTCAACGTAGATGGGTTGGCACATTCATCAGATGGATGTGAAGACTGCGTTCCTCAACGAAGTCATTGAGGAGGAGGTGTACATTTAGCAGCCTGAAGGATTCGAAATCTTCAGCAGCGAGTCGCATGTGTGCAGGCTCAAAAGAGCGTTGTATGGGCTGAAACAAGCACCTTGTGCTTGGTACACACGGATAGACAGTTATTTCACCGGACTTGGTTTCACCAAGAGTGAGGCGGATCCAAACCTATACCAGATTGTGGTGGAGGGTAAGTTGTTGATCATTGTAATTTATGTAGATGATTTAATACTAATAGGTGATGAACTATTGATACACTCATGCAAGGAAAATCTTGCAAAGGAGTTTGAGATGAAGAACTTGGGCCTCCTTCATTATTTCCTGGGATTGGAAATTTGGCAGCGGAAGGGTGGAATGTTTGTGTCTCAAGGCAAGTATGCCCGGGAGATACTGGAGAAATTTCACATGCAAGGCTAAAAGCCTATTGTTGAGCTAATTTATGTACCTAAACTAACACAATTATTTATTATCAATCCGGGTTGTTTATGCTTTGAGGCAAGTTCACTATATGTGAAGATCTAATATAATCAAACCTTGAAAGATAATTTATTCAAAAACAATACATCCTACAACTCTAATTCAACTTGCTCAAAGTAGAGGAAAAATATTGAGATGGTTCTTGACTCAAGAAGTCCACCTTTGCCTCAACTATTACTTAATAAATCAGAGATTAAAATCAAGAACTTAAGATGGATAAATTGTTAATGAAAGAAGCTCTTAACTTAAGAGACACATAAAGTATTTCATCATAATTTATTCATCTCAATACTCAAAATCACAATAAGAAACTACTTGCATGCAAACCAAAGAAACTAGTTGTGATTCATCATTTTAGTAGAAGGGATGCTCAACTTGAACACCTGTTTTTCCAACTTGATAAAGTGATGAATAAACTATAAACTAATAAAATAAATCATTATGCATGAACCATTAAGCAATCTGAAATAAAGCTTTGACAAACCAGTTCTACAATCATCAGATTACAAGGAAATAAAACTAGTTAACAAGAAAGTGTACTTAGCTTGGAATGGGGGCCCTTCCACCCTTGCCTTGCACACTTGATAAATGATCTCAGAAGCTTAACTTCAGTTACACATCCACAGCATTGAACAGCAAAATGATAACAACACAAGTCTTCAAATTAACTCCTCAATCCAAAGTTGTCACAATATAAAAGTATAATAAGTCAATAATACATAAGCCATCAAAGCTTTGGCTTTAAATAAGAAGTCTCATGAAACAAACTGATCTATTTTCACTCAAAAAAACCCATCTACTCTCATCCACCTATCTAAGTCGAATTCATTATTCTTATCCCAAGAAATATGGCCAATCCCATAGAATCTCAAAACTGCCCTATTTCTATGGGATTTCTGAATGATTAGTCATGATTGACTAGAACCAAATGGGCCTAATAAAGCTTGTTCTGTTCGAACTAAGCATAGCTGGCTTAATCCTAGTTGCCAAGCTGTCCATCCATGCATTCAATTCGTGCCCAAGTGTCCTGCAACCACATCAACCATAGAGCTATTACGGGAATTTCTGAATCTGCCAATTTTGTACTAAAAACCAAACTTTCATAAAAACTTTAGAAATTGAAAAATTAAAATTAAATACCTGAATATATATCAAATATATATCAAAATGGAATAAATGAATGGAAAATGGATGGGAAATAGATGGATTAGTAAGTTTCTTTGAGCAAAATAAGACCAAAACTAAGGCCCAACATCTCTCCCTTGCTTATCATCAAGCATGTCCCCATGCTTGCCTATTCCTCTTTGACCTTCTTTTTTCTGTAGTAGATGTTGTACCTGTAGATGCTTCCTGTTGTGCTGCCCTGGCCAAACAATCCAAACCTGTGTCATGTCTTTCCTTGAACAAAGCTGCTTTGACCTTCTGTTTTTCATACTTGGCCTGCCACATATTCTTTTCCTTTAACCACTTAAATGCTTGTTTAGAAAGTAGATCATTTTTCCTTTTCAATCTCCCCAATTCTTCTTTCAATTTTTCATTTGCCTTGACCAATTTAGCATTATCTTTCTTATTTGCTTTGTTTTCCTCTTTTAATTGTTTCTCCACAATTTTGCTAATTTCTAATTGGTCAGTTAAGTTCCTGATTCTTCCATCATTGATTTCTTTTTCAAAATCTTGTGTTGTTTTCATTAATGATGCTGCTGCTTCATCATCATATGAAGAATCCCTCTCAAATTCTTCTTGTGCAATGTTATTTTCTTCTTGTGGTCTTGGGAAATATGTTTCTTCTTCCTTGTCTAAGTTAATGGGACTTTTATTTGTAAATCTTTTAGGAATAGACATAACAGATATTTCATTTTCCATGGCCATGTTATTCTGCTGTTTAGCTCTTGTTCTAGGATACAAGGGTGAGTTCATCAATCCTCTGCTTTCCTGCTCTGTTTTATCCTGTACTTCCTTAATCTGTTCAGTAAAATGGTTTTTAATCATGAATTCTCTCCACACTATGCCCTGTGACCTTACCTGATACTCAACTAGGATTTTGATCAATCCTTGATGATACATCTGTCCTGCTTTAGGCCTGTGTTCATGTTTTGCTGTTTCAATCATTCTCAAGAGGCTCTTATATAGGAAGTAAGGCAAATTAATCCTATCTTCTCCTTTAATATGTTGTATAAGTCTAACATGATACAAATGGGCAACACTATATCCTCGATCACAAGTCAAGAACTTTTGGATGATCAAGACCAATTCTCCCCATGGTTCATTAAACCACTCCCTGGGTATCCCTTTTTTCCTATCAAATGTCCCCTTCCGGTTTTTCTCAAGGAAGAAAGTCCATGCTTTCTCCTTGAAGTGTAGGCCTTTGTAATACTTCTCCCCTATCATTGGCAAATCTAAGGCTTTGGACAAGTATTCTTGGGTTACCGGGACAATGATTTCTCCTACTCGAGTCTAGTCTTGACTGAAATTATTTATAAAGTCTTTGGTTATCTCCTCAGAATGGCCATTAAATTTCTGTAAGAAGCCTATCATCCCTGCCTGATAAAGTTTTTCTATAGTCTCTTTTCCCCAGCTTTCTATCTGAAATTTTGGCTCTACTCTGTTTGTCATTGTTTCTGTAAACCAATCAATGTAGGCCTCTGCTGTTACTAACTTCATTTTAAAAAATTTATGACTATCGTTTTTTTAAAATAAAATTCAGGAAGCAAAGAAGCTTACCTTCCTCCTCTGACTCAACTCAACTCTGCCCTTTTTTTAACCTCTGATATATTCCCTTGCAACAGCACTATTTGAATTCTCTGTTTAATGCAAACAACACCTGTATATCTCTTCTGTTAATATACTGGTCTCTGTTTTTTTAAATTAAATACACATGCAGCAATAACCATGTTTACTCATCGCCAAAAAAAACATGATTTACTGTGTATATAAAACAAAAAAAACTAAAGAGTGCTCTCGGCCTCATCATCAAATCAAAATTTCCAAAATGTTCTCGGCCTAAGCAAAGACATTTGCAAAAATTTCTGCTTGCAGACTCATCATAAAAACCATAAAAATGCAAAAAGGCTCTCGGCCTCAACCAAATATAAACACGGCTTCAACAACCCGACTCCCTTTGGCAACCAACAGTTCACTTGACTATCCGGCATTCGATCCCCTGTTTTGGTTAAAACAAAACAAAAATGCAGTGGCAGCAAGTGTTTATGGCGTTTTCAGTTTTCATGTTAATTGTTTGTTAGAATGTTAATGCGCACAATTCACTCAACAGAACAAGGTTCAGTGCGCATTTAGTCAACAACTACCGCCATGCCATAACAACTCTGTTCTTGACTTCAACACAGCATTCCGTTAAAACTCCTAACGTGTTATCCATGCAATGAGTTTTCATTAAAATGCTGTGCATCAAAATCTTATCAACATATCCGTAAGTGCTGTCAACTGGAGATAATCACGGATTTGTAGCGTTACCTGACTGTCAATGAGCGCGTGGAGTGTAACCGAGCGCTCCAAATCCCTATTATTTCGGTCAATTAAATTGGTGGCAAGGCAAACGATTTAATGGTTAATGACAAGCAATATCCCACAGTCGCCGAGCGTAAATAAACTTCACTGTTACCTGACTTAATCCCGAAAATCTGCTATCTCTGAACGTTGAACCCGGAACGATTTCCCTTCTTAAATCCGCCTTCTTGCTTCTCCGGAATGATTTTCACTATTTTGCTGCTTCAAACGCCTTCTCGCTTCTCCGGAATGATGTTTGCAGCTTCAAACGCCTTCTTTCTGAGCTCTGGCAATGAGGACTGAGGTCTAAACGGTCATGAATTGACCAAGTTCATGGGTGTACTGTGCCTATTGGTGTTATGATGCGCAGTTGGTATGGCCGTCCTCTTTGACCAGTCACCCAACTGTGTCATGAGGATGCCAAATCATTGTTTTATTTTGAATATTATTGCCACCGCCGTGTGCTATGTTGAATGATATGCACGAATGATTACCACCGTCGTGTGTTATTTTGAATGATATGCATGAATTATTACCACCGTCGTGTGCTTATACGTGCAATGATATTCCGGCATTGTATATGCAATTATCATTTCACCATACCCTGCTAGATCATAACAATCGTGCCATATAGTTTTTACATAGCCGTCCTCCATTTTATATGCGCCCTTTCCTACCATATACCTTCGCTTATCCTTATGCCATATGCGCGTTGGTTTCATATACCATATGTATTAACCTTATATCCTTTGCGTTGGATTTTATATAAATGGCTTTAACGCATTCCTTATTTGAACTATGGTATATAGTTTAATATAGCGCATTATTTGCTTTGCCTTATATGCACACCTTTATGATTTTAAAATGACCATCTTAGGTCATGTTTAAAATCATCACCATACTAATGCTTGAATTGTATGTGCAGGTGGAAAAAGTTGTCCTAGCTTGGTCTTTTTCTTCTAAAGAAAAATACTTAGGATTATAGGGAATATGTATAGGAAATGTGTATGAATGAAATGGAATATGTATAGGGGTAATAGGAATATAGGATATGTATAAGGAATAATGAATATCCTCAGGTACTAACTTCAACTTAACAAAAACTAAAAATTTCTAAGAAAAAATTGAATTTCAAGCACAAAATGACTATACATATACTCCCCTGGATGATGTCTGTACAGGTGGAATGAAATCAATTGATCAGATGTTGTAGATGGATCAAAAAGTAAACTTTATTACTGCTCCTTGTTCTTCATGCTCTGGTTCTTGAATTGAAAAGTCAGGTCCCTTTGTAATGATTCTTTGTTTCAGGTCCCTCTGCACTGCTTACATAATATGCACATGTTGTTTTGACATTGGCAGGTCTTTCAGGTCCCTCTGTATTGATTTATTATTTCAGGTCCCTCTGTTGACAATACAAGTTCCTTCTATACTTCAGCTTTCCAGCTAAAGATCTAATACAAGTCTCCCCCTTGTTTAAGATATGACTTGTCCTCAAGTCAGTTGTTGATGGAGAGTACTTGTATTGAAATTATGTGAGAACAGTAGAACAAGAAAAAGGAATTCATAGAGTCCAAGTTGCCCTGGTTTTCCCCTATGAATTCGTGTTTGCTTAGTGCCAGTTGCCTGGTTTTCACTAGCAAACAAATTATTTTTTTTTATGTTTTTTTTTATTTTTTATTTTTTTTTATTTTATTTTTTTTTATTTTATTTTTTATTATTTTTTATGTTTTTGTTTTTTGTTTTTTATTATTCAACTACAGGACTGGAAGATGGCTGAGCCTGGTGTGCCATGACTTCCAGTTCTGTATCTTCTGTCAGTTGTTTCATAAATGCTTCTTTACTGATAGGCCTATTATAAACTTTGAGCCTATGTCCATTTACTATAAAGGAGGTGGAGTCCTGGTCAATTGTCTTGATTTTGACTGCTCCATTGTCGAAGATTTCATCAATTTCATATGGGCCTAGCCAGTGTGTTGTGAACTTTGCTTTGAAATATTTGAACTTGGAATCAAAAAGTAATGCCCAATCTCCCTTGCGAAATGTGTTTGTTTTGATATATCTGTCGTGCCACTTCATTCTTTGTTGTTGCACCAATGTAGTATGTTCTATGGCTTGTTGACGATGCTCATCCAACTGATTCAGTTCCATGATCCGCTACTGTTGTGCTTCTGTCAGGTCTAGTCCTAATTCAGCTGCTAGTCTGTATGTTTGTATTTGAAACTCTATAGGCAATAAGGCCTCTTTTCCATATACTAACTGGTATGGACTAAAACCAGTTGTATTCTTCCATGTGATTCTATAGGCCCATAGTGCATCTTGTAATTTTTCAGACCAATCTTTTCTGTTCAGTTGTACTGTTTTTGTCATGATATTTTCTAGGAATTTATTTGTTGATTCAACCTGCCCATTTGCTTGAGGATGATATGGTGTAGATTTCGTATGTTTGATCTTGTATTTCTCTGTTAGATCTCGTACTAGCTTTGATGTAAATTGTGTTCCTTGATCTGTTACAATTTGTCGAGGTACTCCATATCTGAAAAAGATTTCTTCAAAAAGAAAGGTGACCACCGTATCTTCTGTTGCTCTGTTCACTGCTTTAGCCTCTGCCCACTTGGTTACATAATCTGTACATACTAAGATGTACTTCTTTCCATTTGATGGTGGATTGATGGGTCCAACAAAGTCAAGTGCCCATTGCTCAAATGGTTCTATGAGGACTTGTGGCTTCAGCGGCATTTCATCTCTTGTGATTGGTCTTCCTGTTCTCTGGCAACTGTCACATTGCTTGACATATTTCTTAGAGTCTTTGAAGATGGATGGCCAGTAGTAGCCCAGTTGCAGCACCTTATATGCTGTTCGTTTATCTGCAAAATGGCCACCACATGGTTCATCGTGACATGCCCTTAGAATATCTAATATTTCATCTTCTCGCACACATTTTCTAATTATCAAATCTGGACCAGTATAAAATAAATCACCATTTAACCAACTATACCTAGAACTCTCTCTAATAATTTTGTGTCTTTGCTTTTTAGTGAATTGGGTTGGTAACTTTCCAGAAGATAAATAGTTTGCCATGTCTGCAAACCATGGTGTTCTTACTGTGATAGCAAATAAATGTTCACCGGGAAAGTTATCTGCAACCAGATTTGGATCATTGGGTGAATGTATGCGGGACAGAAAGTCAGCCACTTGATTTTCCTTGCCTGGCCGGTCTTGTATTGTGATATTAAATTCTTGCAATAATAGTAACCATCTTGTTATTCTTCCATTGGTGATGGGTTTATTCATCAAGTATTTGATTGCTGAATGATTTGTATGAATGAAAACTTGATATCCTGTTATATAATGTCTGAATTTGTTTACTGCATGTATAACGGCTAACATTTCTTTCTCGGTGACTGTATAATTCAATTCTGCAGGTGTTAGATTCTTGCTTATAAAGTATATTGCATAATTGAACAAGTTCTGTTTCTGTCCAAGGGAGGCACCTATTGCAGTATCAGATGCATCAGTTGATATATGAAATGGCAAAGACCAATTTGGTCCACGGAGAATGGGTGCAACTGATAATTTTTCTTTCAGATTTTGAAATGAATTTTGACAGTCATTTGTCCAGTGAAATTCAATATCTTTTGCTAATAGTTTAAACAGAGGTTGGGCTATTTTACTAAAGTTTTCAATGAATCGTCTATAATAGCCTGCATAACCTAAGAAACTTCTTAGCTCTTTCTGTGTTGTAGGAGGCATTAAGTTTACTAGGACTTGGATTTTTGCTGGATCCACTTTAATTCCTGAAGCAGAAATATGGTGTCCCAGAACTATTCCTTCTGTCAACATTATATAGCATTTCTCATTGCTTAATGACAAATTTGTTTCAATGCATCGTTTCATCACTTTCTCAAGATTATTTAGGCAATCATTATATGTGTTTCCATAAACCGTAAAGTCATCCATATAAACCTCTACACATTCATGGATTAGATTAGCAAAAATTGCAAGCACTGCTCGTTGAAAAGTTGCAGGTGCATTACATAAACCAAATGGCAAAACATTATATGCATAGGTTCCCCATGGGCAAGTGAATGTTGTCTTGTCTTGGTCTTCTGTTGCTATTCTAATCTGGTTGTACCCGCTAAACCCATCCAAGAAAGAGAAGAATTTCTTTTTAGCCAATGAATCTAACACTTGATCAATAAATGGTAGAGGAAAATGATCCTTTAGTGTAGCTTTGTTTAGTTCTCGATAATCCACACATACCCTCCACTTTCCATTTTTCTTTGGAACAATAACCAGTGGAGAAACCCATTGACTATCTGAAATAGGATAGATGAATCCAACATTTAACAATTTTTGCAGTTCTTCTTTCACTATTTCTTTCATCATGGGATTCATTCGTCCTTGAGGTTGTCTTACAGGTTTGAGTTGATCATCTGTATAGATGTGGTGAACACATGTGCTAGGATGGATTCCTTGCATGTCAGTATAATCCCAGGCAAAAGCTTTTGAATATTTCTGTAATAATGCAATTACCTCTTGCTCTTGTGCTGATTGCAACTGGTTTCCAATGTTTAAATGTTTTCCAGGACTTACCTCAATTATTTTTATTGTTGGATTGGAGATTGTGTTTACAGGAAAGATGTCTATAAAATATTTTCGCAAAGTTTGAATAGTACAAGTTTCCTGAAAGCATTGATTTAAAAGATTATTTGCAGCTTCATATTGGACTTCTCTAAGCTGCTCTGAAATACTTGGTTCTGAAATGAAAAGATCCATTAAGTCTTCATTCTCTTCTTCTTCTCTCAAATCAAAGAATTGATTTATACTTAAAACTGATTTAGTTTGTTGTTTTTCTTGAGCTTCAAGCACTGATTCTAAAGAAGTTGATTGTGCAGGTGAATAAAGAGCAATGTGTTTCCTTTCATCTCCATGTGAAATAATCATGCTTCCTGATCTGCATCCTATGAAGGCATCAGCGGTAGCTAACCATGGTCTGCCTAAAATTAGAGGATGTCCTCCCAAATTTGTTTTTGGTTGCAGAATAAGGAAGTCAACAGGATACTCCCATGAATCCAAAGAGACTATAATATCTTCCAATATTCCTTCAGGAACAACTTTAGATCTGTCTGCTAATTCTAAGATTGTAGAGGTTGATCTAATGTTGTTCAAATGCAAAGTTTTCATTGTCTCCATTTTCATTACATTTATAGCTGCTCCCAAGTCTATTAATGTGTTGGGTACTGAGAAATTATTTATTGATATAGTAACCATAGGGATACCAGGATCAATATATTTTTCTACTTTGGTTTGTGTAGACATGAGGCTTGCTAGTTTACCAATGACTTGGATTGTAGTAGGATCCTTCTTCTTTTTCTGCGATTTCTTAATGCACAATTCCTTTATTGTTTTAGCATATATTGGTATTTCTTTAATTGCCTTCAACAAAGGAATTTTTACATAAGCATTTTTTAACTCATCTAAAATATCAAATTCAGGAAGGGTTATTTCTTTTTGTTGTTCCACTAACCTTTCAGGATAAGGTGGTGTTTGTGTTGTAATATTTGTTCCTTTCTGAAGTTGTATCTTAGTTTGTGATGTTTCAGGTGATTCTCCTTGTTCAGTTGGTTCTTCTATAATTGGAGGAGAATCCCTTTTAAGCACTTTTCCAGACCTTAGATGGACTT